>VXAK01000375.1:244427-261980 GCA_013399435.1 Arenaria interpres | reverse complement strand
GTGTGTGTGTGTTGGGGGGGTGTTTGTGGCAACCTCGGGGTGCCCGGTGGCCAACGGTCTAAAAAACCCCCAGGTATTAATTACGCTGCCGGGTATAAATTGACACTGTGTGTACCGCTGAATCATAGCGAATATTTGTGATGTGTTCCTTCCCTAATAGATGCTCTCTATGAATAGAGAGAGAGAGAGAGAGCGCCTGTTTACTCTGAAATATTTGGCACGGCGGAGGGAGTCTGAAGCGCGGAAGAAGTGGCTATTATTTTCCCACTGCCTCTCTCTCTGTGTGTGTGTTTGTGTGTGTGTGCGCAGCTGTCATTTCTGAGCAACACGTTCCTCCCCAGCACATCCCTGCCCTCGCCCGTGGTCCACCCCAGGGATGACAAGGAGGAGAAGAGGCTGGCCAGCCACCCCGCTCTGCCGAAATCTAAGCGTTGTGGTTTGTATTCCACCCAAACCCAAGACCTAAGCCTTGTGGCTTGTATTAAATCATTGCAGATAACTGTTATGGTTTTCTTTCTTTCTTTCTTTTTTTTTTTTTTTAAACCAGGAGGATGGTTCTTCCCCCACCTCCCCGCCTATCATTTGAATACTCAGTGATGTCATGTTGTTTGACCTTTCGCTTTAGCGCCAGGAATGCCAGAGTTTTGGCTTTTGACCCGTTGAAGTGTGTTGGTGTTTCATGAGAGAGACCAACTTAACGCATCTTGCTAAGCGAACTGAAATCTGATGGATGTCTTCAAAGGCACCATCCTTTCCATGTAGGCTTTCTCCCGCTGTCATCCCTTCTTCCCATCCCTCCGTACGTAGACATGCCTCTGGGCTGTGATACAGCAATATGTACCCACAGGATTCTGGAGGGAAAAAGAAAGGGTTTTCATGTAAAGCCCCAGTAGGATATATTGTACTGTAAAACTGGTATTTATATTCTGCCACCGCTGTACTTTGGCTGGTAAAGTCATTTGGATAGTCGTTTCTTCTGCTTGAAGTTCTCCATTAAAAGAAATGAGATTGGCTCTGAAAGAATTAAAAAAACCCCACCAAAATCCCAGAGGAGCAGTTATGGTAAATAATACATGTTCCTAAACCCATGAGGCCTCCTGAAATCTGTGTTTACTTGAAGGACTCCAATGGCCCCAGTGCTGGGTAAATAATGTGTACCAAACTATGTATGACATGCATACCAAAATGCAAATGTAACCAGGTAAACAGAATGCCTTTTTTAAATGCCTAAATATGGTAGGAGAACATCAGAGGGAGAGAGGCTCTAGACATGTTTTATAACTTTCCATGTAAGAGGTTTTTTCAGAGGAACAATTTTATTAAACAAAACCTAAGAATCTCACTGACAGAAAAAGTATGTTTAAAAGTAACAAACCACCAGAAAGTCAGGAAATCCAAAATTAAAGGATAAATCTGTCCCGAGTCCTCACACCGCCGGCCAAGTACAGCAAGCCCCATCCACTTGCTGCCCTGAGAAAAAAAAAAAGAGACTTAAACAGGCATTTGGACTTAAGAATTAAGTGAATCGGTGTGAATCGGGCATTAGCCCACTGAATGGCAAGCTGTACCCGCCCATGGTAATGGGTGGGAGTTGGAGTCCATCAGATTTGCCTTACTGTCATTTTGGTTTAGATGTGACACGTGGGGTACCCCGTTTGTGCACGTGTGTCGTAGGCGCGGGGGCGAAGGGGACCTGGAAGCAAAGGTGGCTCTTTCGGAGTCCGGTCGGGCCTTTGGCTTGTCCTTTCTGGTGACAAGACGCCGTGGGTTGGTGGAGTACGTCTTGGCATCGACGCAGAAAATAGTTAAAATGCACTAATTTTGACTTCCATGCCGGTGTTTATACAGCGCATGCTTTTAAGATAGTATATTTTTCCTGCTGAAACTAGGAATTTGCTACAGCAGACTTATTTACACAGCTATATACGGTCTGTGTGTGTCTACATCGGCTTCGGTTGGTATAGTTCCTTTGGTGAAGTCTTGTAAAATGTACAGGTGTGGATATGCTACATTCCTCTCTTGTGTTTTTCCTTCTTTTTTTTTTTTCCCCCCCTCCTTCTCCCCCCNAAACCAAAACAACAAACCAACCCCCCCCCCCCCCCCCCCCCCCAAAAAAAAAAAGTCACTTGATCAGATATCAGACATACTGAAAAGCTGGCAAGACTACAGGAAAGTGGCTAGACTTGGAGTGTTTGTGTACTTAAAGAAAGAATCTTGCACATTTTCAACTTTCAGTCACAGATTTTTTTTTCTTTTTTTTTTTTTTTCTAAGAGCAATTGGAGGTCTGAGCCAGCCCTCAAAGCGGAAATCAAAAGCTCCCAGAGAAACATACCCCAGGAATGTGAATCTGATCCAAGAGCCATACGCAATGCACATACAGTACTGTCAGTCTTATAGGAAGTCTGGCCATATACGGACATCTGGACCCCGAGCTGTTTGTCATCATGATAGGCTTGTAGCTGGCTTCAAACATTTCTGGCTTGCCTCGGCTTCAGGATGCCAATTAGTTCCTTTCCCAAGATGCTCACCAGGATATTTTTTAAAAAATTGTAATAAATATATCTCCAAAATCCTGAGAGGTCTAGTTAAAGTTACGCTAGTAGACTTTTGCTTAAAAGGCAGATTCCAGGCAAGACTTGCTCTGCTAGCTCAGAAATAGACACAGAATAAAAATAACGAGATTTATTCCACCGTGAATGTGGTTGCCTGGTATTTGCCTTTCTTAGAAGTCATCTGGTAACTTATTCTATGTATCTGTAGGCATAGAAAGTGCTCTGAAGCAGACTCCTTACTGGACTTTTGCTCATTCTTTTCTGGAGGGAGGCATGAGCTGATGAATCAAAAAAGGCAAAGTGAAATAGGAAAAAAAAACCAACTTCAATTCCCAGGAGGTGTCAAGCGAGTTGTCCACATTGTGCCATTTGTGTTGCTTCCTTAGAGCGGCGTTAGCTCTCCTCCAAAGGGAACCAGAAGAAGAAGAAGAAGAAGAAGAAGAAGAAGAAGAAGAAGGCAGCTGGGAGGAGCAGTTGGATGGCATAAGGTCTATGGAAATGTTTGCCGCTCAACTGGTGGACCCAGTCCAAGTTCCTCGAGATACTGGGTCAGATTCTCTGCTGGCATCAGTTGGGCAGATTTCGCCGAATGCGCTGTTGGCCATCAAAATGCTTGGACTTGAGAAGTCCAAGTCCATCGAGCTGAAATATGAACAAAGCAAAACCGTCAGATGCGATTCCCATTAGCAGATCCGAGTTCTGTTGTTTTCCATAATCATCGTTATTTCAACTTATGTTCTTTATGTTCTAACGTGTAATATTTTGTTGCTTCTAGAGTCACCGAGAATGCTGCTTTAAGCTTTTGGCTTCGTTCTTAGAAAGTAGCTGTAGGTTTTTGGTTTTTTTTAGGAACGTGTGTGGTCCTAAAGCAGCAAAGTGATTGCTGGAAGAAGAATAATCTAAATGGGTATTCAAAGCACTTGTAACACTGTATGAAAGAGAGATCATAAGCCAAGGTCCTTTACCTACCGACCCTCAGGTCCTGTATATCTGATTTTATTCCGTAGGGAGCAGCATTCTCTCCACCTGTGCAGAGGCTGGCCGTGTCCTGGACCTGTGTCGTAGGATTTTGTGGGGAAGCGCAGAGCCCTTCCACAGATCACGAAGGTGGGTAAAGGAGGGAAGAGACCTTCCGTTGCTTATTTCTCAGGTTTGACTTGAGGTTTGCAACCTCTTGCAGTTGTAAGTGTAGGACTTCCAGTGAGTCACTAACCACTCCGTTGACAATTGTCCTATAAATAGTTAACGATTCATAAAAAATGAGCATCTCTGGCTGGAGAGGAAACCTGGTCAGCGACTTGATTCAGAACATCCGCCAGAAATCCTCTGACGTCCCTCTCTCAGAGGAACCACTTGGAAAACAGCTGGAGGAAGACTTCCTCCCACTCTGTCACGGCTTGTGTGCACAGGAATGAATCAGATCTGCTTA
Organism: Arenaria interpres; assembly: GCA_013399435.1. Classification (NCBI taxonomy): domain Eukaryota; kingdom Metazoa; phylum Chordata; class Aves; order Charadriiformes; family Scolopacidae; genus Arenaria; species Arenaria interpres. The sequence goes on along the minus strand of VXAK01000375.1, from coordinate 257,998 downwards.
TTCTAAAATGCATGTGATCTTATTTTCAGTTTTTCACCCTGTTTCTCTCAGATCTGTCGGGGTAAGTTTTGAGGTTTTGTGGGGTTTTTTCCCCCAAAGCTGAGAGACGTCGATTGTTTAATTAAGACTTGACCAGATGAGAAATTTCACTTTAAAAAATGCAGTTTGCTCTGCCGTAGACCATGGGATCTCTTAATTTATGTCGTAGCTGCTGTGGAGAAGCAGAGGCCTGTGGAGGATCCTGTGGGAGACATTTGTGCATGTTGCCCGATAGGGTAGGATTGAGATTTGTACATTTGGGGGTGATGAACAGAGCATTTTCTTTGTGGAGAAAGAGAGAGATCGCTGTAATATTTGCCCAGTTTTTGATGCAGCCTGAGCATAGTGCAGCGTGGGCTTTTTCTGTTTACATGGAAATACAGAGTCTCTTTTCCTGAGAAAGTGGAGGAATTGGATTATTGTATAGGACTATAATGCCTCTGCAGGGCTTGTAACACACTGCATCAGCTGACCTACAGAGGAACATAATGTCCCTCAACTTATTAACTTAGGATTTTAAAAATCACTTGATTTTTCAGGAAAATGGTTCTTCCCCGTGGTTCAGCTGCCAGCTTGGCTGGCTGGTGTGCTTTTTTTTTTCAGCAAGTGATGTGTGGTATGCGACCTGTGTAAATACATCCGTACAACTGACGCAGATGGGGGAAACTAGGATGTCACCTACAACAGCCAAGGTGGCTTCCTTATTGACCCGCGGATGTGTGTGAAATTTAGCAACTACTGGCCTGGGTCTGAAAACCATCTTACGCTGCTCGTCTCTCTGGCGGCGGTGGGAAATTCTCTGTCAGACCTTTTTTTTCACAGGGAGCCGAGAAGAGGAGGTACTCGAAGAAATGTGCGTTGTTAGGAAAGTGGGGGACATTTCTGAAAGATTTTGATTTCCTGAGGGAACCAATCGAGGAAACTTAGTTGTTTCAAACAGCAGTGGTCCCAGGTCTAAAATTTACAACCGTGTTGCTACAAATGTCTTGGTGATGAGCGGCTTTTAAGTAATAAGCACCAAGTTGTAAAAGTGGTAAGACTTACACTAACAGCAAGTGTTTCTGAGCATATTACTCCATTTATAACATTTTTATTAAAGGGTTTTAAATAGAAATCAAGGTTAGGTTTTTACTGTACCTAGGTGTTTGTTTTGACCATTTTGGACAACGGAGTCTTTATGAAATTGGAGTCTATGAAGTTATTTGTGGTGCATTTCTTGTGAGGAAGTCACCCGTGATGGATCTTGTGGAAAAGCCTAACCTTAATAGCATGGTGGATCTGTACGATTAGTTAAGATTCAATTATGACATGGGATGAAAAGACAGTTCATCAATTGCCTTTTTTCATTGCTTAAGATTTGCAAGGTATTTGAACATCCTAAAACTGTCCTAAGCAGTGTTCGCCCTGTGAGTTAGGACAAAAATTTCAGGTGAGTTTTAAGAGCATATGTGAACTAGCCACATCTTTTCCTTTCTCCTCACAGGCACAAGAGACTCACGAGACACAGAGGGCTGAATTTCAAATTGCCTGGGAAAAGCTTTCTTATTTCACTGCCTTACATTTAGTGGGACCTCACCTAGACCTTAAATATCTTTTTCTTCCCTTCATAAATAATTTGTGAAGAGTGACAGTAGGCTACCTGACTTGGAAGCATGCTTTGTATTTCTACCTTATTTTTTTTTTGCCATTGAGCTGCCACAGGGGGGAGTAGAAGTTTGGAAAGGACAGTGCTGCCCAAGAAGCCACCCAGGCAAGAGTTGTTGCCTTCCCGGTGCAGTTATCCTGGAGAAGAACGGGCGTAGAAGCAGCGTGGATGTGCTAGGAATGAAAGGGTTGGTTGGAGGAAGGAGCTGCAGGGTTTCTGCAGCTGGGACGGGCTGAATGGTTCACTGCATCGCAAAACCACGCTGTTTCTCTTACTCATTCCAACCGGCTTTTCGGTTGGAAAAGGGGAATGTGACTGAATTGTTTTCCTGCCTCGGGAGGGAAGACGACATGTGGGAGTTGTAAAGTATTTGCAAAATCCCTCTCGTTCTGACGAAAGGCTTTTCCCACGTTAGGACTATTGGCTAATGAAGAAAAAATGCGAGGCAGAGGCAAGGCGTCCCTGCAAGGCCAGGAAAGTTCTGCCGACTTGATAGGAAAGGGGTTGTTCTTGTTGGGACTATTAGCGTTGGTGAAATCTGCTTTGCCTGCTTAATGCAGGAGTAGCTGGACTCTCTGTGGGTCCTGTGCAGCGAGGATGAGGAGGCAGGGTTTTACGACCCAGCGAGGTCTGGATGATCCTCTTCTGAGCACCTTTGGATCCCAATCTCCTTTTTTCCTGGCCCCGCTGGGCTCAGGAACAGTTTGTTTTTGAGGGGCACGGTGGAGCCATTACATGTTTCTTGCTTTTCCAGGTCGGAGTTGGGGAGTTTTATCATTGAACAACCAAGTCGACATGGTTTTTTTGTGAAAGAATGAAGTAATTTTCAGGAACTACTTCCTGATGAGGAAAGTAACCGACAGGATTGACTCAGGCATGTTTTCTTTTATAAAATCCTCTGGATCCGAGGGCACAGATCTGTAATGAAATAGAGTAAGCGAGAAAAAAGGAAGAGTTAAAGGAGAAATGCAAAACTGATGTTTATGTTTCTCTAACCTATCGTGAGAAATAACAATGCTGTGTATTGCTTGCTAAATGTGCTACTTTAGAATGCAGAGGGAAATATGGCAAGCAGGTCTTTGCTTTTGATTTTAATGGCAAAAGTAGGATGGGAAGGAAAACAATCATTTGGGTGAAATTTTTTGCTGTGCTTTTTGTACATCTGTGGTTCCTGAGCTGTTAAACTGTCATCAAAAGGAACCTGGGAGAAATCCACATTCTTTGTGTAGAGTATATTGATAAATCCAGTGCCTGTTCCACAACCGTGTGGCTAAAATACGCCAAAAAAAAAGAGAATTAATAGCCCAGTTTCCAAATAAGACATAAGGAATTTGTTTATGCTCTTGGGAGGTTATGTATCTAGGTTTGAATGGAACTATGTCATGTATATTGAAAGTCTCAAGGAATGCAAGGCTGGTTTTGTTCAACAATAAACATCTAAGATAACAAGAACATTTATACATTTGGCAAACTTGTGCTTAAACCTCAAGTTTCTTGCTTTTTTCTAAGGGACGGTTGTTACAAGTTCAGGGAGATAAAAATGCAAGCAGGAAAAGATAAATACATTCAGAGCAACTTTGAAATTTTCCCTTAGTTCCAATGATGCCTGAGTTATAGAAGAAATTAAAGTCAGAATCATACGGAAGGTTGTAGCACAGTTTATTGCACTCACCTGAGCTCTTGCAGCTGGAGAATGCTGACCTGAGTCAGTATCACAGTGTCACGTAAATCACTTTTAAAGACACGCTTCTGTCCCACTCTTCCTAAAGTACTTTCAGCTTGGTTTGTCGAAGGTTTTTCCTTTTTTCCTAGAAAGATTTTTTCCTGAGGAAATTGGCAACCAAGTGTGAGCGTTATAAAAGAAGGGAATAAGAAGGCAGGCGCCTACCAGTGTTAAAACCTAGACCCTGTTAGAGTGGTTTTGCAAAGTACAGTGTCAAGATACTCATTCTGGGCATGGGGTGTGTTTCGTAACATTTGAAGAATCAATACATGTACAAAGACAAAGCCGAGAGCAAAACCAGCTTTACGTGGTTTGTAATTCCAGATCCCTTTCTATGGCTCTTCTGGTTTCATCACTTTATTCTTTTCAGGGAAAAAAAGAAAAAAAAAAAAAAGATTTAAAGATTTTGAAGTTTGAGAGAAATTGCAGCAATCCTTTTTTGAGAATTTAAGACATCCAACACACTGGGGAGATGTGGTAGCCCTTGTGGTTCTACTCTTCATCAGCGTTTAGGATGAACGGACAGCATAATTGCTGTAGTGTAATTGAATCATTCTTTTAGTTGAAAAGGTAAAAATGTGTGTTTCTGGTGCTAGAGGTCACAGTTTCATTCCTGCAGAGGCTCCATTTTACCTGAGGTTCTGAGCTGGTTCATAATCTACTCTTGACATTTGAAAAAGGTTTTGTTGTCATGATATAATTCCAGGAGGTGAACCACATATGCTGTGTTTCCAGCCAAATTAGTCGATGAATGGATGAGGTGCCCAGTTTTTGTTTCTTGAAGGCCATCAGGGCAAATCCTGCCAAAGTTATGTTTTTGTTCAAGACTCTTTGGTTTTTCCTGCTTTTCCAGCAGACCAGCACAGAGCAGTACATTCTCATCACTTACGTATTTAAAAAATAAAAGTAAAAAATTAAACGCAACAAAAAAAAGCCAAGGTAGCAAGAAGATATTTACCAAAAGAGCCAAGCTGGAACATAGTTGCAAGACCTAGAGCATATTTGCTACTCCCAGACTAATGCATTAGAATTTTGGGGAGAACTAAGATGGGAATAAGAGGGAAAGTGGAGAGAAGAAATCTCCAAAGGTGAAGATGGTAGAGTACCCATAATTTGTGTGATACGGAGCCACTGTGTCAACGCAAGGAGACTCCTGGTGAAAACAGGCAGTTTTACCCCTCGTGCTTAATGTCTTCAGAGTAATCCTAGAATCACAGAATGGTTTGGGTTGGAAAGGACCTTAAAGCTTTAAAGATCATTGAGTTCCAACCCCCCTGCCATGGGCAGGGACACCTCCCACCAGACGAGATTGCTCCAAGCCCCATCCAGCCTGGCCTTGAACCCCTCCAGGGATGGGGCAGCCACAGCTTCTCTGGGCAACCTGTTCCAGTGTCTCACCACCCTCACAGGAAAGAACTTCTGAAGATCTCATCTGGATCTCCCCTCTTTCAGTTTAAAACAATTACCCCTCATCCTATGGCTCCCCTCCCTGATCAAGAGTCCCTCCCCATCTCTCCTGTAGCCCCTTTAGGGACTGGAAGGAGCTTTAAGGTCTCCCCGGAGCCTTCTCTTCCCCAAGCTGAACGCCCCAACGCTCTCAGCCTGTCCTCACAGCAGAGGAGCTCCAGCCCTCGGAGCATCTTTGTGGTCCCGTAATGCTCCCCTCTTCAATAGGTGACTCCTCAATCTGTTTCTCAATACGAGCTCAGAGTTAAGATTATTTTTGCCAGCCCAGGGGAGAAGTTTTCATGGGACAGGCCATAGGAGAATGCAGGAGGCTTTTCCATAGGCCATCGAGGGGTCTTATCCATTTGTTCAGCCTGTACATTAGCTTGGATGATGTTGTTAAAATATCTTGCTTTCCAAGCTGGAAAGGTCACTGTGTTTCTTTAGGATATTTTTGGAGATGTTTCTATGGTTTGTCAGATCTAAAAATAAACTGTGATCAACGCACTTAAAAATTATGACAGGATTTTTTTTTTTTACAAGAGTATAAAAGGCAGTTCAGATTTTTGTTTTTCTCTTTGGGAACCAGTCAGAATTACAGAGAGGCTACGGAAATCCCCTTCAGATCTCCAGGACTGTTTTTTGGGGGGTGTGTTTATATTGGAGGGCATCTGCCTGCCAATCTCTTCATCTGTTTTACACAGTTTATACAGCCCATAATTTTCTTAACTGACAGAAAAAGTCACCAGGAACATTTGTAGTCTTTTCTCCTTAAATTTCTAGGCCAACTGGGAGACTTTAATTGAAGTTTGTTTTCATTTTTAGAAAGAGGCATCCTGATGAAATAGACCCTGTGCATCGCTTGCATGAATTTGCAGCAAAATGAAGCTTTGAAAAAAATTGGAATTGTTTTATTTAACATGTCAGTGCTCTGGGTTGATTTTGGAAGGGAAAAAATTGGAGGGGTTTTATTTTGCAATTCACTTTGTGTCAATAACCTACTGTTCTTGATTGGTCTGCAAAACACTTTTAAAATTTTCACTTTGAGGGGCTTTTGTAACGTCTGTCACTGTAAGTGGGGCTGAAGAGATGTTTGGAGTCCCAGTGTTTTTCAAGCAGAAAATGCATTTTCTGGCCCAAACCAGGGAATACTTAAAAATTCTCTGATTCGTTTAGAGTCATTAAAGTCTATTGTGTAAAAGTAAATTTGGTAACACAGTTTTACTGTTTCCTATCCCTGTAGCTGTTCCAAAAAGAAATCCCATTGTTGCGAAGGTCTGGAGTTAACGGCCTTGGATTGGGCAGTTCAAAGGCTCAGGTTTGGACACCAGGGAGTCCAACAGGTAGGGATCTATCACCAATGACTTCTTTGGAGCCCTTCAGGGGTTATTCTGCATCTTCTGTGCTTTTACTGGAGTTACTTGGTCTTGAACAACCTGGTCTGATGGGAGGTGTCCCACCAGAAGACAGGAGGTTGGAACTCCATGATCTTTAAGGCCCCTTCCAACCCAAACTATTCTATGATTCTACTTGAGTATGGGCTGTAGTTGGGAATGTTGGCTAAAGCTTCTCTACTTGTAAAGAAATGGTACTTTTTCATTGCTGGGGCTAGGCGGGGGGAGTTCCTGAGGCACCAAGCAGGGGGGACTGAATCTAGAGAGAGCTCTTTTGGAGGCCTGAGGGGAGTAAGCCATTCTCTGATGGTGCTCCCACACAACCTTACCCCCCTCACAGCTGCTTTATAACCGTTTTGTGTTTACCAAGTTTCATCCAAGTGGCCCTACAGAAAGGATCTAACACAGAACAGCTCTCCAGAGCAGTTGTAGTTGGGTTTCTGCCATAACCCCTCAGGCGTCTCCCAGAAGGGTGATGACGTGCCAGGGATGTTTTCAGAGGGCTCAAGCGTGGGCAGCGTTGCCGGTGCCTGCAGGTCTGAAAGCTGGTGCAGGTTATTCCTTCAGGGGTTTTCCTGCCCTTTCCTAGCAAAGGACAGTGACATTCAGCACTTTTCCTTGTTACCAGACTCACTCCTTTGCAGACTGGCATGGGGAAGAGCTGATGAGGGAACCTTATCTACCTGCTCTACTACCTCCCAAGGTTTGTAAAGTCCTCCTTGCATTTAAAAAAGAAGGGGAAACGGCATGACCTCTCTTTCTGTGCACTGACTTAAATCCCGTCCTATTTTAAACCCCATCTCCGTCAGGGAGTCTTATCTAACCCTGGCAGAAAAACAGAGGATGTTGCTTCTCATCAGGACAGAGCCTGCATTTAGCTTTCTTTCAAGTGGCACAATAAAATATGGGACTGGGCTTCAGCTTCCCATGTTTTAAGTCATCTTTTTTAATCCCTGTTTTCATTTTCAAAACTATTTGGATCCGAAAAGACCTTTTTTTTTTATTATTATTATTTTTCCCCTCTTTCCACTTCTGATTTGTTTGTTGGAGCACTGCCTGCTCACCCTATTTGGATGTCAAGAGACTCTCTATTTTTCCATTTCTGGAATAATCATTCACGACTCAGTATTTCTTGTGCAAACCCTCAGAATTTACAGTGTGTTTATTGGTCTCTCACCAACTGCAGTTTCTCTCTTGTAATATTTTGTTTCAGAGTTTCTCTCAGATACTGTTATGGAGATTTTGTTCACAAAATGATTCTGTTGTAAGCCTAGGAGTGTAAGCGACAGTCTTCCTAAAGGGAAAGGATTTATAGAATTTGTTGAACTAGTAAATTTAAGACATAATTGATGGGGTAATGCGTTTTTTAGTAGTAAATGAGCGTGCAAAAGATACCAGTTGTACAGAGTGTGCCAGGAACGGGCAGTAAAGCACAGCCTCGGTGTTGAAGAGACCACACTCATGTCCTGTTTTGCCAATTGCCCTGCACAGATTAAGGGCACGTTTGTACCAAAGAGCTTGTAAAATCTGGTAAAGTAGGAGAGAACAGGAGAACCAATAGCCCAGAATGGGTATTTCGGGAGACTGCAGGTAACGTAGTTTGAATTTAGAGGTGTTGCAGGTAAAAGGAGAGCGGAGATGAAGTGCAAGAGCATGGGAGCCGGAGCTTGGAGACTGGGAAGGGGCTTCCTGAAGAAGGAAGAGTGAGGAAGAGGAGGTGTGTGGCATGAACTGGAGCAGAAATGGCAAGAAAGGATAATGCCGAGGGGAAGATCAACAAACTGCAAAGCAGGAAACCATCTGGAGGGATGGCTGAAAGAGTGGCCTGTGGCGGGTTTTGTACCAGGGCCCATTGCTGTTTTGCTCAGTGCCTGATTAGGTCGGTTCAGGGAAACTTCACAATTGACTCTTTTCTTTTTCACAGCTGCGGAAGTTGGGACCTGGGATGTGCTCCATGTCCATGAGAGAGGCCTGGGCCACTGAGGAGTGCAGGGGTAGTGGATGGAAATCAGTATTCTTAAGTCTGTAAAATGCCAAATTGGGCATGTGGGACTGCATTTCTCACGTTACTTCCTCTCTGTCTTCCATCAAAGTGTACAGCTTTGGAATGGCCACTTTTGGGGGGCTGGCTCAAAAGGGAAAACTGCATCTATCCTTTGTTTTGAGTGCTAGCTACCCTTTGAGCCTAATGAACTGGTTTGTTAAGTGAATATAATCATTGTGCTTTAGACATCATCTAGTTTTAAGCCTTGGCATGAAATGATTCTTTGCTGAAAATCAAGAATGTTTGGGAATCTTTCTTTCCCTGCTGTGGTCCTTTGCTGGGTTCTGTCCAGGCTGTCGTCGGAAATGCGAGCTCCAGATGTATCACGAGAGTGGTCTGTGTTATGTGGGAGCTGCATGTTTCGGAAGAAAATGCTGGAGGAGATGGCTGAATGTGCGTGTGGATTTCTGGATGCTCCTCAGCACCCATTCCAAACTTCCCTTTTTTGGTTGCTGATCACTGATTAGCCCTGTAAAGCAGCACAAACAAGATCGATAGCTTTAACCACTAGAAATGCTCCCTCTTCCGCTCTCACGGTCTTGTTACACTAGAATTTTGTAAACAGCCAGATGCAGTTATTATTCCAGAGATCTGACAATCCAGATTTTGGTCCCAACTAGCTATTTCAGGTCAATTTAGACTCTACTGAAAGATGGATTTATAAGGAAAATGTTAACAGATCCTGGCCTTTTGTATCACTGGTGGGAGCCACGATAATAATAATAATAATAGTGATTTCCTTTAATAGTCTTCCATCAAATGTTCAAAGCAGTAGGTTGGGTTTTTTTTTCTTTGGTGCAAACATCAAAAATGTGGACAATTTTGTTTTCTTAAACTTGGACAACATCTGTGTTTCCACCATTTCTGTGGGAATGCAGCACACCCTTTTCCAATTTTATTAAAAACCACCTCTTTGGCTGAAGCGTGTGCCATCGCAAGCACTTTCATTATGTCTCATATATCCTGTTCTAGGAAGCTGGGGTCTGCCTGTTCCATTCCTCCAGGTCTTTCTTACTGTGAGGAGCATACAAGAGCTGTGTTTTTCCTCTCAGAATGCCTTCAGGTTGTTTGCCTTCCTAACCTAGACATCTTAAGTGTTTCCAAGTAGTTAAATGACTCTCCAGTGACAGTAATGTTTTACTGATACTTACGCTGCTTGTTGGCCCGAACCAGGATCAGTTTTAGAGATGATTGTAGTGAGCTCTGACATCTGGAAAAAGTTACCCTGAAACCTGGCTGCAGTTTAGTTCTTTACCTTTTGGGATGAGCCTCTTGCATTTGATCTGGGTTGGAAATCTTGAAATCAGCTTTGGATGTGCAAGTGGAAAGAAGGATATAAGAGAGAACGCAGGGGGATCTCACCCTTTCCATTGTTGTGTTTTTTTAGTTGGAAGGTAGGCACCCATCTACTGTCAGGCTGAAGGTAAAAGCGACGTCTTAAAATGTGTGCCTGTGTCCTATAGGCAAAGAATTTGTTCATAAAATAGTTTTCAATGCCTGACAGGAAGCCTGAGGAGAGATTTGTGCTGGCTCATGGTATCCCACGCACGGTAAGAAAATGCTTTCCAAAGGAGGAACTGGCTTTTCTCTGAGCAGGAGAAGGGTAGAAGTTCCTCACCCTCCTCTCCGTTTTTCTCAAGGGTTTGTAAAAAAAGGCTTGGCCTTGCTTACATGCCTCTCATGGCGAATGGAAAGAGGCAGGCCGTGCGAGGGAGTGGTCTTATTTACATGGGAACTGTTTTACGTAAGAAGAGGAGGTTGGTCCAGCAAAGGTGTGGTTTTATTTACATCCATGCTCTTCCCTTCGGATTGGAGGGTGTTCCGAAGGTGTGGTCTCATTTCCATCCTGCCTGGAGCTGCCTTTGGCTCCTCGGGATTCAACCCTTGCCTGTGGCTGTAAAAGGAAGCGAGTGCTGCAAGCAGAATAAAAACGACTATGTGAAAAAAAACAAACACCCATGCCTGTTTTTCCTCCTCTGTTTCTTCTGTGCGTGCATTCCTGCTGGTATGTACCTGGAAGGAGAAGGCCCCGTTCCTGGGGAGAGGGTCTGGGGTCTGTGTAGGTGTGTGTCTGTACGTTCATGTGTCTGTATACGTTTGTAATGCCAAGGTGAACACGCCAGGTTCCGTGCTACCCTGGGTGCTAGAAAGTGCTTGAGCTGTTTCTAAAGGAAGGTCAGAAAAGCAGGTTTTTATTCATTGCAAAGGGCTCCTTTTTGGTTTTTTGGGGTTTTTTGGGATGGGTTTATTTTTATTTTTTTTTTCCTTTTTTTTTTCCTTTTAAGGTGTGCATCTATGTTTCAGAGGTGCTCTGCCAGCTGTGGAAGAATGCCTGTCTTTCTTGTGTGTGCCTGTCACATTTCACGCAGTCCTTTGCACCAACGTGGACCCAGCATGAGCACCCAGCAGCATTTCACGTGATCTCTGAAGTGGGATAGAAGACAACAGCGCAGCATACACAGGGCAGTGAGGAACTGGCTCTGCTACACGCAGTCGCCATGCAATGGTCTGTCCCTCCCTCAGTTGGTATATAACGTATATTCAGCTGTAGAGGCTATAATCAGGAAGCAATTCAGCTCTTACTGGCCTCTCTCTGCATTTACTTTGGGGCGCAGATATGTTTTTAGCAGAAGGTGGACCAGGGGAACTCCTCGCATGTGGATTGTGAAGCACCCAGACAGCCTCCAAGCTGCTGTTGACTTGGCCGGATTGAATTTACTGTGAGTCCTCTCATCTTTCCCCATTTTTCTTTTTCCAGCCATGGCTGATCAGGACCCATCTTGGTCAGTTCTGGGCAATATGAAGGGCAGAAGGTGGAAGAGATAAGTTTGCTGATAGATTTTTTTTTTTCTTTTTCTTTTTTTCTAAAAAGGAAATTAAAGTATCTTGAATCTACAACAGCTTGACGATTGGTCCAGCCACACGTACGTGAGCATCTGTTATTTTCAGAGAGAGCACAGCTGTGGTGTTGCTTTGGCCGTGGGTGGAAAGTGAGAGGAGAGCCCCTGTGACGCAAAGCTCTGGTTTGTGACTATGTCTGGAAGCCCCGAACGCTGATGGAGCTGCCACCATCGCTCTGGGATGGACTGAGATCCCTTTGCTGCGACACGCCAGTGCTCAGCGCAAGAGGAAGGCGCCTCCAAGAAGGTGGCTTTGTGTGGGGATGTGCAGGTTGCAATCCCTTTCTCTAATTCTTCTCGCTGCTGCCTCCGCTGCCTCCTGTAACCCATCTGTGCAGGACAGCCTAAAGATACCGACGTTTTTAAGTTACAATCAGAACTCCTTTTCAACTTTAGATACCCCTGGAGGCCTTCAAAAACACCTGGCAATGAGCTGCTTCTCCTTGGCCCACGAAAACTTAGTGAAACTGGAGTCCAGCTATCTGCCCCACTCTGGGTTAGGAGAAGAAACCTAATGAAATATTTCCCCTCTTGTCTGTAACCAAGGCAAGCTGAGGTGCACAAAAATCGTTGCCTGCCAGCCCAGCACAGGAGGAAAAGTGCCTGGCATTGCGTCCCTGGATTGCAGACAGGGACAGGAGAGCCAGAAAGTTTGTCTTCAGGATCCCTTGCACGTCCTCTGGGGCTGCAGCTGAAATTTTTAAGTGACACATAGGTGTTGCACAACTTCCCAAGGCAGGTCCTGCAGACGACGTGAACCAGGCGAGGGATACGTGCTGAGGACACCAGTGTAAATGTATTTTTTTTATACCCGAGGAGCTGACTGCTCTAAACTGCCGTGGCAGAAGCTGCGTAAGTGCCCCTGGGCTGTGTGTTCTGCTTCTCCAGAGCCAAACTGGGCTGTTTAAATAAGGCTTGTGAATCCCTACACTGCCCTGCATTCACGGCTGAGGCTGCACTAAGAGACATATGCCTCATTTTTAAAATTGGCATGGGTTCCAAAACACAAGGGTGCTTTATAAAATTTTCTGGCTTCCTGATCTTCCTCTCCTCCTTGAACTTTCTTCCCTCTTTCGTCCCCCTGCATTGCGCCTGTGCAAACACTCTGGTTAGATCTATGTGGGCAAGGGAAGGTGTCTGGCCCCGATGGCAGCTCTCTGATGAACCTCCAGGAGCCGGTCCCCACGTCCCGAACGAGGTGACACCCCTTTAGGTGGGGTGCATACGCCAAAATACATCATTTCTCCTGTTAGAGGAAAAGAGAGCAAGCTTATAACTTAAGGAAAAAGGGATCTGAGGGAGATAAGAGTGTAAAGAGACATTCCTGCAATTCTATGTTTGGAATCGGTTACGTATGTGTGTGGTAACCCAAATGATGGGTGGACTGCGCTTTCCCATTACCATAATTACATTTCCTTTCATAGCTAGGGCTGGGGACGCATCCAGACATTGCAGAGCACATCAGTAGATTTAGTGTGGCTTGCTCAGTCTCCCATTTATCAGACTATGTCCCAATTATGTTACATTTAGGAAGCAGAATAATTTTCTGGTTATAGCACACGAAATTTGTGGCGTTCTAATCCTAGTCATCCTGCTGCATGACCTTGGAGAAGTTGTTTTACTCTCTTTGATGGTAAAAAATTAACTCGCCCCATGGATGGATTTTAATACCATGCTACATTTAAAAAAAAAAATAATCTGAAGCTAAAGTTAGCCTTCTAAGTCCATATTTAGGGGCTAAATGGAGCGATTTGTTTTCCACAATCCTCAGCACCCAGTAGCTGTCTCCCACCAAGGCCAGCTAGAGATTTTGGGTGTTGGGAAGTTTGAAACACGAAGCAAAAGAAGGGTGAAAGAGGTGGCTTGTGTGCATGGGAAGAGGAGCTCACTGATGTGGCCTGAGCAAGGGACAGCAGTGGGGAGAGATGGGTGGGATTAGTCTCCTTAATTTTACCAGCTAAAAGTGGGGTGTCTGCCTTTAGGTTGGTTGTTTCAGAACAGAAGAGGATCCTCCAATGATGAGGGAAATGTAGGGTGCTGCACCTGTGGAGGAGTAACCCCCTGCACCAGTACAGGTTGGGGGCTGACCTGCTGGAGAGCAGCTCTGAGGAAAAAGACCTGGGAGTCCTGGTGGACAACAGGATGACCATGAGCCAGCAATGAGCCCGTGTGGCCAAGAAGGCCAATGGCAGCCTGGGGGGCATCAGGAAGAGTGTGACCAGCAGGTCACACTGCCCCTCTACTCCGCCCTGGTGAGGCCCCATCTGGAGCACTGTGTCCAGATCTGGGGTCCCCAGTTCAAGGACAGAGAACTGCTGGAGAGGGTACAGCAGAGGGCTACAAAGATGATGAGGGGCCTGGAGCATCTCTCTTACGAGGA
>VXAK01000375.1:227268-244422 GCA_013399435.1 Arenaria interpres | reverse complement strand
CACCTAAACATGAGGAGGAACTTCTTTCCTGTGAGGGTGGCAGAGCCCTGGAAGAGGCTGCCCAGAGAGGCGGTGGATTCTCCTTCTCTGGAGACATTCCAAACCCGTCTGGGCATTTTCCTGTGCAACCTGCTCTGGGTGGACCTGCTCTGGCAGGGGGTTGGACTAGATGATCTCCAGAGGTCCCTTCCAACCCCATATCATTCTGTGATTCTATGAGCATCCTGCCCACCCATCTAGACATTGGATGAGTTCTCCTCCACAGTTGCTCAGCTCTGTCCGTGGAGTAAAGTGCTTCAGAAACGCTTAGACATCTTGCTCGGGCTCCTGCTGATTGTAAAGTCAGTGGGGGACTTACGGTGCCTTAGGTAAGTCCAAGAGCGTGGCAGAGCTGCTCGTGGCTGTGGAGAACGGTGAAACCCCATCGTGGGCCCGAGGAGTTGGGCTGTGAAAGTTATGAGCAAGCGAAAGCCGGGAGAAAGAGTTGAGTCTCGCCAAGGAAAAGGAAATATGAACTCGACTGTAGTCATTGAAAACCTATTCCGCATTGATGGCATGGTTTGTTTCCACCGGAGAGCTTTGTTCTTCTGGGCAGTGTTTAAGGAGGAAGATTAATTTTCCCACGGGAGAAATAAGCTTTGAATAAGTCGGCTAAAATGGATTGTTCTTATGTGCAGCGCGCATCTATAGGAGAAACAGAAGACGTTTACATGCTCCCTGAGGAGGAACCATGACAAGCAGACAATTAACCAATTCCCCCGGATCCCAAGGTTTAAAGAGCCACGTAATGGCTTAATTGAGTTGAGTTGCTGAGAGTGCGGCACTGCGCTGAGATTCGTGCTGTGAAGTGTGCGATTCCCAGAGGCATCCATCAGGTTTTAAAGAATTGACTTTCCATGCTAATTGACCCAGATGTGCTTGATTTTACCTCACAATCTCCACTTCATTCAATTACGGGTAAAGAGAAGGGAAGGAGAAAAAAAGGATTCCATTTGTCTCGCGTACTATGTTAAAAGGAAGCTTTCCTAAAGCAACATCTTGTAACGCTGAACAAATTGTTCGACTTCAACTGGAGCGACATTTATTCCACTTTTTTTCTTTTTTTATCTTTTTAAGTCCCGAATGACCAAGCATGTATTTTCTATGGACTAGAGAATATTCGTTAAGCCACTCAGCTTGGCAAAGGAAGCGCAGGCATCGTCACCAGAAGAATGAGGGCAGTACAGATGGATGGACGGTGTCTGACCCCTCTGACCAGCACAGCGTGAGGCCCGAGAGCTCTCATGGCTCGGGGCGGGGGGGGACACGCTGGCCCACCCGAGCCATCCATAAATGAAGGGAAAAAAAAAAATTAAAAAAAATCACAGTTTTGCTATTTTTATCTCCAAAAAGGCAAGGAGCCAAGTTTGAGGAATAAGCTTTGCAGTGTGAGTTAGCAACTGAGCTCTTCCACGCACCGGGCCAGTAGGCACCTCATTTTGGCAAGCTACGGTCACATTTTATGTGTGTGTCCACACCCCTCGAGCACAACGAGCAATTAGTGCAAGACTGAGGTTCCCAGTGCATTCTGTGTGTGTGTGCAGAACCCTGGGTTTTGTTGCTTGTCCCTTCAAAACCCTTTAATTGCCCAGAGAAGCTGTGGCTGCCCCATCCCTGGAGGGGTTCAAGGCCAGGCTGGATGGGGCTTGGAGCAACCTGGTCTGGTGGGAGGTGTCCCTGCCCAGGGCACTGGATGATCTTTAAGGTCCCTTCCAACCCAAACCATTCTGTGATTCTATGATTCTATGATTAATTGATTTACAAATCAAGTATCTTTGTGTGGTAGGGAGTGAGCCAACCTCTCTAACGACATTCCTGGAATACCACTGGAGGCTTTCTTCGGTAAGGAAGCTGCTCTCTACCTGGTTAGGGATTTCGAGCTTGCACCAGCGAGAGGCATGTCGTGGAGCTTCTCTCCATCCACATTTCAGCAGGCTACCTACCGCTGAAATTGGTGGGGTTAATCTGAGTTTGCACCATTCTTTGGGGAGTGGAATTTAGCCCCCAGTGCTAGTGACTAACCATATTCTGTACCAACCAGTCACAGAGCTCTGCTGTGATGTGGAGGTGTCCAAGGAGTTTAAATCTTCATTTCAAAGTTGTATGCCATATATGGCCAGTTGTGGGGTTTTTTTTTTTGCTGCTGTTTTTTTTTTTTTTTTTTTTTTTCTCCTTAAGAAGGCTCCTCTCCAAACTGCTGAATCATTTTGCAGCCATAGACCTGGTGATTTTTCAGCGTTTGAGTCATAGCTGAGCTCTCTGTGTGTCAAGCTGTGAAGCCACACGTGGGCTCAGCAGTTTGGCAACCGCCGGGAGCGGCTGTGGCAGTATCATGTTCGCAGTCCAGATGTTGGATGGTTCAGCCGCCGCGCACAGCACGTTAGAACAGAGCAACAACATGACTGGAGGTTGCCGTTTACTGCCCTTAATTTAAATACCCGGGTTTGCACTGTTCTTGAGGATTTAGCCTGGATGTTAAGGACCAGAGGGCTTTAGAGCCGGATCCCATCCTAGAAGAGAGTCTCATGTAATGACCCACAGGCAATGAGAAGCCTCTTTTGGGGGCTTTACGCTTGCGTTCTTCCTACCAAGGTCCACCATGAGAAGTTGTCCCAGTTTGGCCAATTTAGGAAGCCAATTATGGATATACTCAGGATTAACAAAAAGCATCATAGTCCTGTGGCACCAGAAATAAGAAAGTCAGGGCAGTACCTGAGATTTGTAAATGTAAGATGATCATGTTTTGGCTTCATGTTCTGCTTTGCCCTTAAAAACTGCAGTGATTAATGCCTTAGCAATAATTAGGAAAGTTAGAGACAATCTCTGTTAAAGCAGGATTCTTCTTAAAATCTGTGCTTCTGTACACTTGGTTGATCTCCTTCCTGCATGTCCCTCATTTTAAATAATATTCACTATTTAAGCGGTTGTTTTGAACATGTTAAAGCCTTCTGCACCTCATGGTGGTCCTCATGAGGAGGGTCTTGACCTCATTAGAAGGGTCTGGACAGTTCAATTCCTGTCTCAATATATCTTTATGATCTCACTTGGTCTGTGAGAACAGCTACTGTTGTTTTGCTGGACACTTAAAGGAAAGATCTTTATTTTTACATAGCGAGCACTAAATCTGGAAAGGAACAAGCAGTGAATCACCTAGGGCCAAATTACTTTCTTATGTCTGCAGAAAACACACGGACAAAACTTTGGAGTTTTTTTTTTCTTGGTTTATTTTTTTGGGGAAAATGACTATGAGACACATAGCAGCAAGTTGTTCATTGATTTGATCTGGTTTACTTCAGCTAAATCCTCAACTTGAGATCTAGGCAGAAACGACAATAGGGAAAAAGCATAAAAGGCACTTAAAAATGCAAGGAAGTCCCTGTGAAATTGTGAAAGCTGGAGGTTCGTCCTTCAGGCAGGGTCTGATGATTCCCCTGTGCCTGTTGTGCTAAAACTGCACCTTGAAGGTACTATAATCTGACAGTTTTCTTCCCTTCCCAACCAGTTAAACACAGCATTTTTTGTGGGAAGAAGTAGCCCTGGAGCTGAGAAGGACTTGCCCTGGAGTAGGAGGTAGCACATAGGGGAGCGGGAGGCAACCGTTGTGCGCCAGTCTCAGTGCTGAGCAGATAGATAGGAGGCTCAAAGTGGATAGATATCCACTGATATCTATCTGGATCAGTTAGATAGGAGGCTCAAATTGTCCCAAAAAGAAGGGATTTAGGGACAGGGAGAAGGGATGTTGGAAGAAAAAGGGCTTCTTGGGGTCCATGACACGGAAGAGCGAATGGCTCTGTTGTCTTGGCGTGGAAGAAGACTCTCGAAGAGAAAAGGAGAAGAGCAGCGGGAACATATGATGGAACCAAGATGACTTTTTGTTTGCCTTGTTTTGTATTTCACCCACTGGAGTAAAGCTGAGATCCTAGGAGGAGAACACCAAGCCAAGCAACACAGGACCTCCAAACACAGGGAAATGGCTGGAAGGAGTAAAAGACCCAGGCAAAGAATATCATTAGAGAGTTCAACAACAACAAATTGAACTGGCCAAAGACTCTGGAAATTTTACAACATTTTTTTTCCCGTGGAATAGATATATATGGTATATGGTATTTATCTAGGTAAAAAGTAGTAAGTTTTTGTACTTTTCTTTGAAATTTCCATTTTTCCAATACAATCAGTTACTTAAATCCTTACATATTAATAAGAGCAGAAAGGGTTTGAATAGAGCTTTCGATGAACCCTTTATTATTAGAAGTGAGAGCTAAAAGGAGGAACTATGAAAATTCCTGCCAGTGAGGGATTTACCTCACAGATTCACGAAGGTTCTTCTGTCTTGAGGTAGGAGAAGGTGAGCTGAGATAAGTTGTCTGAGTTCAGGTCAGAAAACTCCACCCTCAGTGGGTCTAACTGTAAAAACTATCAAAGCAGCTTTTATGATGTGTGCTAATTATTATTTCTGTCCTACCCAGGAGACCAGCAAAAAATGAATGAAGTCCCTGAAGATGGTCTCAGTAGTTGAGTCACACATTATTGTGGTCTTGTTTTTGACAGAAGAGGTTCAGGTCAGAGATTGACTGGTATGTTGACAGATTAGTTTGAGTATTTTAATAGTATAATAAAGTATATATATATATAAAGTATAGTACTTTACAGTATTATTACTGTAAAATACAAGTGTTTTGCTTTTTCATGGTCAAAAATAATGCTCCCAGGAAGAAGACATAGAAAAATGCATGTGGTAATTCTATGCAAATGAAATCTATTCCCCAAGTTTTATTAAAATAATTAAAAAGTGACTAGAGGAAGCTTAAAAGGAGAGGGCTTTGTTTCTCGGAACCAAACCAACTGTAATGGAAGCAGATGCTTGCATGGAATACAGGATTTACCACTAAAACCATCTAAACAGCAATGCAGCAAAAGGCTTGCTGTGTTCTTGGAATTATGAGATGCCCATGAAATGCTTTTAAAATGCTTAAATGAGTCAAAGACTTAGTCATACTGAGTGCAAAGAAATCTGTACGCTAGATCATCTCTGCCTCGATTCTGAGCTATTAACTGCCTTAGATCTTCTTAATCCTATCCTGCATTTTATTTCTGCAGCATAATATTCTCATGCCGGAGGTACTGGACATCTTGCCTGAAATGATTCATAATACACAATTCCAGCAGATTTGTGTGTGTGCTTACAGACAGATAACATCACCTTTTGGTGTATGAGAAGGGGACATGCAAACTGTTGTTATACAGACACCCCGTCTCATTTTATAGCAGGCAGGAAAGACGGTGGTATTGTTCAAATGGGGAGTTCAAAAACAACAGGAACTGGTTACGGTGGTGTGTGTCGAAATTTCACGTCTTCACACATCTCTAGTGGAATCCCCAGGAATGCCCTCACTTTCCTTCAGTGTGGTGACTGGGGGTGTTGCACCAGGGGCAACACAGGATTTAGCAAGAAACGTCATTGTCTAAGTAATAATTTATGTTCTCTAAGTAATAATTGTCCCTCTGCTCCGCTCTGGTGAGACCCCACCTGGAGTGATGTGTCCAGCTCTGGAGTTCTCAGCACAGGAAGGACATGGACCTGTTGGAGAGAGTCCTGAGGAGGCCACAAAGGTGCTCGAAGGGCTGGAGCCCCTCTGCTGTGAGGACAGGCTGAGAGAGTTGGACGTGTTCAGCCTTGAGAAGGTTCCAGGGAGACCTTAGAGCCCCTTCCAGTCCCTAAAGGGGACTTTGATGGTTTTAAACTGAAAGAGAGGAGATTTAGATGAGATGTCAGAAAGAAATTCTTTGCTGTGAGGGTGGTGAGAGCCTGGCCCAGGTTGCCCAGAGAAGCTGTGGCTGCCCCATCCCTGGGGGGGTTCAAGGCCAGGCTGGATGGGGCTTGGAGCAACCTGGTCTGGTGGGAGGTGTCCCTGCCCAGGGCAGGGGGGTTGGAACTGGATGGTCTTTAATGTCCTTTCCAACCCAAACCATTCTCTGATTCTATGATAATTTCCAAGTACTAGCCAGATACCTCAATTTAAATACCATTTGAAGGGAGAAACAAATCTGAGAATAATTTCTCATCTTTACTTCAAATTCCAAAGCCCGCAGTATGTTTGGAAGAAAACCAGACAGAGCTAAGGGATGGGGAATTGCACAGAAGCCTTCGCACTCCTCTCCCCCTGAACTAACAATGGAATTAACAAACTGGTTTTGTTACCTCAAAGCAAGGAACATAGAGCATGAGCTCAAAATGCTCAGCCGCAGAGTGGAATTGAAATGCCACGGGGTTTTTCGTCCTGGCAGGAGGAGAGCTAGGACAAAGCTGCGAGGGGAGAATTAAAACTGTTCAGTCCATTGTGTAACAGGTGAAGAATGAAACATTTCTTAGGGAATCTATTGTACCACTGGGTGCTATGTATACCTACATATATATTTCTTGAAATGAGATGGTAGTTTTCTCACTGCTAGGATATAATACACAACAATTATTCTCTTATTTACCCCAGGATAGTTGGAATCTATTTATTTCTTGTTTTCATTTTTGCTGTATAAGAACATAATCTAAAGTAATTGGTTTGGATTTCTTTCTTAAACCCCCAGTTTAACTGATTTCTTCCTTCCGTTACCAGAACAATAAGAGATATCTTTTTTGAGCACTGGAGTCTGAGAAAGCCTTGATTGTCCCAACTCCTCATCATGACCCAGTGAGATCTAATCAAGGCTCTGGTTTTATTTTCCTTGGTGCTTGGACTCACTAGAAGAAGATTTTGAATAACAGCTCCGTGCATTTCTTCAAGAATAGGATATATAGGTAAGGAAATCGGAGAGTTACAAGTTTACGTTCAGTGAGACCAGCATCCCTGTAAGACCAAGTGGAAAAATGATGGCTTGAAAAATAAGGAGAGGAACAAGGAAGGTTAAAAGAGTTGTGCGAGACAGGCATTAGCTTTTTCTAATCCATTGAGAAGGATGAGTGTGTTTCCTGGATCTGTGTTGCCCCCACCCACATAGCCAGAAAATGAACTTCACAGATTAATTTCTAGGAGCGCAGAATGGTTTCCAAAGAACATTATTATCTGGGAAAGAGGCTCTCTTTTTCAAAGTACATATTCTGGTTGTACTAGACCTAAAGAACTTGCCTGGCAAGCACTTGATTTTCTTTTACATTGGTATTGAAAGAATTAGTTCAAAGACTTTTTTTCTTCTGTACTAGTTCTGCTTCTGTAGGCCCTGCAGGAAGACGGTTGTTGGCTGTTTTCCAGTGTATTAATGGCAAAATAGCCTTTTCAAGAAAGTGAAATCAAGAGCTTTCTCCTGTCTCCCTGCTAGAATATTTGTCCCAAAGAAGAGGCTATAACTTCAAAGGAAAATTAAATGCCTTATTGTAAGTGAATAATGAAAATGCAGATAAAACTATAGATGCTATAGCTCTTTGCCTGGCCTCTTTGTCTCCCCACAAAAACAGTGGGTTTGTCTACGTTGTGACTTCTCAGTGGAAAGAGTAGGAATTGTATTCTCTATTCTATTTTAATCTCAGCTAGCAATCACCTTCAGGAGAGGATTCATTAATTACTCTATGTATTTGAGAGCAGCAGATCTTGTTTCCATGCAGAAGACCGGCAGTGTGTGTTGTAGTGCTGGATCTCCTGACTGGTAGCGAAGGTGCTTTCCCAGATGCTATGTGTGAAAATTTCTGAGCCATAAGTATGAATGAATAAAGCAAAGAAGGGAAATAATGTAAAATCTTTCATTGTAGAGATAGGATCACAGAGTCATGGAATGATATGGGGTTGGAAGGGACCTCTGGAGATCATCTAGTCCAACCTCCTTCCAGAGCAGGCCCACCCAGAGCAGGTTGCACAGGAACGTGTCCAGGCAGGTTTGGAATGTCTCCAGAGAGGGAGACTCCACCACCTCTCTGGGCAGCCTCTTCCAGGGCTCTGCCACCCTCACAGGAAAGACGTTCCTCCTCATGTTTCGGTGGAACTTCTTGTGTTCAAGTTTGTGCCCATTTCCTCTTGTTCTGTCAATGGATGAGGCCTAACAGTTTTAAACTGAAAGAGGGGAAATTTAGGTTAGCTCTTAAGAAGAAATTCTTTGCTGTGAGGGTGGTGAGACACTGGGACAGGTTGCCCAGAGAAGCTGGGGCTGCCCCATCCCTGGAGGGGTTCAAGGCCAGGCTGGATGGGGCTTGGAGCAACCTGGTCTGGTGGGAGGTGTCCCTGCCCAGGGCAGGTTGTGGGACTGGATAATCTTTAAGGTCCCTTCCAACCCAAACCATTCTATGATTCTATAGCTTTGATTCAGAGAACCTATTAATCGGGCGCTGACTGTACCGTCATTGTGCGTGAGTAATGCAGTGGGTGAGCATCACCATCGTGCAGGGATGGTTATCACCGTCACAGCACGGATATACTCCAGGGCCAAGATCTCATCGCTCGTTTCCCTTCCCTTCTCCCTGTACCCCTGCCACGGGAGCACTTGCTGCTCCGATCATCTGAACCTTGCGATGTTCTCCTGCCTAATTCCGCCTGCAGCCGCACGCAGCCTTTCATGTCTGCTTCGGCTTGGCGTCGTGGTTCTGCTGGGAAGTCCAGCCACGAGACGCTCTAAGCAGCAGTTTGAGCTTTGTCAGTGAGATCGACTCAATTTAGGCAACATACCGTTGAGAGGTCAAACCCGGACCGGGACACGGGAAGGGCTGTCAGAACACGGTAAGCGGGAAAGGCAGACATTGCAGCCACCAAGCGTTTGATTCCAGCAGAGAGTCTTGTAAAAGGGGGATGTTTAATAGACCGTGGAGAACTTAAAAGGGAGGATTAGACAACTGGTGGGGTCAAGTGCGCTTAAATAATCATAAATGCATAGGGTGGTGCTGTAATTAAAAGTGCTCCCGCGCTCACTCGGTTGGCCCCGGCGCTGTGACTAGTACGGGCATGACGTCGGTTCCAAGGGGCTTCTGCAGTTGGCCCAAGCCATAGGAAAGCTTTAAAACCTATCCGTAGGTTAAACTTAAAAGGCACGGGTGGGAGAAAATGCCCTGGATTATTCAGACTCTTGAATAAACAAATTTAACCACTCTCTGCTCCGAGGTGAAAGTATTTGGGATAGCTGTCTGGAAAGCAAAACTTTGCAAAAAAAAAAGTTTCGATTCTTATGTTATCCTGTTCAAAAGAGACTGTTTTATAATGAGTATTTTTATTAAATGTTTCCTGAATAGCCTTGATAATGTTTCTCAGAAGCACTTTGATCCTGAATATCTGTAAAAAGCATAAGCAACTTATATTTTTTAAAATAAAAGGGGCATTTTTTATTGAAAAAAAACTTGTTTCTCTTGACTATTTTTACTATCTCTAGCAAACACATGAGGGTTATGCAACTCCATTAAATGCTTAGAATAATATTTCCATCGCAGACTTTGCTTGTTAAGTTGATGGAGTGTTTTCTTACACACCAGGCCAGAATCACATGGTGAAATTCAAACTGATTGCTTTAGGCTTTCATTCTCTGTGATTACTTACTTGGGTCAGGCATTTAGAAAGAAGATGAATCTAATATAAAAAAATGTTGACCTTCTCCTTGAAAACAGAGTTTTTAAACAACTGTGAGAGTCGCTGCTCTGTGCTTTGTGATGTTCAAGTTCAGATTTACCTCTATTTTTTAGGGGATGGGAAGTTGACAAACGCCCTCCCCACGGCAATGATGGAACTGGATGAGCCCGAGGTCTTGTAAATGCTGGAGAGAAGGAAGAGGCAGGAAAGGGCTGCCTGCTAATAAAAGGATTATTCAGAATATGATACTTATGTGACCCAAAATAGCACTTCTGTTTCTCTCATATTATATTTCTTGTATTTGGCATACATTCAGCCGGGATTCTGGCTTCTTAAAAACCCTTTTTACATGAGAAGAGAAGTGACCTTTCTTCCTTAAATGTCCTGGCCTCTTTTGCTCCTTGTACCGATTTCAGCCACGTGGAGTGGAAGAAAATCGTTTCTCCTGCTGCCCTGAGAAAGGTTTTCAGGAAACTGAAGTGAGGGCTGGATCTGGAATTCGTATGGAAACTGATGGAGCTGCAACGGAGCCTGTTTAGCGGCAGTAAAACTGATGAAGGTTAACTAATGTTGTACTATTAAGAAAAAATTTTAATGCTTTTTTGAGGCAAATGGCCACAAAGAAAACCAAAGCCTGCCTTGGACCACAGGGGAGATGCCTCGCGAGAGTCTTTGCAGGCAGCATCTTTAGGTGTTTCAGATCAACATCTGCTGGGCCGTAGGTGTGGAGAGAGAGAGGAGATGCAGGTTTGATAACACTCAAGAATTAGTTTGCCAGGTGTCAGTGGTGCCATTTCATAGAATCACAGAACGACAGGGGTTGGAAGGGACCTCTGGAGATCATCTAGTCCAAGCCCCTGCCAGAGCAGGTCCACATAGAGCAGGTTCATAGAATCATAGAATCATAGAATTGTCTAGGTTGGAAGAGACCCTTGGGATCATCAAGTCCAACCAACTACCCTACTCTACAAAGTCATCCCCTACACCATGTTCCAGGTTGCACAGGAACTTGTCCAGGTGGGTTTGGAATGTCTCCAGAGATGGAGCCCTTCCAGGGCTCTGCCACCCTTACAGGAAAGAAGTTCCTCCTCATGTTGAGATGGAACTTCCTATGTTCAAGTTTATGCCCATTCCCTCTTGTCCTGAGAGTATTTTGGGTATTACTTTAATGAGAAGCTCTCAGGTGACTTCTGAAAGTCTGGAATCCTGTCTCTCTTCGTGGATAGTGAAGACTTGAATTTCTTGCAGGCAGAATGTGCAGAGAGCATTTGTTCCAGTATTCTGTCCCTGAAGGGGATACATTCTCTTAGTACCAAACATTTGGAGATTGGGCAGAGCATGAAAGCAAAATCATGAGGGGCTGTATTCCTGCCTGGCTCTTAGTAAGATAACAGGGTGTCTCACAGGGGATAAATGTAAGCTGCTTTGTTACTGATTTTCTTAACGTTATCATTTTATGTTTTGCCCATTCTGAACCGTGCAGGCAGGAAAACCTGCCTCCCCTCTTAAATTAGGTGCCACTTTGCCCCACACGCCACTGGAAGGTGGTTGCCAGAGGCCACCCCAGGCGGCAAGCGCCGGCAGCTGGAGGCAAACTGCCAGGGCACGATTGTGGCCTCGTGGCAAGCGTTCAAGCAAGGGTTAAATTGGCTGGTGGGGCAACTCACCCACTAGAAAACAGAGGGTTTTTTCCATAGCCACTTCCCAGCCTTGGACACGGTCTCCGGTTACTGGAGGGATTTGGAGCTGGCACAGGCGGCCTCGTAAGTATTAGGCTGCCCTGTGTGCTTGGCACCAAATTCAGACAATTTTGAGAACAGTTCAGATCTGGAAGGCTTTTTTTTTCTTGTTGCTGTTTTGGGTTGGCTTTTTTTTTCCCTGTTGTTCCAAAAGAAAGCAGTTCTATATTTAGGACTTGGCCCAAATTGTTGAACGCGGTGGTATGAGTCCTACTGTTGTTGTTTTTCCTCTCCTCAATCAAAGCGGAGCGGTTCTGGCCGATCCCAGCTGAGCGACGCTGCCGCTGCTTCTCTTAAAGTTATGTTGGAGGGGGTTTTGTGAGTGCACGGGCACGTGTGTGTGTGTGTGTGGAAAGTTTCTCTCCGTTTCCAGGAATAAAAGGGGTCTTGGCTTCCTCCAGGTCCATACTCTGTGCTTGTAAACGTCTCTATTTAAGATTAATTCGGTGGAACGCTGTGAAGGGAGGCTGGCCTAAAATGTATATCACCAAAGTGAATTTCATATTTGAAGCCCGTCTCCCCAGTCTCTTCTGTTTGTTTTTTGTTGTTTTCTTTTTTCTTGCTGCAGCTGTATACCATTGTGTTTTGATTAATACTGTTTGTTTTCAGCCCATATATCACAGAATCACAGAACCACAGCATGATATGGGGTTGGAAAGGACCTTCCATCCTTCATCTAGTCCAACCCCCTGCCAAAGCAGGTCCACCCAGAGCAGGTCCCACAGGAACATGTCCAGGTGGGTTTGAATGTCTCCAGAGACGGAGACTCCACCACCTCTCTGGGCAGCCTCTTCCAGGGCTCTGACACCTTCACAGGAAAGAAGTTCCTCCTGATTTTTAGGTGGAACTTCCTATGTTCAAGTTTGTGCCCGTTACCTCTTGTCCTGTCCCTGGGCACCACTGAAAAAAAGGCCAACCCCGTCCTCCTGACACCCACCCTTTCAGTATTTATAGGCGTTGGTCAGATCCCCCCTCAGTCTTCTCTTCTCCAGACTAGAAAGACCCAAGTCCCTCAGCCTTTCCTCATCAGAGAGGTGCTCCAGGCCCCTCATCATCTTTGTGGTCCTAAATATCTGTCTTTATCACCTGTGGAAAATCACACCAGTATAACAAGCCAATGACCAGAGCAGAGATTGAAGGCAAGTTTCCCTGTCCCCTCTCTCTTTTGGCTACAGCCCATATGTATAGACCCTGTGTGCCCAAGTTAAAAAGGCAATATTGCTGCCTCTGCATGGTGCTGTGCTTCAACTAATTATCTTTTTCTAAGCTCTGCTGCTTCCAGGGCCCCAGGGATTAAGACGGACATGGAGATCTACCCCTCTTCAAATGCTCCATACCTGGTGTATAAATTGCCACTTGCTCTCCCTTTGTCTGAGGGAGTCTGTCCTTCTGTGGCACAGCAGAGGGCCACGAAGATGCTGCGAGGGCTGGAGCCCCTCTGCTGTGAGGACAGGCTGAGAGAGTTGGGGTTGTTCAGCCTGGAGAAGAGAAGGCTCCGGGGAGACCTTAGAGCCCCTTCCAGTCCCTCAAGGGGCTCCAGGAGAGATGGGGAGGGACTCTTGATCAGGGAGGGGAGGCATAAGAGGAGAGGGAAGGGTTTTAAACTGAAAGAGGGGAGATTAAGGTTAGATCATAGGAAGAAATTCTTTGCTCTGAGGGTGGTGAGACAGGTTTCCCAGAGAAGCTGTGGCTGCCCCATCCCTGGAGGGGTTCAAGGCCAGGCTGGATGGGGCTTGGAGCAACCTGGTCTGGTGGGAGGTGTCCCTGCCCAGGGCAGGGGGTGGGACTGGGTGATCTTTAAGGTCCCTTCCAACCCAAACCATTCTATGTTTCTTTGATTCTATGAGGCTGTCTGAGCCAGCAGGAGAGCACATAGGGAAGGGCAGAGCCCATTTCTCCCAATTTTGAAGGACCGAGATGAGTAGTCGTCAGGCAGTTCCCATGCAAATGTCAACCAGACCACTGTCCTGGGGGCATTTTTGCAAACATGGCTGGAAACCTCTGCTCTGTGTTGTGATTCAGGCTGTTTCCCTAGAGTTTGGTTTGAAGGTGCCTTCCAGTAACTCTGAGTACACTTTCTGGATGCAGACTTTTGCTCTTACTCATGAGTGTGGACTTAAGGCTTTTCCTTCCATCACTTAAGAGCATCCAGAAGATCCCAGTCTATTTTTTTTAGACATTTGAGTGCTTTCATCAAACCCATAATGAATTGCCAAACCATTTTCAACGGTTTCCAAAGGTAAGTTTAGCCCCAAGTCTTAAATCTTATGGGAAAAAAAGGCGTTAGTATGGATTTTAAGATTTCCTGGGTCAGAAGTATCCCAGGTTCTTTCTGCCTCTGGCACTGGCTTCCAGAAGTTCAGAAATGCATGAAGCTCAAAATGAACCTGCTTTTCCCTTTATTTCCATTTTGCTCTCCTTAGAGAGTTTAGGCATTTTGTTCCTTATATTGGCTTGATTTCAATTGACATTCAATAAACATTCATTCTGTTGTTTTTCAACATTTTTTTTTCACCCTGCCTTGCCTGTCGATGCTCTTACCATGCGCAAAGGAAGTGAGATGAATTATTATACGCTAAAAAAAGTAGGTTTTTCAAAGGAGCGGAGGTGCTGGCTGCAGTTTCCTAGGCGAATTCTCCTACAAGTAATTCCATTCTGCCTCCTGCATTCCTCTGCCACTCCGATTGGATATGGTGCTCTTCCTCAGCTTGTGCCCTACACTTCTGCATAGCATTATCGAGCAGCGTTAAATATTTGTTGTCCACCATCCCAGGATTGACTTCACTGCAGAGGCACGGGTTTAAAGTCAGCCACTGGAGGAGTAAAAATTAGTAGCGTCTTCTTGGGGTGTTTACCGTCAGAAATACTTGTTAGTCCCAAACTTTCAGAGTAGGACGACGCGGTTTTTAACCATGACTGGGTCGTACAATAACTTGTGACATAAATCAGCAGCGCAATTAGCTACGGTGGCTTTCAGATGAGGAATGTTTGAGGGTGACTTTGGTAGAGCAACATAAGAGGATCACCGTGGGCCGTCTGTACTGATACCTTCAAACTGTGACCGCTTGTTTTACAACGGCGGCTGACAAGTTACGTTGATGGGTGAATTAGAGTTGTGTTCGCTGTAAAGGAGGGGAAGAAAACGATCGGGACCCTCCAGCTCCCGGCAAAAACCTGGTGAGGAGGAGACAGGGGCTGTGCCCTTGGTGTGTTCCCAGTAGGTGCGAGCTGTTCCCAGTAGATGAAAGGGGCCGGTACATGACCGCTGGATAATTCCAGGGAACGTTTCCACTACTCCCTGATAATCACAGCATTTCACATCTCTCTGCTGGGAGTAAGAGTCTTTCACCCCCCCCCATTTCAGCGCAATGGCAGAACTGGGATCTGAGAAGCTAGTGTTAGAATGCTAATTTTAGCTTTCCTTTAATTTCACCACATTATAGAAAAAAAAAAAAATCCCTTCATCTGCATAGTACTTTTCCTGGCAACTCTTTGGCCTATAACACATTCGGTGTCATGAACCGAAACCGCTGCTACTTGCTTCCCCTGAAATTATACTAGTTTATTTGATTTCACCCGGCCAGACTGTTACACCCTGTGTCACAGGGAGGGAGGCCAGACCCCGGTGATCATGTAGATGCTCTTGGGTCAAAGACTAGGACTGCTCTGCCTTCCAGGACCACACTAGGACCTGGAGAAAGCCACCCTCCGAAACCTAAAGTGTCATAACTTAGTGACCAAACCACACCAAATTCCTGTCTTGGAGAAGGAGGAGAGGTTTTTTGTGGGAAGAGGAGGAAGACAAGGCAAGGTGAGAACGTTTTATTCCAGGGGCTGTAGTTACGGAGGAGCATGTCAATATTTTAGAGCCCAGATGGAGGAAATTCAGCTAAACGAATCTAAATGTGACCTGACACAGATGTTGGAAAACTGAAATAATCATAGAATGGTTTGGGTTGGAATCATCCTTAAAGGTCATCCGGTTCCAATCCCCTGCCCTGGGCAGGGACACCTCCCACCCGACCACGTTGCTCAAAGCCCCATCCAGCCTGGCCTTGAACACCTCCAGAGGTTGAAGTATCTGACCTTATTCTGTGTGGTTTTGCCGTAGTGGGAGTTTCTTTGGTAGCTCTGAAACAGAGTGGGCTGTTGGTACTCAGTTGAGTTGACTGGGAAGCAGTGGGAAAACTCATGTTGGCGTGAGAACTGTAGCCTTTGGTCTTGTATTTATTCCCCGACCAACCTTCAGGTTTGTTTAATAGCTGGCGTGTTTTTTTTGGTATCTGATGCCTTTATGTGCCCAGATTTATGTTTCGCTGATATAAATGGTTATTTTTGCTCCATACCAGGAAAGAAACAGCAGCAGCTGTTGGCCTGCACGTCCTTAATGGAGCGGGGCGAGGGAGGAAGATGAGGGTGTCTTTGGGGTAGAGGAAGGAAGGAAGGACTCCAAGTCTGAACCATCTGAACTTTTAAAAGGATGGTGGATGCTCACAGACACTCCAGCCCTCCTGACTGGTTTCCATCCTTCTTCTTTTTCTTTTATCCTGGAGGAGATGCCAGAGCTCATATTGGCCTTCTCAGAACACTAAGGGCTTCAGAAACCAACCTGAGCATCAGGTTTTGCACACAGAACTATGAGACAGAATATTTTTCTTAAGTGCATATTGAATTCAGAAATGTTTATGACTTGTTTCTTGATCTATTCCATTTACATATATTATCTATTCTGCTACTTTGAACCAAGCAGAACAAATGTTCTGCTGCTCGGGACATTTTCGCGCACTTGGATAATGCAGGAAAAATACCATAAAGAAATTTTTTTTTGGTTTGATTTTTTTAGTTGCACCGTAACTCCTAAACAGCAAACGTTCTGAGTTCGTGAAGTTGCAGAGCTTGATCTGTGTGTCCCCAGTATTTCCGTATTCCTTGAAAGATGTTTGCACTAACGGGTTTCACAACTGCGTTGCTTCACAATTGCTTCATGACTCATAAATCAAATGTCTTTTCAATTTTTCTCAATTGGGAGCTGTGGATTACAAAAATGTCCTGTAACTACCACCATGTCTCGCTTGACAAACACCTGGAAAATTATACTATTTGCTTTGTGAAGGAAGGTTATTTCAATCAAGAAGCCAAGGAACAGCTCGCAATTTTTGTTGTTTTTGCACTTAGTGCTGTTGAGAAGAACATTCACTTATTTTGGGACCAAAAGTGTAAGTTTTGTCCTTCTTGATGCTTATTATTTCCTAATGGGCTCGTCCTTCTCCTCTCCAGGCTGAACACCCCCAACTCTCTCAGTCTGTCCTCACAGCAGAGGGGCTCCAGCCCTTCGAGCATCTTCGTGGCCTCCTCTGGACCCGTACCAACAGGTCCATGTCCTTCCTGTGCTAAGGACTGAAGAGCTGGACACAGCACTCCAGGTGGGGTCTCCTCGGAGTGGAGCAGAGGGGGATAATCCTCTCCCTTGACCTTCTGGCCTGATACCATTTGTTTAGCAGCAATGGGCACTTCCCCTTTGTACAAAGAAGGGAAAGATTCACTTGGAATTTTGAAAAAAAAAAAAAACAACAACAATTTCATCTTGCCCTGCCAGTTTCCCTCCCTGCCCCTCACACACTGCTGGGCCCAACATTTCATCACCTGCAGGGAAAGGGGGAGAAAGGGAATGCGTGGGATGACCTCAGCTAATACCAGAAAGGCAAAAATTCTCTGTGCTCCACCAAAAAGGGACAGGAAAGAAAAGCCCATACAGGAAGTCATGTTTTTTCCTTCTAGTGCATTCTAGATACACTTTAAATCTAAACCAAATAGTGGATCAGAGGATCATAGAATCATAGAAT
>VXAK01000375.1:117169-227098 GCA_013399435.1 Arenaria interpres | reverse complement strand
TCAAGAGCTCATTTGACTGCACATGGGGGACGCAAGGCCAACACATTCTGCTCACAGGGAGGGTTATGTGGGTGATGCTAATCCAATGGCTACATGGATTTCTCAAGGCAAGAGGAGTCTTCTCCTGTTCAAACTGTAGGAAAATACCCCAATATCATTGCACAAAGTTGCTCTTATATTGTCACATCAAGACCATAACCTCCTTGTGCTCTGATGAAGCTTGTGCTTTTCAGTCCATGTGCCATGATAGACCTTTGTTTTCTTTGATAGAGCTTTAGAGACCTGTCTTGTAGTGGAGCCATTTTTCCAAGCGATTATTGTCTTCCTGAAATACTCCTCACTGAATCTGAAAAAAACAGATAAGCCAAGG
The DNA here is from genome assembly GCA_013399435.1 of Arenaria interpres. Lineage (NCBI taxonomy): Eukaryota > Metazoa > Chordata > Aves > Charadriiformes > Scolopacidae > Arenaria > Arenaria interpres. The sequence goes on along the minus strand of VXAK01000375.1, from coordinate 226,728 downwards.
TAGTAGCACTCACCATCAGATGGGGCCAGTCTTTTTTCAGTGGTGCCCAGTGACAGGACAAGAGGACATGGGCACAAACTGGAACATAAGAAATTCCATCTAAACATGAGGAGGAACTTCTTTCCTGTGAGGGTGGCAGAGCCCTGGAAGAGGCTGCCCAGAGAGGTGGTGGAGTCTCCTTCTCTGGAGACATTCAAAACCCACCTGGACACGTTTCTGTGCAACCTGCGCTGGGTGGACCTGCTCTGGCAGGGGGATTGGACTAGATGATCTCCAGCGGTCCCTTCCAACCCCATATCATTCTGTGGTTCTGTGATTCTATATGAGACCTGAGAAAGTGAATTGACTTGATAATGGAGTGAACATATTGTAGTGGGTTTTCTTTTTTTTAAAAAATCAGTTTAGAAAATGGAGACTGGGACAGGAGAATTAACTTTAGAAGGTAAATCCTCCATGTTCAACAGCCTCATTTACAGGAAGAATACAACAAATCTCTTGGTTTTTTTGGTTGCACAAGGGTTTTATGCAGGTAAACATGTTGAGAATGTTGTCGGTAGTGTTTGCCCAGTTAGACCATAAAGAATTCTTGTGAGCCAGGAGTGTGGGGAACCATTGCCATTGCCCAGCCCCTGGTGAGCCCCGCTTTTCCTCCTGCCTCCAGCTGCCCCAGTGCCAGTGAAGGGAGACCACTGGAGTCGTGCTATTCCTGTGAAGCCCGTCCAGCACATTTATTCTGGGTACAGACCCAGTGCCCTTCCATTTTGCAATTAGAGACATAAGAATATCCTGCCGAGCTTTCTCGCTTTCCTCCCCTTCCACCCCCCGGGTACGGCTGGAGGGAAATATAAATGGAACAGGAAATTTGACCGCGTCCAGGATCAATGTCATTAAAGACACGTCTTGTTTTAAAAATCTAATTTTATATAACTGCCCCGTTATATAATATGCTTTTGTTTGTCGTCTTGATTTTTATCGAGGTAGCGTACATTCCCCCGGACCTTTTCACGAAGGAATGTTTATACCTGTGGGCAAGCGCTAATGGCAGTGAAAGGCTTGCATTCATGGGAACAGCATTTAGCAATTCATGGTTGCCAAGGTAAGCAGCAAAGGCATGCCCTCTGCCACTCCACTGCCTCTAAAAGAAACAGTCTCTAAGGTAACAGGCTAGCACCCCTTGAGGCCAAAAATCTTTAGCTTTTTAGACAGAAAAACACATTAAATAATACCAAGAAAGCATTTTTTTTTTTTTGTCCAGGCTTTTTTTTTTTCCTTCGGGACAGAAAAGGGGCTCAAAGTGTTCTATTTTTGGTTCCGCGCAGGAATTTAATTCAGATGCTGCCCAGTGCTTTGTGCGCTCGACACCCCTTTGACAGCTGAGTTTCAGGGGCACATAGGACTAATGAGCCAAGGCATGACTGCGGTTGGAGGCTGGCGTCTCCCAGGCCTGCCACCGTTGTTCAAGTGAATGGGCAATTTCCCTGATTAGCTTGGAATTTGCAGCATTATCCGGATGGTTATTTGGCGTGAGCCCCTTTTTTTTTTCCAGGATCACAGTCCGAGTGGGAGATGGAGTCACCTGAAGAGAAGGTCTGCAGAGGCAGCGCTTCCTAGACCCTGCTTGTGATGGGACGGGAGAATGGGCTTCTCTTCTCGGCTTTGTCTTGCTCCGCAGCCACTTGCCAACCTCTTTTATGTTACTGGAGCAAGTAGGTGACTCATCACGTTTTGCCCAGTGCAAGATTTTAATTAGGAGAAGAAACAAACAGCAGAGGGCTGTTTTAAAACTGAATTCTAACAAAAACTAAAATGCAGCAGCCGGATCACGTTGGCGCATCGTAGAATCATAGAATCATAGAATTGTCTGGGTTGGAAGGGACCTGTCGGAACATCTAGTCCAACCATCAACCTAACTCCGACAAAAACAAAAAACCACCTCTCTAAACCATGTCACCAAGCACTATGTCAACCCGTCTTTTGAATACCTCCAGGAAATCAGAGACCCATTGCATGCAGAAGGCAACTTGTCAGTGTCATCTGTGGGACATTCACATTACTTTGACGCCAGTAGAGTTTGTTGAGTGTGGGGAAAAGCAAAAAGAAGCATTTTCTGGAGTATTTTTGTTTTTCTAAATGACTCAAGCTATCACAATTGCTTGGCAATTATAAAGGGACAAGTCGTGGACTGTACCCGAGTAATACAGGACCTGCTGGTTGTAATACCTGATGGATACATCTCAGGGAGTTCCTGCAGTTCCTGGAGCTTTTACAAAGGTCTTAGAGCTCTTCATGAGAGGTGAGGTGCCCCCTGGAACCCTTTTACAACTTGTTCAACAGACGTGATGCTGATAATAATTCCTTTTCACTCAGAATAGAGGTGGACTGATCATCAGACGTTGCTGTATCTTCAGGTGTGGAACACACGCCTCATGTCAATGAGTCATTGGGAATAAACCTCTCGTTATTGAACTGACTTTGAAGGATTTGCCTACTTTCAGTCTGATGGAAAGGGTACTGCTCTGATCTGGTTGCATTCAGAGAAAGGACATTCATCACCAACAATGCACTTCGTTTACTTTCTTCGTGTTGTACAGACTCAAGTAATTATGGAGTAACTGTGGACTTTCTAATTGTTTGAAGCATAAGAACACAAAGAACATTAAACAAGGAAATGATTTAGTTATGTCATCCACCCTAGAAACACCCACAACGTGACAATTTGTTATTATTCTGGGACAGAGTCTGCAGGCACCTGAGCAGCCAACACAAAACATCCCTCTCTGCCTCAGTTCTGGGGGGGTTTGCAGGCTTCTCTCAAGTTAATGGCCTCTTTTCTGCTGTTTTCATAGAATCATAGAGTGGTTAGAGTTGGAAAGGACTTTAAAGATCATCCAGTTCCAACCCCCTGCCCTGGGCAGGGACACCTCCCACCAGACCAGGTTGCTCCAAGCCCCATCCAGCCTGGCCTTGAACCCCCCCAGGGATGGGGCAGCCACAGCTTCTCTGGGCAACCTGGACCAGGGTCTCCCCACCCTCACAGGAAAGAATTTCTTCCTAAGATCTAATCTGAATCTAGGGACTGAGTTGAGATGAGATTTTTAAAATGCTGGCTTCAGTTAACTTTCCTGAATTTAGTGTTGATATTTTTGTTGACTCCACTAAGCAGGTTAACATGAGAAATCTACCCTGTATCAATAATTATAAAATATTATTTGATGTCTAAGCTGTCATTATTAGCTGAAGAGTCTGAACTCTTTTGTTATTTTTTTTCCCCAAAAAAAAACATTAGGCTGTTTCTTTGAAAAGGCAGAGCCTTAGGAAAATTAAAGTAAAAACTGATTGCTCGTACTTTGACAATGTGGTTCTTAAAGACTGTCCTTCAACAGATAAAAAATACTTGCATTCCCATGTTAGAAAGATGAAAATATGTAACTGCCATTTGCTTAACAGCTCTTAACTGCGGCTGGAAAATGTATTAGTTTCATCTGACTTAATTACCATCGCAGCTGTCGTTCTCTCCAATCTGGATTTTTTGATCTGTGCTTTTGCAGATCCCAAGACACCGCGTACACAGGCATTTGTACAACATTTTTGTTCCAACAGACACATAAACTGGCATCCGAGGGACTGATCCAAAATCCAACAAGGTCACTAGAAAGACTCTTAAGCTGAGCGTCAGTCTGTTCTCCTGGAGCTCTGAGGAGGACTTTTCCTCATCATGTATCCCCTTGATTCCCTGTATTTCCCACTGCTCCCAGAATGGGTACAGGGACTGCACCAATGAGATTTTATCTTTTTTTCACATTCAGGTTTTATTCAGCCATTTAGCAAAAAATTGACTGATGATAGAATTTAAAACAATCAGCGTTTTACACAGCAGGTAGATATTGGAGCTTTTAGAATATTTTTCCTATAACATTTAAGCTTCACCAGTGCCCAAATATTTTTGTCCCAAAGTGTTGGTGACTTCATTTTAGTTTGTGTTTTCAGTTTGAAAACACAATGGAGAGCCCAGACTCTTATCCAAACCTTATCTGAATAAGTCAAATGTCTTGATACTGCAAAATTGGAGAATATAAAACTTTCTTGACAGATTACCAGTATTTTTGGTCCTAGTTGGCACTAGCAGAGTTTCAGCTTTTTTTTGGTTAATGTTGACATTTATTTCCATGTCTATCCCAGATTTAGAAGCACAAAAGTGAAAATATTTGTAAAAAAGAGAAACTTAATGTTTCAGGAAGGAAGGCAAGATTTGGGCAGTAATGATTTTAAGAATAGGCAAAGATCTTTTGTTTCTCTTGAACTCCTTTGCCCATCTTCACCTCAGCAATTGCCAGGAAACCTCAAGATACTGAAATGCAGAACACAGACAAATGTAGTGATGCCTAATGATATAGGTATTAGCGAAAAGAAAATGATGATCAACCGTGTTATTAAGGACGGATTCACTGTATTTGCTAGAGAGTAGTAGATATGAAGAGGGAGGGAAGTCCTTCTCTCAGACCAATATATTTATGGCTAGAGTGAAGTCTAACTTAGAATCATAGAATGGTTAGAGTTGGAAGGGACCTTAAAGATCATCACGTTCTGAAGTGTTTCTCTAAAACATCAACACATCAACTTCTGAAGTGTTTTTCTAAAAATGCTCATATAAGCCATGCTTTTTGTCTCCTTCCAGCTTAAAAAAAATATAGTCCGCTTACAGGTAAATATTGTTTTTCTTTCAATCCCATGGGTCACGTGCATGGCTGATAAGTAGAAGGTAGTAGTCTCATCCCTGTGCATTCCCACTTACCCCACCACAAATAACACGCCTCATTCTTATAAGTGATTTGCACCTTGTGGTGCTTTCCTGGCATTTGGGTTTCTCAAAATCTCCCTCATTCTGTACATGAATGTCTTACTGCAACAGGGACCGGACTGGAGGTCCAGGAGTCAGGAAGAACTCTACCTTATTTTCAAACCAAGAAACAGTTTCTTGACCTGACAGCTGAAACCACCAGCATCCTTTTTACTTTTAAATGTAGGAAAAGTGATGGGAAGTCACTGAAAGGCAATAAATGTGAACCACTCTTAAATGCCAACCTGGCTTTAAATAGTGTTTTGACAACACACAGAAAACTGTTTATTTTGAGACTTACGGGACTTCTGCAGGAGTTGGTGCAAATACAATGAAAATTATAATGTTTATGTAGTCTATAAATAAAAGAGTAAAGAAACCCAAGTCCCACCAGGATCACAAGTCAAAAAGGAGAAGGAATAAATAAGATCATTAATACACAGATTGGTTGATATTTTTTTTTTGCCTTGATAAACAGTGAAGTTATTGATATACACATATCTGCAGATATGTATAAACACGAAAAACTCAGAGAAAATGAAAATGTTTATCAAGGCCCATTTCCCAAAATACTACTTACGGGAAGCAGTCGAAGGTTTAACAGAAAGGAACCGATTTCTTGGATTTGTAACTAACGTCGTTTAAGAAAGAGAGTTAGATCCTAGAAAGACACTAAGGGAACTCAGATAACATTTTCTAGAGGTGAAATTAATTGTAAAATACAGCCTAATGCAGACAGAAACATGGCTTGACACTGTGTGTGCAAAATTGTCCACATCTAGATGTCCATGCTTTGCTCACTCAACCAAAACATAAAATCTTCTCTAAAAAAAAGTGACCTCATTATCATATATAGGAGAAAGATAACTCTCGATAAATTGGAATGGAAAAATATCAGCCTCAGGTGTTCGAGGGGACAGAGGGGAATTCTATGACTCTTAAACTTCCTTGGGATTATTTTTTGATAGTTCATCCAAAGTTGATGGAAATGCCTCTCGGTCCTTTGGGTTCAAAGCAAAAGTCACTTTCTCTTCCTCAGAATCCACTAACTATAAAAAGTCAACATTTCCATTTCTGATCTTCAAAGTAAATTACAACTGGTGGAGAGATAATGAATAAGCTTCGTTATCCTCATTTCCATGGACAATATTAACTAAAGTCTATTTTTCTTGTAGACATAATAATATCTTTACACTAATGGTATAAAACTAATCTTTTTTTTGGTGAAATACACTGGTGAGGGAATCACCAGCCATACAGATATGGAAAGGTTTGAAAACTGAAGATAATTCTAGTAGAATTAGTAAAGTCTGCTCTGGGATTTGTGGAAGCTGAAGTTAATGACTTGGAATCCTTAAAAATTACTTACACTTTCCACAATGTTGGCAGAGAAGAAGAAAATTGCGTTTTAAAAGTTATACACACAAACCCACTCCCCCAGTTTTCCACCGTAGGGAATCACTGAGCTGACATTGAGCTGCGTTGAATAATTTCCCCATGTTTTAAACAGAGGGCACAATCACTGGTATTTAACCCCATTAAATATGTCCCCAATTTAATTGGGGACCTATTTAACCGGGCTTCCCAGCTTGTCCTCCTGCAGTGTCCCAAGTGCTCTTCCCTCTCTCATCGCTCCCAGCTCCTCACGCTTTTGCCAGTGCAAAACAAATATGAATAAAAATATGGGATGCTTATACAATGTTAATGAAAGAAAGAAAAGGTGGAAAGTTTAGATTTATGTAAAGAGGAATGTGATCTGTAAGATGGTAAAGTAAGAGAGGGAATTCTTTGCTCGGCTCCTAGTTACACGAGTGAAACAACTTTTGGTGTGAGAGCTTGGAAGAGATTATAAGATTAGAAAACATGACGTAGAGAGGACGGTAAAGGAACTGGGTTTGTTTAGTCTAGAAAGCAGAAGATTTAGAGGGGACATGTTAACATAACCCTCCAGCATATAAAATTTTATAGAGAGCACAACGTACGTTTGCTCTCCTTTTCTCTTCGGGAACAGGACCAGGAGAGATCTACTTAATTTTTGGCAAAGAAAGAAATTAGGCTTTAGTCAAAAGTATCCAATTGGGTTATTGACCTACTGGAACAGATGCTAAAGAAACTGTGGAGCGCCCTTCACGCAAGGATTTCTAAGAGTGGTTGTAGACAAACATCTGTCAGGCCTGACCTGTGTGCACTTAATCCTGTTTTGCTGCTGGAAGACGGGCTGGGGGCTCCCCTGTAGGCATTTCGGAAGCCCCCCTTCTTCTGCAGCTTAGGACGACTTTAGCACAACACTTACTATCAAGTAGCTTATGTGCAAAATAGGATATGGGCTAGATTTTTTAGATACTTTGAGTAGTTTTGTGGTTATCTGTTCTTTTCCTTTCTGCTTCATCTTTGTCAGTATTTGGATACTGATATTTTATATTGAATTAAGTAATCAGAGGTACTCATGTTAAGAATTTACCTAATTTTTTTTATTAGTGCAGCTATTACTTCTGTAATAGCTGTGAGAGTTTACAATTTAACCTTTGCTTACCTAGAAGTTCAAAAGCCAGAAAGAAACAGAATCTATGTTAGTTATTTTGATTTAAAATCTTAAATCTACAGCAATAAAAGCTTTGTGTTGTACTCCATCTTCTCTTTGTTAGGCAGTTTGATTTTGTCAAGTAACAGAAAATAGCTAAAAAATCCTCTTCTTGTAAAAATTTTCTAACATTAATATTGTTACTGTCATCCAAGTGTATGTGGGAGTTCTCATTAAGTTACTTAACTCGGAAATGGAAATACAATTTATGTCTTTTTCTATATGATAGGACTATATAGGACTGAAGAGGACTTCGAGTCACCGGGAGCTGTGCTGAATGAGAACATTCTGCGGTGCTTCCCACTGGTATGATAGGGTCAGCTTGGTTGAATTTGGAAAGGTGTATTTTGTTTTTCAGCAGGCTCCTAGAGCTCGGGTTGGTCAGATAAGAGATGTAGATGCTGGAGGTGGCAGGCTGTAGGCCAGGATTCAGAGGAGTCAGGTTTGTGCATTCAAGAGAGTTGCTACATTTGCAGAATTTCATAAGAATTGGTGTGAAAGCACCTTTTCCTAGAGGAATACCAATAGAGAAATACAAAGGATAATGACAAGCTCTCTAATTAGCTGGAACCGTTTGGCCTAGGAAGCCTACAAAGTGCTTGCCAGGTTTTTTTAATCCTTATCAGTAAGTTTTCTATTATCAGCAAGGAAGACTCTTAACCATTAAATAAGGATTCCAGTTCTCTAGGGTTTATCAGTGGCCTAAACCAGGGCAATGGACAATCAGCAAACACCTACTCCTGACTAAGTGCTTAGGCTTTACACCTTCCTTGGTGATAAGTGACTTCCAAAAGCCCCGTGTGACTGCCTCCTGCTGCTCTCTTTGCAGTCAGGGGGCACTTATTTACCTTAAGGCTGATTTAAGGGGCCTCCAGAAACCTCTTTCAGGGCACTGTTTCTCCAATTCATTTATTTGCATGACCATCCTGTGACTTTCTTACGAAGTGGGTGCTTTGGACCAGATCGAACTAACGAAGTGGGTGCTTTGGACCAGATCGAACTAACGTGGAACTCAACTGGGGTGTTACCACCAGCTTTTCCAGAGGCCAAGACAATGTGGTTGAGGTGGCTGGAGGCCTCTCAGAGCATCTTCTCCTCTCACCAGAGCAAGAAGCTGGATTTGCTGGCACAGCAGTGACCGAGGCTGGAATGACCCTATGGGATCAAACAAAAACTAATGGGCAGAGGTCTTTGTCACACCAACTCTTTTTTTTAGGAGATGGAAAAAATAATTAAAAAAGCCCATTACTTTTCTTTTTTTTTGGTGTGTGTTGTTAAGAAGGACTGGAGCACAGGCAGCTGCTTGCTCTCCTGAACCATCTAACTTTTTGAAAACTTTCAGAAATCCTGCAGACCCTCTCAGCAGAGGGGTGTGCTCAACTGTCATTTGCATGGCTGCTTAAGGCTAATTAGGAAGAAAGGTTGAGAGAGCTAGGGGTTAGCTAGAAATGCCAAAGGCTGTGAATGTGCCCAGAATGTAACTCAGGTGCTCAGCCCATTCTCAGGCTCAGGACCTCTATTCATTTTGTTCCATGGGTAACAGAGTCCTGGGCTGCCCTTTGGAATATATTTATTATTCCCTGAGATGAAGTCCACTCTCGTACTGCCTGGTGTGGGATCGCTCCCTGGGGGGAAGCCTGTAGCAGTGGAGATAAAACAGAGAACTCCTAAACAGGGAAAAAATAAAGGTATTTTTAAGGTTTCTCAGAAGAATGAATCATAGAATCACAGAATCACAGAATGGTTTGGGTTGGAAGATCATCCAGTTCCAACCCCCCTGACCTAGGTAGGGACACCTCCCACCAGACCAGGTTGCTCAAAGCCCTGTCCAACCTGGCCTTGAACACCTCCAGGGATGGGGCATCCATAGCTTCTCTGGGCAACCTGGGCCAGAGTCTCACATCCCATTTAAACATGAGGGGGAACTTCTTTCCTGTGAGGGTGGCAGAGCCCTGGAAGAGGCTGCCCAGAGAGGTGGTGGAGTCTCCCTCTCTGGAGACATTCCAAACCCGCCTGGACACGTTCCTGTGGGACCTGCTCTGGGTGGACCTGCTTTGGCAGGGGATTGAACTGGATGATCTCCAGAGGTCCCTTCCAACCCCTGTCATCCTGTGATTCTGAGATTCTGCATAATCTAATTAAAAATGCCACAGTCCTTGTTCAGGGAAGCTTTTCTTCTTCTTTGGGGAGCTAACTCCCTTGCAGAGTCCATGCATAATTGCATAGGTATATTCGTCAGCCCAAAGATCTGTGAAGTGGTGTTGTTTTATTATTTTATTTTATTTTATTTTATTACCTTTTCATTATTTTCTTTTACTTCATTTTACTTTTATTTTTAGCTGCTCATGTTTCTACGTGCAAGTAGTTCCAAACTGAACATAATCGCTGAGATGGGTATCTCATTTGGAGTTAAAACACACATAAGTTCATTCAGTGACTGGGGACACTCTGCTCGGCCACTGCTTTCCTTGTGCCCTCTCCCTCACCTTCCCTGAACATAGACTGTAGAACATCCTGTAAGAGAAGCCTCCGTCCACCACTCCCTTGATATTGATATAAAGGCAGCTTCACCTCCACCCAGATTCTTCCCTTTCCTCAGTAACCATGAAAACACAGCATCCATCTTTCCCTCTCTCTCCCCGTGTCTTTGGACTTTAAGCCAGGTGAGAGTACGAGCTATAAATTGAAGCGAAATATACAGCTGGGTAAATAAAGTGAGACCAAAGGGAGAAAAAAAAAAGGGAAATGTGTTTCCTATCACAGAGTTTAAAAAACAGACTTGGCATACAAGGGGAAAAAACAAAACAGGAAACAAGGTTCTACATATAAATTAAACTTTTTCACCCTGGACCTTTTTAGATAGCCCAGGAGTAATAAGAAGGTGTGTTTCTTGGCCCGGCAAAGCAAGCATTCCAACACTAAATGGCTTCCTGTTCAACACGTTCAAAGCCAGAGACTGTTTTTGGGGGCTGGTTAGAAATATGTGTGAAGTATGCACTTTTAGTGCAGGCCAAATCAAATGTTTTCAATCTCCCTCCCCATCCCCTCCCCCATCCAAAAAGAGAAAAAAAAAAAAAAAGTTTAAAAAAAAAGCAAAATGGGATCAAAGTTTTCTCCTTCGCGGAGGAAGTTCAATGATTAGCCTTCAGGTAATCTGCAAACATTCACACTTCCCAGTAAGGATGCTTAAAAAAGGAACCGGTCAATGTTGTTCTTCACTGGAATTTGAGGCTGGTGAGCTATGATGAGTAGACACCTACAAGAGTTCAAGACTTTGGCCCCAAGAGAAGACGGGGAAACAGCGAATATTTGAGGGTGCAGAGCGTGTTATAGCATTTTCCCCCATTGATGTCAAACTTCTAATTCCCAAATTGTTGATCCATTTTCTTCTCCTGCCACATCAGCCTCAAATGTTATTTTGTACTGCATGTTCTTTGCAGATCTTTAGGCGTTGGTTTTTGGGGTTGGGGTTTTTTTTTGAGGTTTCCAAGGTTTGATTACGTGCCCAAAAGTGAAAATAACATACACGAGAAAAAAGTGTGGAGCATCGTATGCCACGGATGTGCCAAGGTGAGAAGGTTTTCCAGTTCCTCACTGAAGCCACAGGGTACTTTTTTGCAAAAAAAAAAGAAAAAAAAATCAAAAAAGTACAGCTTTTTTTTTTTTTCCCACAGCTAGTGGGAAATGGTTACATCTAACTAACCTGGGCCTCAATTTGTCCCTTTCAGTATAATTTCAGAAGTCTCACCAATTACTGCTTCTAGTAACATTCTTTCTCCCAACTCCAAACAAACAGAAGCCGTGTAAGTGGTAGCCAACTATTTTCTTTTAATATTTTTTTTTCATTCCAGTGTTTTTGAGCAAACTCGGGATCTAAACACTCTTCTGTTTCAATATTTGAAGAATGCTATGTACCGAGTATGGTCTGAGATGGGATGTCGTTGTGAGACATTGCTCTTGTCTGTTGCTGTTACGCCACCTTGAATGAACTGAGTTGCATACTTTGTTTTGATTCTCTCTGCCTAATTTTTACCAAAAATACCATTAGCAGGCCCTTATAAATTGATGTTTCTGGGGGTTTGTTAAAGAAAATGCATCCTAGGAAGAGATCTGGATCTTCAGTCTCATGTAAGTAAGTAAAATTCAGCCTGTGCTGATTTGCACCAGACTAAACAATGATTTCCATTTGCCCGGCCAACTATAGGACTCATGTTAGAAGTACTGCTGAAGACAGAACTGCTGAAGACAAAATAAAGGTAGTGGGACTTAATGAATAGTACATAGACTCCACTGATGGCTCACTTGGGACAAGTGAAAGTAAAAATCTGCAGAATACTATGAAGATACAGATGAGTTTTATCACAGAATCACAGAATCACAGAATCTTCCAGGTTGGAAGGGACCTTAATGATCATCTTGTCCAACCGTCAACCTAACTGACAAAAATAGACGCCCACACAACATACAAGGAGCATCACCATCACTAAACCATACCTCCCAGCACTACATCAACCCGTTATGAGTGAGTCATAAGAGTTACGGAAAAGGAAAGAGAGAGAAGAGAAGAGAAGAGAAGAGAAGAGAAGAGAAGAGAAGAGAAGAGAAGAGAAGAGAAGAGAAGAGAGGAGAAGAGAAGAGAAGAGAGGAGAAGAGAGGAGAAGAGAGGAGAAGAGAAGAGGAAGGGAAAAAAGAAAGATGTTTGAGAAGATAAATCCATTTAAACATGGAAAAGAAAACAATTCAATGCAAAAGAAAGACTTCAGGGATAATTTATGGTAGTTTAAATCCCTATGTCTTTGCCAGGTGGAGAAATCCTAATCCCGTTACATGATCCTAACATCTTTCCAACTGCTTCAGTGAATCATTGCCATTACCAATATGGGCAGAAATTTACTATATCAGCTTCCCAGACACTGAACACAGCATTGGCAGAGCCGAGAGATATTAACTCAGTGAGTCAGATTAGGCTGTTCTTTTTTTGATCTCCAAGGCACAGAGCAGCAGCTCTGGCCCCGGGGCCACCGCAGCTGCTGCCGAGAGCTGGGCAGCCCAGGGGATACGAGTGGGGTTGCTCATCAGTGGTATGGCAGGACCTGCATGGTACCAAGCCATCCCAGCAGGTAATGAGAATATTCTTGACTTCCTGGAGTACTTCCTCGAGGTCATGTCGGTCATATTCAGGAGGCTTAAAAAAAAACCTCAACAAATAACACTATAGCTGTCATTATAACAATGCATCATTACCTCAGTTGATAAAATTTGTCTTGAAATTGTCTTTTCAGTCTCACAATGATTCCAAAAGTCTCCCTCGTGGGAGCTTTGTGCCCATGACATTTTTTAGTGTGAAGATTTTAACATTTTACTATTTTTTCTTGCTTGCTTCTGGTATATACCACTTTCAGAGCCAGCTGCTTAAACGAAGTGTTGTTTATTTTGTGGAAGCAAAGTCCGTACATCTACTCTTTACATAATGGGAACAGGTTTTGTTCCTTGGCAGGAAAGATTTTGGGTTTTTTTTTCTGTATCTCTGCTAAACAAGCAGCTGGGGCTGAAGGCAATTGTGACAGAACAAGGACTACACTCTGCACTCAGTAGAACACACCATGAAAGCAATCTGAAGGTGCTCTGAAGGAGCCGCATGTGCTGGGCAGTCGTTGTAGGGTTGGCTTCTGCCAAATGGCATCGGTGGACAAAGTAACAGCCAGAGGCTCATGTTGCTCTTCAAGAGACATCAGACTTTGTTTTCTCTGATTTTTCCATTCTTCTCTGCTTTCAGTGTTCCATCCTTTGAATCACTTAAGAAGTCCAAATTTCAAAACCAAATACTCACTGAGAAAGTCAGGCTACGCAGATCTGCAGCGAGGAAAATGCATCTGTTTCTTCCAGATGGATACATCAGTCTATGCTTGTCCTGTTCCTGCACTTTTCCCCAACAACAGTTGGCCACAGGTGAAGAGAGAATTCTGGGGAGGTGGGTACATCTACCTCTCCTTATGGGAAAACCTACCTGCCAGGGTCCACCTCTTCTCTGCTGCTGTACTGCGTTACTCTGAAGCAATCTCCGTTGGGCCACCCCATAGTCACCTCATTTCCAGACTATGGGGGACTGATGCTCTAGGTGCTAGCAAAATGCATTCACAAACATTGGTCTCCAGCTCCAGATTTTGTCTGTGATATATGAAAATCAAACTTCTGTGGCTTGTCCCTCAGGAGTTTAGCAGAAGGGACTCTTTTTTTTTTCAACAGAACTTGTGTTTGTCCTGTTGACCTGAATCATTTTGATGAAGTTGCACTTGGGGATCTCATCAATTCTTGTCAATACTTCAAGGGTGGGTGTCAGGAGGATGTGGCCAGTCTTTTTTCAGTGGTGCCCAGTGACAGAACAGGAGGAAATGGGCACAAACTTGAACATAAGAAGTTCCATCTCACGTTCCTGTGCAACCTGCTCTGGGTGACCCTGCTCTGGCAGGGGGTTGGACTAGATGATCTCTAGAGGTCCCTTCCAACCGCATATCATTCTGTGATTCTGTGACTCAAGGATATTCAGGACCAAAGGCTGGATTCATTAACTGATTTAGACAATCTTATCTACACAGTAATTGCGTTTTCAACACAGTCACAATCATATTGACCCACCACGTTTCTGCTGAACAACTGGATGGGTATCAATACACTGCGGGGAGATCGGGGCTTGCTGTCTCACACTGTCTTAATATGAGTTTCTGTGGAAAGTGATATTGTTTTTTGGTTTTGTAGTGCAACTCTGACCATTCCTCTTTGCAGCGAGGTGGCTAAAAGGAAGACCAGAGAACCTGCTACCATAGTGTGGCGGTTGTCCTATTCACGCACCAGGAGAGTTACTTGTACAGTTATGGGACCCCAACCTGTTGCATCTTTGCTTCTGAAAGTGAAATATCCGAGGGTGAACAAACTGTTAACACACCATGTACATTATATTTAGGGCCATCTAGTCAGCTTGATCACGTGCATAATTTGCACGTAGGATCTGCCACGACACAAACATTAAAAATACAGTAAAATACTGTAGGTAACTTTTCACTTAGCACAAAGGAGTTTGTGAGTTCTTTCAGCACAGTCAGCAGAGGTCGTTTCTTCTGGAAGAACTTTTATGTAGCAGAGTGCTACATAAAGCAGCTTGCATGTTTTCTTGTTGTTGTTTTCTTTTCTTTTCATTTAAATATCTTGTTTCTGTAGAATGAAAATCAAAGAAAATAGGTGGAGACCCAGGTACAATAGGTTCTCTTACTGTTGAAAGCGAACTCCTCAGGCGGAACACAGCAAGGTAGACTCTGAAGAAGGCTTAAAACATGCCATTTCTAGCTATTTCTAGCTTACAGAAAATGCCAGGGTCTTTTGCAGCTCAGCAGATGAAAGGCTGCAAGTCCTGGACGTGTAACTCCAGGATTCCCTGCAAGAACAACCCACAGGTAGGCCAGCAATGAACCTAACAGGAAGCAAATTGGAGGAATTCCAGCAGGAATTTCTTTTCTGGTCTGCATAAATGACTGATGGGCTAGTCTAACCTTTAAGAGATGTTGTCTGGCTGTTATTCAGTGGTATTTGGTAGTGCTGAGGGTGCAAGGACTGTTGCCCTGCTCCCTCCGCACCAAGCAGTGATTCTTTGTAGGCCTCCTCTTCCCCTCAGGGCATCCCTCAAGTGTCCTAAGTGCCCTGATGGAGGTGGAACTAAATTCAAGGCTGATCTCACCGCTTATGAGCAATGTTTAGTGTATATTAGTTGTCAAGCCTTGTCAGGAGCCATGCCAAGTGTAAACCAGCAACTCTCTCTTTCTGCCCTGCTCCCAACCGCATATCACGCACACACGTGTGTGCACACACACACAAAAGAGCCCAAATTCATGCCCAGATATTCCCGAGCATGCTGGAAGGTGGCATCTAAGCAAAGTTGACACCGTGCATGTTATTAGATTTGAACGCCGCCACCACTCGAGATATCCTCTAACCTGGTAATTCAGGAACGGGAGCTAAGCCATTTTAGCCAGCTCATTATCAAGACCTCATATATTGATAGCAGACTAATTATCAGCATCTTATCAAAAACCAGGACTGGCAATTTGCTGTACGACTGACTGGTACCTGGGAGTCCCAGGCAATGCTTCTGAGCCACACAGAGAGATTCTGTCAAAAGGCACGGAGGGTGGAAAGATGCAGCAGGAGCAAGTAGGAGGGAAAGAACCCCCAGAACCTGACCCTCTGTTGATGCCTGGGGGGGTCCTTTCCCCTTTCTTCCCGTGCAGGCAGAAAGCAGCCCGTGGGGTACCTTCTGCAAAGAGATAGAA
Source organism: Arenaria interpres (assembly GCA_013399435.1). Lineage (NCBI taxonomy): Eukaryota > Metazoa > Chordata > Aves > Charadriiformes > Scolopacidae > Arenaria > Arenaria interpres. The sequence continues at coordinate 210,989 of VXAK01000375.1, read as the reverse complement.
ATACACCCACAAGAGCTGGGAACATCTTGTGCACAGATGTGAGTCAGTACTTGGCAGGTGGTGAACTGGAGTCAGATTTCCCAGACAATAATTACATTTTCAAAAAAAAAATAATAAAGGAATTAAAGAGACAAGAGTAGAAGAAGAACTAATTCCCACCACTCGAGAAAGTGAAATTCCCTTTTCTTTCCACATAGTTGATTCTACATCACTTTGGGTGGCGCCTGCAATAAAACATTCAGGAAAGTTATAGTGGATCTTTTTCTAAATGGGTGCAGATTAGACTTGAATAATCGTTTCTCTCCTCCAAGCTGCCCAGCCAGTTCCGATCTGAAAGCTGTACAGACAAAACAACAATGTGTGCTGTAATAATGCCCAAGTCACAGAAGTGCCCTAACTTGAGATGGGACAATAGCTCAGAAGAGGATATATTTTTTATTCCCTTTAACAGGAAGGGGAGAGATTCAGCGAGAGACAAAGTGCACAAGCTAACAGATAGATTATATACAAAGAAGCCTCCAAAAAGTACTTTGCTGGGAAAAGTGAGATTAAATATTGCAAGAGATAATTAATCTGCTATGATGCTTGAAGACTAAAACAAAGGAATTAGTTTATATCCTCAACTTCCTTTTCCAAAGAAAATTCCTGGGGCTACTTAGAGCACGCACAGCATTACAGCTTCCAGTTGTTTCCCATGATTGAGAGCTTCCAGGTTACCCAGCAGCTGCTAAAGGAAATGATGCTCTTGGCAGCAAGCATCGTTGTCAGTTCAGTCCTGGCTATGGCTGATGGGAATCTTCTGGTTGACCAAAATGTAGCTGGATTGGGCTCGAAATGATTGCACTTTCTGAGGCTCATGAGGACGCAGAAGTTCCTAAGCATACAATTGGAACCATCGTGTGCATGACAGGTATGATAAGAAATAATTTTGGGCTGACAACGCCATTCTTGAATGCACCCAGGGTAGAAGGTGCTCAGCCCCCCTCATGTTGTGGTGAGGACAGATTCCTGAGGTGGTGAGTCCATTCTGCCCAGGGAAAGGACACCCAAGGCCTACCAACAGCCTGTGGAAAGCCCCCAAAATGCTGCGTGGATTCGGCAGAAAGCTCTCATGCTTTGTCAGTGCCAGTCCTCACTGCTGAGGAGAACCTGGTGTGGTGGCCCTTCAGTGAGGGTCTGGCCCCTCTTGCTTGCTTTTGGCCTTCCTGAGGACATGCAAGCCACTCCAAGGGGATATCTACTCCATGGCCTGAAATGGTATCTCTGCTACTGAGCCCCAGATACAAAAATACATGATATAAAAAGTGTGTTATAAAAAGAGGTAAATATTGATCTGTTCCTGTGGTGAATGGGCGTGAGTGGGCTCCAAGTGCTGTGCTGTTACTATTGGGGATCTCTGAGTAGAGATCACTGTTTATAAAAACAAACAAATAAACAAAGATCTAATTAAAAGCCTTTCAATCTAGTCATCTCTGAGCTTCAGCAGTCTGGACGCCAGCAGGTTCTGAATCATGGGTACAGTGTCCAGTTCTGATTTTAAGTAGTATCTTATGCTTTGATGAGCACCTCAAGAAGTTACTTAATCTAATAGCAGAGTTGCCCAGCCTGTGGGATGTCTGCTTTCGGATGTCCTTGAAGAATTTCTTAATCATCTGGCTTTTGGAAAACTTGTTTTCCACAGCTTCTGTTAAAGAGAAAACCTCATGCAATGAGGAATCCAGCGCTCACTGGACCGGGGAGAGAGGGAGCGGGAGCATGATGCTTAAGGGCTAGCAGGTTGCAGGGCAGTTCCTTCGTTAGCAAAAAGTGACTCACCCTTCTTTCAGCAACAGCCAAAAACTTGAGGAAAGCAGGTACCAAGGCTTGGTCTGACCCACCTGATCGGCTTTATGTGGTTTAGTGCTCAAGTCCCAGGTGCCCAGCTCTGGTGAGGCGTAGTACAGAGGAACCTGGAGATCGAAGCTTTTGGGCACAGACAGAAAAATGGAATGTTGCAATACCTGCCCTTTGAGAACTTAGTTCTGGTTTTGGATCTAATGCCCAGTCTGATCCATACACACTGCATATGTCCTGTGCCTTATTCCACACCTGCATCTCTTTCTTTTGTCCCCAGCCTTGCCACTCCTGTGTCCTTAAAGCATTATTTTTATTTTGACCTATGACCTTTAGCAAGCAAGTATTTTTGGCTAGGTTGACTTCTGTATCAACACATTTTCCTTCTGGAACAAAAATAACAGATATAACAGATGTAACAATCTGTAACTCTCTCCAATGTCTCTTCCTCTTAAGTGGTCACTTGAAGGGTAAAACATCCACTGGTACCAAAATGGGCTTTTGGAACACTTTTAATGGAACACTGACATGGAATAAACACTTCTGCATAGTGTTCGTGTGCTTCAAACCACTCCTCATTAGTCCTGTTTATTCTAAATTGAGCATAAAGTTATAAATGGAGAGCATACTGCCGGTGTCTATTAATACAGAGTCCGATTCTACATCCAAAAAGTGCTTACTTGCACCAACAAGTTCTGTTTAAAGTAATGGCACAATAATTCCTTTTTGACTGCCTAATTTGGCCCACATTTAGGGACGCAACAAGACTTTTTACAGAATTGGTAAGATGATAAAAACACTTTATGGAAAAGTTATTAAGCTGTTGAAGAAAGTGATAGCTGATGTCATCAGTATCATTCTTTCCACATCCTTCTTATAGCAGAATACAATTGGGCTCTTCTGCTGAAGTGGTTGCCAGTATTTCCAGTTTTGCACTCTTTTTCAAGGGGTTATGACCTCCATACTGGTAGCTGGAGCAGAAGGTTATCATGGAAGTGTTTTTTCCTGTCTTGGAAGAGTGACACTGGATTTAAATTGCAGACTATACTCATAGAATCATAGAATGGTTAGAGTTGGAAGGGACCTTAAAGATCACCAAGTTCCAACCCCTCCCACCAGACCAGGTTGCTCCAAGCCCCATCCAGCCTGGCCTTGAACCCCTCCAGGGATGGGGCAGCCACAGCTTCTCTGGGCAACCTGGGCCAGGCTCTCACCACCCTCACAGCAAAGAATTTCTTCCTAATAACTCATCTAAATCTCCCCTCTTTCAGTTTAAAACCGTTCCCCCTCATCCTATAGCTCCCCTCCCTGATCAAGAGTCCCTCCCCATCTCTCCTGGAGCCCCTTTTGGTATGGGAAGGGGCTCTAAGGTCCCCCCAGAGCTTTCTCTTCTCCAAGCTGAGCAACCCCAACTCTCTCAGCCTGTCCTCACAGCAGAGGGGCTCCAGTCCTGGGAGCATCTTCATGGCCTCCTCTGGACCCATTCCAACAGGTCCATGTCCTTCCTGTGCTGAGAACTCCAGAGCTGGACACAGTACTCCAGGTGGTGTCTCACCAGAGTGGAGCAGAGGGGCAGAATCACCTCCCTCGACCCGCTGCACACACTTCTTTTGATGCAGTCCAGGATGCAGCTGGCTTTCTAGGAATCTCTGGTGAAATTTATCATCTATCTGCTTGAAACCACTCTTTCTAGTGTTATCCTTTTCCATTCCCTGTGTTGATGGGAATGGAAGCTTGACCAACTCCCGTCACCAGAATTTGGATTCATCTCATTTAATCATTGCCATGTGAAAGGTGACATCTAGTCCATGCTAACTGTCTTGGGTAAGGCTCTAATTCATTTCTTCCTTTTAGCTATGGAAGAAACCAGAGGATTCGACTTGACCAGATTCCATAACTTTGGGAAGGTTATGTGAAATGAGTCCTACTCCAGATCTGACCCATACTTGAGTATTAGAGATGAGATGGTGCAAAAAGATTTGAAGGAAGAGGCAATAATACACGTCACCAATTCCATTTAGAAGAAAGAGGGTACCCTAAAGCTGCTGGTACTGCACAAACTATAAGCAACAAAGTGCCCTCTGTGCTAAGAAAGGTGAGGAGCAAAGAAACTCCTGAAAATTTAAGTGGAGAGTTGAACAGAGAAATACAAGAGCTATTATTAGTGGTTCAAATTTGTTTATTGAGACTTTTAAAATGAAATAATCCAGAGATTTATAGCCAAGATTGCAATTTTGGCCTAAAGAAGGACAAAATATTAGTCTTCTTTCAATGTTAAAACACTGCTCAAAGTTCATGATCTACCAACATTTCCTAACCTTATCAGGAGAACCTGAAAGAAAATGTCTGAGAGTGGGTGTCACCAGACAAAAAGAAATAAACAGGGGCTAGCATAACGATGAAATTCAGCATGTGAAAAGATACCAGGCAGACAGTCAAAATTACAAGAACAAATACACAAGAGAGGAGAGTTCCTGCTGCCAACAATTACAGCAGTATTACATATCACTGGTGTTCTCACTTATGCTAACGTTATACTAGCACAGCGCTCTTGATCTTTCTGGAAGGAGTCCTGATTTTCAGTGATGTGAAAGCAGAATCAACCAACATGTGCCTCTCCCTTTTACTTCTCCTTGGAACTAAGAGCTGAGGAAAGTGGAAACTTCTTGTGGCTGTTGAAGCTATACCCTACGGAAGATCGGGACGAGAAGCGGGAGTTGAATATCTTTGTATATGTTCTTCTGTTACACAAGAAATTGTTTTTGAATGCAATCAAAACATTGACCCTGGATCACATTGCACTTAACAGTGGTGTTAAAGGTTCTCTGCAAACCAGCTGAGCAAAAATAATGAAATACTAGTGAAAGTTCAAAGCCAGGCCTCTTGCTTCTGATGGAAAAATCCAGCAGATTCTCCAAATCTTGTTCTGTCTCTGCTTCTGACTTTGAAGTGTTAACATGTTATTCAAGATATTTTTTAATACTTTAATTGAATAAATACTGCATTTTCAAGCACCGATTAGTTTCTTACGTAAAATAATTTAAAAGTATTAGAATAAAAGTCTCTGAGTGTAGGAGTTATTTTTAATTTCTTATGTGTTTGTTCCAGTGCTGATTAATAGGTCAACTCTAAGCTTGGCTACTACAGCCATTAGTATTGCTACTATAACTACAGCTATGCAAGAAACATCTTGAGGAAAGGCAACTACATTGCTCAACATAAAGAAGCAATCTTAAGACTTGAAGGCTTTTTTATAAAAAGACTAACATGAGCAATACCACCCTCCCAGCATTACCAGGCCTTCCCGGTTGAGGTGTAAGATAGATATAGGGGAAAAATAGCGTGGTGAGTAGGACTTGGGAGGTGATTATCCCCCTGTACTGGGCACTGGTGAGGCCCCACCTTGAGGCCTGTGTCCAGTTTTGGGGCCCTCACCACAAAAAAAGACATTGAGGGGCTGGAGCGGGTCCAGAGAAGGGCAACGGAGCTGGTGAGGGGTCTGGAGCACAAGTCTTGTGAGGAGCAGCTGAGGGAGCTGGGGATGTTCAGCCTGGAGAAAAGGAGGCTGAGGGGAGACCTTCTGGCTCTCTCCAACTCCCTGAAAGGAGGGTGTAGCCAGGGGGGGTCGGTCTCTTCTCCCAAGGAACAGGCGATGGGACAAGAGGAAACGGCCTCAAGTTGCTCCAGGGGAGGTTCAGATTGGATATTAGGAAAAATTTTGACACTGGAAGGGTTATTGCACATTGGAGTGGGCTGGCCAGGGAATTGGTTGAGGCACCATCCCTGGAGGTATTTAAAAGCCGGGTTGACATAGTGCTTAGTGACATGGGTTAATGATGTGTGGTTTTGCTTTTGTCAGAGTTAGGCTGATGGTTTGACTAGATGATCCTAAAGGTCTCTTCCAACCTGGACAATTCTATGATTCTATGAAATGTCAGAAGTCCAAGGAGGTTGTTTTTCTGCCTTCTGAGAACTAGGGCAAAAGCCCAACTGGGTTGTTTGCTGGTGTTCTGAACCATTATTATTCTCCGAGTCTCATTAAAACAAAAGAAAACAAAACAAAACCCCTGCCTTTGTCTCAGGTCATTCCAGAACGTTTGCCCGCCCCTGTTATGTATCCAGGCAGGAAATGTTTTTCTTCTTTTAAAATGAGCAATGAGAGGATATTGTGGTGAACGCATGGAGGGCAATATGCTATCAGCACTCGCCAGTTGTTTATCATGGCCATTTTCAGCCCAAACGGGGACACTAAGTTCCCTTGGATTCTCACTGCGTTGGCAAATTCGTCTGTGTCTGACAACAACAAAACCAACAACCACTTCCTGATAAGGTTCAGAAGAATTGCTTTTCTCAGGCTTATCTCACAGTTCCGTTCCGCTACTGAAAAGAAATGCAGAGTTTTACAGCAGACTTGCCTCTCTACTCTATATTTGTCAGTGGTAACTGTATGGTTTCACCTTCCCACGTGCTTTGCTTCTCCCTGGGAGAGATAACGAGGAGGACTTACTCTCCTTTGCCCTATGAATGGATGTGGCCTATGTCTAAGGTCACTTTAGAACAGCAGCCCCTTGAATTCAGTTATGGTGAGGGGCCTTTTCTATAAAAAACCCTTGTTTTGCTGGAGGCATCAGCCCGGGTAGGGTTATGGCACGCTGGGGATGCACAGGAATGTGAGGCTACTTCACAAGCACAATTTCCAGTGTCAGCATGTCTCTCCACAGCAATTAATGCATGTTATGAAGTTAACATGGATGTTTTATGCAGAAAGCCTTGTGTTCTGAAGACCAGCCACCGTGCAACTCAGGCGAGGAGCGTTTCTCCCTCAGTTAGGTCAGGAGAACCAAGGGCACAGCAAGGGGAACCCTCGTTTTTGCACACAGCAGTGGAAAAGCCCTCACCCTTCCTCACTCCTTTTTCTAGAGAAAGCAATTTTCAGGGTATTATAGGCTCAGTGGTGTTGGCCGCTTGCTTATTTTATTCCCCAGCTTGTGACAGTTCTCCTCGATGAAGATTTTGTGTATGTCTGCAACAAATAGCATTTTTAATTGCACCCTCAATAGGAAACAAAGCTCATTTTCCAACTGTGGGTGCCAGATGGAGAGTACAGGGCTTGTTTTCTTTCTGAAACATAGACTTTCATTTTAGCCTTACCTCTTACTTCCTCTCCAAATACGTGTTTGATGCTCGGTAATGATTCCTCTGGTGATATTACTGGTGAGAGGAAAAAAGCAAGAGGATGGTCAGGGTGATAGCCATAAAATTTAGGGAACCTAAATGAAAATCTCTGTCACAGATTTCCTGTGCTGCCTTGCACAAATTACTGAGCCACAGATCCACCAGAGTCTGCATTCACCTTGAATTCTCCGCTTCACTTTTATATCTGTCAAATGTGAAACACAGGATCTTTATTGCATGAGGAAACTCAATGATGAAGTTCCTAGCTATTTGCTTCAATGGAGGCCACATTGCTTTTTCCACTAAGACTTCTGAAAGGGATCACTAAGATTCATGGCAAGAGGACTTGCTTTTATTTACTTGTTTATTCTTATCATGAGGAAGCTCAATCTGAGCACAAGAAGAAGGGTTGTGAAACTGCAGATGAGGATTTCTTCATCAGCAACAGAGAAAAAGATTCTTGCAACCTCGTTGGGAGAAACTGCTCCTTTCTCCTTAGGTTTTCCAGAAGAATAAGTGTGAAAGAATAGTTGGGATAATAAATTCTTCTGAAAAATTAGGGTTTCCTGTTGAGTAATCCAAGGCTTTATTGTTTCTCAGGAAGCAGAGAGCTGCAGCCTCTCAAAAAGAACAAAAATCAATCCACTAGTTAGCACAGACTAATAGAGTAACTGTTAACACTTAGTATTCATTTCTTGACATGCCTCTAGAAGCATATTTCTTGCCCCAAAGAATTCCCCAAGGATACTTTTCTGACTATTTTTGTTTGTTTTGTGGGACTTAGAGTCCATTGATATGAGGTGTAACTTAGAAATACTGGAGGATAAGTTAATTTCATTTAGGTAATTATTTTACTTTCTTCTTGTCAAGCACCTATCCAAATCTATCAGCAAACTGATAAACTGAAATCCCGATGCTGGGCCCAGGCAGGTGGAAATGGAAATGATTGTCTCTAATCAAGAGTTAAGACATTTTGCTAATAACAAAACATACCCAAGCACTGTGGTCATGGGGGTTTTTTGAGTGAACCGGCATCAGGATGAATTTGCAATTATTTGCAATGATTTAAGTGCACTGCTGCTGTGGGAAAGTAGTCCCTGAGATCCAGGGGCTGAAGAAAGAAGTGTGAGAAGCAGAACAGAATCAGCCCAAATTTTCCCACAGCTTGACCCATGCTCGGCAACACCTACTGGCAGCAGATGTAGTATTTCAACTGGACAAGTTATTCTTCCATTGTTTGTTGTTAAAAAAAAGAAAATAATGCTCAATTTTGCTAGTGCAGGGCAGGTATAAACTCTTCAGCTTGAGAGCGACGTCTGTTTCCTACCCACCAATGTCACCTGCAAAGTTTTCAGTGAGCTGCTATGGTGAGAAAACTTAGGAGAACAGAGTTACTTTAATTAATGCTTTTCTTCTCAAACCTTAATGTTGTGAACTTTAAGAAGTCATTAGAATGCTGGCATGAACAAGAGACAATGCTTATGGGTTTTAATGAATGCAAATGTGGGAAGGAACCCATTTTCATCTTCTAAGAAACAGAAGGGATTAATCTAAAATGACATACTTAATTACTTCAATCAGGCCTTCTTCAGTGAGAGGCAATAAAAATACAAGCCTGCGATTATTTCTATATTTCTGAATAAAAATGTTGATGCCATTAGCTAAGAAATATTTCAGTGACAGTTCGCAACAAATGTCTCCAATACACTTTTAATGTAGATTTTAAAGGTTCATTATTCTTGGCTAATTGCAAGCCAGTTGATCATTAAAATCAGATTTGCCGAGGCTTAGGAAGCATGCATCCTTTACATGAATGTTAATCCTCAATAAACATGCTTTTAACAATCAGTTGGCTCACTCTATATGTATCGCAGGGAATTCAAGTCACAGAATGTTCCTAAGATGCTTACTTTAAAGTACTATCATCATTTCCCTATTTATCCTCTGCTGTCTTTTCTAATTAAATGGAAAACCGATTATTACACAGCCATAAGACACTTTTCTAACTTGGTGTTTGCCAGATCTCCTCTTTGCAGAAGTCCATTGCTGATGGATTGCCCCAATTTTATATTGAAAGCACATAAATAAGATGATGTCAGGAAAAAAAACACTGTCAGAAAGAAAAAGTGCACCTCTTCGGTTCACACGAAGCACAATTGCATGTGAATAGGTTCGTATTTTCTGAAAGACATAGTTCTGCCCTGAGCAGAACTAGTGACAAGTGATTCAGGCCTAAAGGGTTTTTGGAACAGTCTCTCCAAAGAGTGGAGGCAGGTAAAAAATTGTCTGCTGTCCCGTTACAGGGAATATTTCATAATGCAGCTTCATTCAAAGGTTCACAAACATCTGCAGCTATTTAAATTGGTTGTGTCAAAACAAACAAACAAAAAAGCCCAAATTTGGAAATTCTCTTAAACTTTGAAGACAAAAGGAGGTTAAAATACAGATCTCAATTTTGTAGCTCAGTTGATCTCCTCCATTATCTAAGCCATGGGTGAAAAGTGCTTTCAAGTAAAAATGCTGAAAAAAAGGGTCATCTTAAAATTGGGCAAAACTTGCCATTCTAGCTTAATTTCATTTTGAGTTCTTGCCTTTTTTTCATCACAAAATTCAAATCAAATTAAGATTTGATAGCATAAATAATGAAGCAGACACAGACACTAAGCAGAACAACAAGCTCACCTCATTCTTATTCCAATCATTTTGAGGGATGAAGCATATCAAGTTTTTCTTCTTTTTCTGATACCAGTGTATCACCCTTGCAGTGGTGGTCAGTTTTGTCTCTATTCTTTATACTTTTTCTGAAATTATGAAATATTTATGTTGAGCTATTCTTAATCCATGTGGTTATTAATTTAAATATATCTATGCATTTACACTTTCCAGCACAACTTGAAAAATAAAACATATGGTTATTCTTCCTGGCAAATGTCTCTTCCGGGGAAAGAGTAGAATGACCCTCATAGTTGAACGACCTGCAGGAGATGGGGCTAAAAAAAGATTCACCTTTTCCCTGGCATATTTAAAGTGATCTGTGTTGCAGATCACACCAACGACATAACATTTTTTGCCTAGAGGTATGTAGTTTGCCTGTCAATTTTACTTCAAGGGATCTCAGGCTTAGCCAACTTACAGAATCATAAAATGATAGAATGGTTTGAGTTGGAAGGGACCTTAAAGCCCATCCAGTTCCAACCCCCCTGCCCTGGGCAGGGACACCTCCCACCAGACCAGGTTGCTCCAAGCCCCATCCAGCCTGGCCTTGAACCCCTCCAGGGATGGGGCAGCCACAGCTTCTCTGGGCAACCTGGGCCAGGCTCTCAGCACCCTCACAGCAAAGAATTTCTTTCTGAGATCTCATCTAATCTAAATTTACCCTCTTTCAGCTTAAAACCATTACCCAGGGGGTAATAAAGAGTGTATCTTTCTTGCTCCACTCCCTGGTCAAGAGTCCCTCCCCATCTCTCCTAGAGCTCCCTTTAGGGGCTGGAAGGGGCTACAAGGTCCCCTGAAGCCTTCTATTCTCCAGGCTGAACACGTCCAACTCTCTCAGCCTGTCCTCACAGCAGAGAGGCTCCAGCCCTTCGAGCATCTTCATGGCCTCCTCTGGACCCGTTCCAACAGGTCCATGTCCTTCCTGTGCTGAGGACTCCAGAGTTGGACACAGTGCTCCACGTGGCTTACTTCGCGTTTCTTTCTTGCTTTTCCTTTATTTTCCTCCCAGAATAGCTCCGACCTGAGATTCTCCATACTACAGTTACTTCACAGGGCTTTTTTTTTTCTATCTAAGCCCCCAGGCGAAACAGCGGGTGCACCCTGAGGTTGAGAATAAGCCTCTGGGTGAAATGCTAATGGTCAGGCTGCTGACCTGCTTTGCCCAGCTGGCAAGGAACATGCTTCCTCTGAGACTGTCCCTGCTGCAGAGAAGGTTTGGACTCCGGGAGTGGGGACTGTGTGTGCAATTCCTCATAGAAGTGGAGAAATAGACCTTTTTACTTGCTGCCTTTAAGGTAGCAGGTCGTCTTATTAGTTCTGAATCCCAGACTGACCTTTATTTTCTGGTGGAAGCTAAGACTGGGTGGCCCTTGGCTTCTTGCAAATGGACATTTGGCTATGAACAGGGCTCATGTGATGATATTAATGATTGGTGATTAGTGCAAGGAAATACCAGGCACATGGCCTGTTCTATAGGGGGTCATCAACCTAGACATGGTAGCTGTATTGCAAGAAAATGCCTAATAGCCTGGAGGCTTTCTAATAGCATTAGAAGTTTTATGTTCTGGAGTAAGGTAATCAAATCTCATGCTTCGGGGCACACGCTGATCTCTGCAGGAACCAGGAAGGCATTTTCCCCCCACGAGAGCTTTATGCAGTTGTCTGGGTGGTTTCCATCTTTTCCCCGAGCAACGATAGAGGGAGGCTGTTGGAGGCAGGACGCTGAACTGCACGGAGTGACCCCCCCCATATCTGTGTCCCCATGTAGCTCTTTAAGGAGCTAAAGATTTTGAATCCTATAGAAATGAATGCATTATGACAGGAAAGCTCCAGAAAAATGCCTTCAAAGTGAAGCCCTGGGCCAGCTTTCAGCCTCTATTAGGTAGGTGCAGCGCTCATTGAATTCACCCCCAGAACAGAGAACAATACTTGGCAAACTGCTTCTAGTGAGGAAAAATGATTAATGCCTTGTGTCAAGTGCTCGTAAAATGGTGTGGCACTTGTACACGTCTTTTCTCTTCTTAGGTAGGATGCTCATGACCTCATCGAAGAAAAGCAGAGTCTTCACAGCATCAAGCTTTTGTTCTCCAGCTCCTAAGGCACTCTCGTGCTAGCCAGCTTCTCTGTATGCCCATCTGATAAATTCCCTGCCCTGTTTTGGCTGCCTTCTGCTCCTCTTCTACTTTTAATTGTCTCTGTGGCTTTTTCTCTTCCTTTTTATTTGTTGTCCTTTTCATTCTCTTCTGACCAGCTGAAGGAAATAATTTGTCAGTTGTTATTGAAATTTTTACTTTGATCTGGCTAATGTGAAATATTTTAATCCGGTACAGAATATGATGCTGCCACTTTATCATTACTAATATTTTTTTCACATGGGAACATTTCTATACACGTATATATGTACTTAGCAGTAGGATGGACAAAGGCAAATTGCTCCAGCAAGGCAATTTTCACCATCAAGTTCAAGACAAGGCTTCTTGCTTTTTTCTGCCCGGAACACAATATTTAAGTATATTTTTCTCATGATATCAGAGTAAGTGTCCTTTTTGACGTCACAGCCAGTATTTTTCCCTTGAGTTACCCCATATTTATTGTCATTATTTTTCACAGCCCTGCCAAAAGTGTTATGGTGCAGCCAAGGAAGAGTTTTGAAATGCTACATCTCAGATGCCAGGGTCTAGAAAAGTAATTGGCTCCTCACTCACTTGGGGAGTTTAATCACCAAAACTAATTGAGTTTGTACAAAATGAAAGCTAGTTCTCTACCTGAGAGAAAGATGACACGGTAGAGAAGTTACCCTGTCATTTCTTTTTTTATTTGCTAGTTAAAAAGGGAAAAAAAACCCTGTCCTCTGTCCAGTGGAAAATATAGAAATAGTAAATGAGTAGGTACAAATATAACACAGACCATAACAGTGTTACTTTTGTCATTCCACCTTGAAACATCAGAACAAGGCAAAATGTTTCACAGAAAGTACTACGGCCAGAGAAAAGCCTCCAGCTTTCATTCCTCTTGGGATTATCCTTTCTCCTTGAGCAGAGTATCACTGCATGTTGGGATCTACCCAGACAAGATGGAGCACATAAACTCTCAAAACTGTTCAGTTTTGAGGAGAAGCAGAAAACAAGGGAAAGGAGGCAGGAAAACAATGAGTTTTCATGTTTCACACAATAGTCCTATGTACCTATTTCTCCAAAGAGGGGGGCTAGGATGGTTTGATTCTGCTTTACACATCCTTGTGAAGTTGTTTGGCTTCTAAAATACCATGATCTCCTTGTTCTTCCCTAGGGTTTGGTGCACATGGCAAATTTGAGAAGTACTTCATCCCTGGGGGTGTCAAGGCCGGGCTGGATGGGGCTTTGAATAACTGGTCTAGTAGGAGGTGTCCCTGCCCAGGGCAGGGGGTTGGAACTGGGTGATCTTTAAGGTCCCTTCCAACCCAAACAATTCTATGATACTATGTCTGAAGGAGAGGAGGACTATGGATTAAAAGAAGTGGTCTGGGCAATGAAGAGTGATTGACCTGAAGTGGGAAAAGACTGAAGATGTGACTTGTAAAGCAAGAGGAAAAAAATTGGAGGGACAGAGTTTAAAATGGCCTGGGAGAAAAGGATAAGAATTGTTACCCTCATGCAGGAAAAGGAGGAAATCCAGTAGAGAGATAAAAGAAGATGATCATAACTTTTTGTTAGTGGTTTTTCTTTTCGTGACCCAGAATGCTGCAATACTGGAAAGCAGTGGGAGCAGAGATTATGCCAAGGACACACAGATACACAGAACATTGCTGCAAACAGCTTCTAGAGGATGCTTCACCTGCTCCACCATTTCAGCAAAAGACCACCATACACTCAGCAAAATTAAAAGCAGACTGTGATGATCAGCCAGTCAGTGAGACCCAACTCTCCTGGACAGAGTGAGAGGGGAAGCACAGCCTGCAGATTTGTTGGTGGGTTTGAAGGTAAGAAGAACCTCCTGGGCAGGGAGAGTAGTGTGCAAGAGGGAGATGTGAGAAGGTGAGTCTGTTCCGCCTAGAGCGATTAAGGAGCCAGCTTTGTTGCCATTGCAACATCCCTTACAAAACACCAGCCCAATCCCTAATGAGCTTAACTTTAAAAATAAGAGAAAGCCTTTCTTGCCTCAGAGTACTTGTTATGTGCTCAGAATGTGCTGTACTCTTTCCAAAAGCTTTTCATCTTAAAGTGAGTTTTCGCCAACTGGTCTGAGACCGCATGGCAAAAGAACAAGACTGCGTGCCATTCAACTTTAATAAGTCATGGGAGAAGATATTGTTTAGCCCTGCAGAGTTTATACTCTCAGATTTATAACTGCAAGCAATTAAAAGGAAGCAAGCCATCTTGGGCCTGCCTGTGCTCCAGCTCTTACAAGACCCAGTGTCCTGCATCTGGCACGGCTCAAGAGTCTGTGACCTTTTTCCCTTAGGAAGGGACTAATTGGGTTGGCTGCTTCTTGCTGGCAATGCAGGTGACTCCTTGGGCAGTAGGGATAGTTCATGGGGTCTGCAGGCTGGTTGGGAAAAAAGGAGAAAATTGCTAAAGTTTTCCCTTTTTCTAAATCAGATTTTTTTTGTCTCTTGCCATCACAATGACTCCAGTATTTTGGACCTGACAAAAAATGTTTCTGTGAAATATTTTGGAAACTGCTGGAAAGGGTACAACAAAGGGCTATGAAGATGATGAGGGGACTAGAACATCTCACTTATGAGAAAAGGCTAAGAGGCTTGGGTCTTTTTAGTCTGGAGAAGAGAAGGCTGAGGGGAGATCTGATTAAGGCCTCTAAATACTGAAAGGGTGGGTGTCAGGAGGATGGGGCCAGTCTTTTTTCAGTGGTGCCCAGTGACAGGACAGGAGGAAATGGGCACAAACTGGAACATAAGAAATTCCATCTAAACATGAGGAGGAACTTCTTTCCTGTGAGGGTGGTAGAGTCCTGGAAGAGGCTGCCCAGAGAGGTGGTGGAGTCTCCATCTCTGCAGACATTCCAAACCCGCCTGGACACGTTCCTATGGGACCTGCTCTGGGTGGACCTGCTCTGGCAGGGGGTTGGACTAGATGATCTCCAGAGGTCCCTTCCAACCCCTGCAAGTCTGTGATTCTGTGATAGGGGAGACATGTACAGACATAGGGGCTTTGTATAGACATTAAAGAAACCAAACTTCTAGCACTTAAAACAAGAAGACTCTGAATGAGCTTTTAAACTGAAGAGCACTAAAGGAAGCTGATGGGTATGGAAGAGCTCATGGTTTCAGACAATTCTTCTGTTCTGCATTCTGTATCCAAGTTGGAGGACGATCAGAGGATCGATAGTCACATAAGAAATGGAAAACTGTCATTTAGACTGTCAGGAACCAGATGAGCAGTATGCACGTTTCCAAAGGGTTGCAAGGAGTCTAATAAAGAAAATGAGAAAACTGGAGTACAGAGCCCTTCATGAAAGTATTGACATGGGTATGCCTTGGCCTTCGAGGAAATGAGATGGCCGTGGGACATGGTGGTACAAAATATACTAGGAAACTCTTCTGGCACTGCAGTAATATTAGAGGTTAATGAGAAGCTAACGTAAAGGTAGATTAACAAATTAACAATTAACTGCCTTGATGAGTAGCACCAAGTTTGTACAGGCTGACATTCCAGGCCTAAATAGGAAGAAAAATAAATCATCGGGGCTCTGTCTCCAGCTGCCTGATGAAGCAAGCAACAACGAGTGCCATCCTCGGGAGATGGAAATGCAGGTAAGAAGGTGAGGAAGTTGGAACAAAACAGGGAACAGTGTTACACGCTGTCTTGCCCACACCTTGAACGCTGCATGCCACTCTCATCCTGTCATCTGAAAAAGGGTGTATCAGAACTGGAAACTTCTTGACTTCTCTGGACTTCCAAGAAGAGCAACAGGGATGGCCAGAGAGACAGAATGCCTTCTGCATGACAAAAAATGAAGTAAACTAAGATATTCCAGCCTGGGAAAGGGACAGCTCAGGCTGATTTAGCAGAGGTCTATGAACTCAGGAGTAAGTAGTGGTGGACGTGATTTATATACCTCTTCCAACAGTAAAGCTACAGGACATCAAATGATGCTAGTAAGAGCCAGATTCAGGGTTAATTTGTAGTAGTCCAAGCTGGCCTAAGTTCAAAGGGAGACTGGATGAGTTCAGGGAAATTCGTTGAGAATTTCTAAACACACTGAAATCGTATCTGCTTCAAGATGCCACAGAGATGGAAATATTTTGAGGTTTTGACAGTAAAACGGGGAACATAGTGCACCCTTGCTTTATTTTTTGGGTCCTCCCTCAGCATTTGCTTCAAAAGAGGATGTGGTCTTGTGGTCTGATCCACTGCAAGCTCTTTTGTTATGGTGTGAGAGTAGTTCTTTAGCCAGACCAGTGGTGGCCAGAGGACTCCCAGCCTGGGCCAGACATGTGCATCCTTCCCCATTTCCATGCAGAGTCTACAGGTGAACCCCACAAAGGTTTGCCCTGGCAGAGCCGGGAAGGCAATTGGCCTCACCCTGGGGTGACATTAACCAAGTGAAAGGGGGAAAGGGGAAAGGGGAAAGGGAAAGGAAAGTCTTCTCTGAGAGAAGGTAAGAACAACTGCACTCTCCAGTGCCTTGATAAAATTGTGGCATTATGCTCTAATCATAGCAATAAAATAATCTGGGCTAAAAAGAGCACTTTTTTGACAACCCCAGTATTTCCTGCATCTTGGGCAGAAGAGCAACACACCCAAAACAGGTGAGTTTGCTCAGCCAAGGGCATGACAAGGACACGAATAGGTGTTGGTTGCTTTTAGCTGTCTGAGAAAATATTATGTGGATGCATCCTCCAGGGAACAGAGAAGCCATAGTATTTGGGGATGGAATTATTTTTTAAAGTTTTTTGACTTAGCCACTGAGGTTACTGGCTAGATAAGTGGGTCTGACTCTGAGAGATGACCCTTGCAAAAGGTTTTTAAGACGCTTAATCACAACGCAAATACTGAGGCAACAGGAAGTAATGGGGATGTAGAAGGATATCTGCTTTACGTAGCCTAAATTCCAATCACATTCCTCATAAAAAAGCAAACAGACCAGGAGGACAGATGGATGAGAGGTATTGTCACGTACGACTCAATCGCTATATCTGCCTCATGGTGGTTTAGGCCTTCTTGAAGGTTTGTGCTGTCTCTGTTACCCACTGTTTGAGCTCTCCATATGGTTACCCATGTAGCTGTAGTCACCAGACCTGTGTGCTCGAGTGGTCATGAATATTCATTGCCAGATTTCTTGTTTTACTGTAAGGGGATAAAAGTTAAAGTGAAAATATGTCACCTGAAAAGGGTTTTTTCAGTTATTCTGACTGGAAAACCCAGAGATGGCACACGCTGCATGCTTTTATCCAGATTTTAATAACAAATGCAAATGGACTCTGAATGTTCAAGAGCTGCTGAACATAAGTGCTGAAGCACAGTTAAAAAAAAATACTGGCAAAAGTGTCAGGTGCCTGGAGCAGTTTAAATACAGCAGACCAAGGCTGTCTGGCTGCCAGTGCCACCTCTGGCTTGTGGGGTTTGGGTACCAGCAAAGCACTTGGGCTCAGAGCCACAGACCTTGAACTGATGATATCAGAACAGAGGATGATTTATTTTGATTAAGTCATAGAATCATAGAATGGTTTGGGTTGGAAGGGATCATCCAGTTCCAATCCCCTGCTCTGAGCAGGGAGACCTCCACTAGACCAGGTTCCTCCAAGCCCCATCCAGCCTGGCCTTGAACACCTCCAGGGATGGGGCAGCCACAGCTTCTCTGGGCAACCTGTTCCAGGGTTTCACCTCTCTCACAGCAAAGAATTTCTTCCTAATATCTCATTTAAATCTCCCCTCTTTCAATTTAAAACCATTCCCCCTCATCCTATTGCCCCACTCCCTCATAGTCCTCAAAGTCCTGTATGTGGACATTAGTACAGTCATTTAAAGAGGGTAAGTACTGCCCCTGTGGAAGCACGTTCCTTTCCTTTGGCAAAACTGGGTTAATAATTAGCAACTGTGGCAAAACCGCTTAAAATTAAAAAGAGGGACCACTGAGGCAAAATGCAGCATCAAAAGAAAAAACAATTTGTCAGCGGTTCACAAGGAGAAAAAAGCCCCCATCAAAAAGTAAAAGCAGGAAATATCATTATGACAGAAAACATAATAAATCTGTTGGTTGTCAGCTATTCTTCTCCAGGAAAGAAATAAAATAAATGGTAGAATGAAGGGAAGTATTAACAAATAAAATGAAGACTCCTTTAGTCAAGGTGGTGGAGACTTTCTTATTAGGGTACACAGCGCTGAGCCACTTGGCCTCTAGATTTCTGGCCGAGACAGGGGACATTGGCAGTTACTGCCTTTGCCAGTCAGAACAGAAAGAGGGCTGAGCTGTGCTCTGGGTGTCCTTTGTCACAGACGATCCAGTACCAGCAAGAGTTTACGCTTTTAGCTGGCATTTCCTTCCCGCAGCACCACCACCAGCTCTGTCTCCATGCTCTGGGGAAGACGGCTGATATTATGAGCAAGTACACAACAAAAAGAACAAAATTAATGCTTCTGCCTCCTTCAGGTTCATTAAAAGCTGTTCATAAGCCTTGCTTCTTGCTCAAAGTATTTCAGAAAGCCTCTTTACTGTCTTCCTACAGTGAGGATCCCAACACCTTAACCACAATAACATGTTACATCACAAATAGCTTTACTGAAGGTAATGGAACCTTTGACACCCTACATGCGTAATTTGAACTGGTTTACTGGCAGGTGTAGTCTATGTCTATTCCAATAAACTCTTTCAGCCTGCAAAACAGAGGACTTGCATGCAAAGTCCATGTTGGGAATGATCTTGGGAATGTTCAGACCCCAGACCATGGCCACGAATTGTTTGGGGGTGCTGAGACCTAAATCATGGTTGGGATCCCTCTGACAGGGAAATGTACAGATAATTCCACCCCAGTGCTTGGGACCGTTCCTGGGCACTTTTTAACTTACTAGTATAGACATTAGCTTTATTGTCTAAAGTGGTGGGCTCCAGAGAGCTTCTCACCTCCCTGATCTGGATATATGGGATATCTTCCCCCTTGCCTCCCAACTGTGGTCTGAAACAAAAGGCCGTCTCATGCCTTGACCGCTCTGAGAAGGAGACTTGGATACAGAAGGGAGAAGGGTGACCATGGAGACAACTGTGGGACCAGAGTGCTCTGGCACACACTTCATCATTGCTCCACACCCACCCTCATATGATAAGGCATTTCCTCATTTTGTGAGTGTCCCAGAATATGGACCTACAGAACGGTGTTTGTGACGACAGAACTCAGTCTGCATCTATTTTGCTTCTGTCCCTTTTCTATGGAAAATGGCTATGTTTGCCCTTGAATTCCTTCCAGAGCTCTATCTGGGCATCGTGAACTGTTCTGTAATTAAACCAAACTATTTCAGCTCACAGGAACAACTGAGTGCAATTTATCTGAGTGGAATGATGTATATGATCCTTATGGAAGCCTGGAAAGACTTCATCAGCATGTCAGAATAATTTCACAGCTTAACTAGAGAGGCCTAGAATAAATTCCACAGACTTCATGAAGTGCTGCGTATTACTAAAAGCTTTGCTATATTATTTGCATTGGCTTTCCTTAAAAATACCCTCTGTGGACACCAAGAATATTGTATTGCTAATTGCACATTGGGCAAACACAGGAGAGCTATGTCTTGGGACCAACAACATGACTGCTGGGAGCTGCAGAGTTCATCTGAACTGCTCAAATCATAGCGTCATAGAACGTTTTTTGATTGGAAGGGATCTTAAAGATCATCAATGATGGCAAGCAGAGATTCATCTTCTCCTGTTGCATTCATCATGTGCTTCACACCACTAGAGACTTTAACAGTGTTAAAAGAGGTCAGAAGGGGTTTTGAATCTCAGAACATCTGTCCTTCAAGACCCACTTCTGGGGTCATGACCCCACTTCCAATTATACTGCCAGGCTTGTGCATAAAAGTAAGGTTGTGACCCTTGTTTAGGACCTAGTGGCTTAAAATAAGCCCTGGGAAGAAGGAGTAAAATGCATTTACAATGCGGTGTACTCTTGGAATGCATGTCAAGTGTAGGGTACTTTCCAAAGAGACAAGACTAGGGTGAGGTCATGCAAACATGCAATGCATTGTGTTTCTATTTAGGTCATTCTTTTTTCTCCATAAAAGGGGAAGAGCTAGCCGTTCTCAAGACGGAGAGAATCATAGCAGCTGCACAGGTTCTGCACTGTTAGGTGATTTAGAGATCCCTGTCCTGCGTTTGTATCGTCAAAGCGTAGAAGTTACACACCTAGAAGTAAATAGCAAGATTTTCCATTGGAAACGGGGAGTTCACTTGTTGGAAACTGGGACAGAGTGTATGCTATACCAGTCAAGAGTATCAGTCAGCCATAGGATGATTATGAAACTCAGACAGCACCAGTCCCGCACAAGGCACACATCACCCTATAGATTTATCAGATATGATGTTTCCCACAGCCTGGGGATGAGTCTGAAGCATCACTGGGGATTTTGCCTCTGGCACCTGGTGGATTTTCTCCAACAAAGTGAATTAAAAATAAAACCACACATATGCAGAGAGGATGAGTGAAATGGCCAGGGGATGAGAGTCCTGTCTTACAAGACAGAGATGGAGAAGGACCGAGTCGTGTAGCCCAGCACAGTGAGAGAAAGGACAGGATTGTGCTCGCTGAGTACATTGATGGGTGAAGGAAAGCAGGGGAAGGAACTATCTAAGCTTAAAGACTATGTTTCACAGGAAAAAATATAGTGGTGGTTTGTTGTTTTTTATTTTTAAAATATGATTATGAATCACCCTGAGTTAGAAACTGAAGGAACTGGCAGTACTGCAAAGTTTTAGCAGAGGTATTACGAGTCTGGGGAGAGGAACCTAACTGGTTTTAAGACACAGCTTGCTGAATAGGAAGATGTATGTAGCATCAGGAAACAGGGAACAAGGCCATGGACATTAAGTAGTTCTCAGGGACAAGAAGAACATGGTTATCTTTCTGCCAGTAGTGCACCCTGGGTATGGTCCATGGCCCAAAGCTCTCCCCAGCCTGACACTGGAACACTTACAGGAGACTAAGGTGGAGTTACATCTGCTGCTGTATAGCAGATTTGTCTCTAATAAAGAGGGTTGTTTTCCAGATACGAAGCCAACATTTTGCCTTGCCCAATGTCATATTATCACTCATAATTATATGCAATTCGTCTCACTCTATGGTGTTTACAACTTTTAAATGTGGGTAGTCAGTTATAATAGCATTCTTACAGTGTTAAGCAGTGTCTTCCTGCCCTGTTTGCTCATTTCTTTTTATGTGAAACAAATGTGATTTTCCTCAGCTCATAACTATTTTAATTCTGTATATTTTTTTCATGATCAATTAAGTTGTTTTTACTGAAAAGTTTACATAGATTTCCAAATAAAATCTTACTCCTTTTCCTTCCTCTATGATTAAGGTGGAAACTTGATCAGTCTCTCTCCAGATTCAACTCCAGGTGCACTTTGGCTTTCCTAACCCCATCTCTGCACAACTGAGCAGTGTCTCAATATTCCTTACGGATCACCTCTCCCTGCTTTGACCTCTTGTATGGATCCTTTTTATGTTTGAGATTTATCAGCAGATCCTTGTTCATCCATGCAGGCCTTCTGTCACCTTTGCTTGATTTCCTTCTTTTCAGGATGGACCATTCTTGAGCTTGGAGGAGGTGATCTTGGAAAACCAGTAAGAAGCACTGGAGCGGATGAAGAAAACTAGTAAGTAGCATGGTAGAACAGAATGAGGCCAATGACCACAGAGCAATGGGCAGAAGCTGTTATGCACATGATCCAACTTTTTGGACCACCCACTGCTCCACCATAGGAATTGGGATTGCAGAATCACAGAATCACACAGAATTCATGGTTGGAAGGGACCCCAAAGGAAGAATAAGGGAAATTATAAGTAAGGAGGATTGGTGTTTGACTTAAGGTAAGCCTGAGGAAGGAGGAGAAAAGATATTTACATAAGTGTTTAATTGTTTATGTTGTCTCTTTATTTTTTCTCAATACCTGGATCAGTGTGAATTAAATTAAGCAAAAATTATGCAGTTTTTTGCCTATGACACTAGCAAGAACAGTAGTCAAGCTTTCATTTCATAGCACCATGGAGACCCTTTGGCATATTCGTAGGATCACAGAATCATAGAATGGCTTGGGTTGGAAGGCACCTTAAAGATCATCCAGTTCCAACCCCCTGCCCTGGGCAGGGACACCTCCCACCAGACCAGGTTGCTCAAAGCCTCATCAAGCCTTGGCTTGAACACCTCCAGGGATGGAACAACCACAACTTCCCTGGGCATATTCTGCTCCAATAATGTGGGGATGCACTAAAACCTTTGGAAGTTGCAGGTGAACTCACATTAGGACCCTTTGCACTCTCTGAGTACCCTGAAGGGAGTTCTGATAGATATTAGGGCAAAGCCAGCCCAGCTGTCGAGCCTCCAGCGAGCTTTGTCTACAATAATACAATGCCGAGTCAAAGCTGATTAACTTTGCTGTGCCGCAGATACATTGGTTTGAGTTTAGTTCTGCACTTCTGTAATTGCTCAGCTTCCAAACTACTACATCTGGTTTCTGTCTGTTTTGGAGCCACGGAACAGACACACAAAGGACTGCAACCATCTCTAGATGTTTTCTGCTGGATATGTCCCTACCATGCTTTGAGCATGAACCAGTGCGTGTTCGCACTGTGAGGAAGTAAAATTCTGCTCTCCTCTGACTGTGGAAAAGGCTCTGAACGTGTTGCAATGAATGTTTGGACACGGACTCCTTGTGAAAGCTCAGAGACAGAGCTATAGGCAGTATCAATGTGCTGCCACCATGTTTTTGTCTGTTCTTGGAGACTCGTTGCATAGCTGACATTGTGCAGACAATGGTCCTCTCAGGAAAGGCTCTTTATATTGTGCTAGAGGGATAAATAGATGAGATTTGGAAGTCCTCTGCATTGTCCTTGTAATAGCACAGGCTACCAAATCTGAAAAGAAAGTGTCCTAGATTGAACTCAAGTCCGGGAGCTGTAGAATAAAGGAATGTTACGGGTAGGGCTAGAATCTTTGTTTCATTCATGTGTATGTTTAAAAAATGCAAGTTATCAGATTAAAAAAAAAAACACCACAACAACAAAGAAACAGTTACATGAGATGTGAGTTGTTCTAATAATATTTCCAAACATTTTTTATGAGATGCATAACAAGCTGAAGAACTCATAAAGGCCATGGTTGATCAGAGGATCCTTCTATTATGTGGCCAAGAACAGATAGATGTATGTGGAGACATCCAGATATATTTAAATGATTGTTCTGGCAGAGCTTTACGAATAAAGAACTAGATAGCATGTCCATGTCAGCATGTTGTACTCTCAGGATTAATTCTCTGCTTACCATCCTAAACATATGGAAGTCACTGGGAACCAGAGTGACAGCACCTACTAGGAGTGGGTCAACTTTTCCCCCCATCTCGGAGCAAAGTCAGTTATCAGCTCAGGAACACCCCTGTTCCTTTTGGCTGGTTCTCTTGCCTTTTTTGCCTTTTTTTTTTGTCTCCCCAGGTGCAGGAGAGGATGAAAATTTGCTGAGTTGCTTTTAAGAATTTAAAAATGTGAAGAAAGGGAAATTAGACCCTGTCTGTGGTTTAAATTGAAACAGTGATCAAAGTCCAGCCCTTTCAGGAGCAAAGGGTGTGTATACATTTTGGGAGCAGCTCTCTAAATTTGATGTAAGTCAGTCTGCTTGTGTAATTCTACCATACCTAACCCAGATTCCTGTCTGCAGTTACGTTTATTTTAGAAAATGTCTGCTTTCGTATTAAAAAAAAAATCAAAACAAAAATTTTCTCATTCTAGCACAGATATCAGTAAAATCAGGATGAGAATTCTGCTTCCGAAAAACACAGGTCTATGAGCTGCTACACTGACACGAAACATCTTCATCCCTTGTTGCTCCCCAGACTCTTAAGTGAACCCATTTTTTTAGTTGCTACCACAAAGCTTTTCCTGTGAAAGGAAAGGCACTGTGGAAGGCTGGGTAGTTTCAAGAGGTACTAGGTGACCTCTGATTACAACAACAGGCAGGACTGAAGTGCAAACAGGTTCTCCTCATCTTCATGCTGAGGCCACTGCACTGTCACATGGCTCCTACCAGCAGCCAGAGAAGATCTATTCAATGCAAATTCAGGTGTTTGTGGAAGGACATTCCTTGTTGGTGTCTGTCTTGTTTGTGTGCGGGACAGCAATCTGTGACTGAGGGATCCCTTTTCACCTGGTGTCCCTTTCCTCTGAAATTGCACTGAATTTGAAACCGGAGCAGTTTTTCAGTTTCTTGCAGTTACTGCTGAGATCCAGAAACAATTCTCGTGGGAGAAAATAGATCTCCAATGTTATTTGTTTTTTTAATGTCTGAAGGGGATGGATTCTTATAGCAAGGGATTCAGAAAGCACTGAAAACCACGGAGTAATCTAGAAAATACTATAGTAACAGCCTGTTTTATATAACCCTGGAAAATAGTGAGTATTACTTTGTCCTGGATATTCCACTCATAGCAGATAAGTTACTTCAGTAATTTTCCCTCTGGAAAGCTTTCTGTTGTAGGTAGGTGTCTGCCAAACTCCCCTAAAGACAGGGACTGACCTGTGTATTCTCAAAGTTATAATGTCGGGGGATGCAAGCCTTTCAAATACTTTTGCATTTCCCTTGCCAAAACAGACTGAGAAATATCACTCTAAAAATAGCTCTGTATTCTGGCTCTATACATGCTTTAGGTAAGACATTCCTAAAGCTTAAAATAATGAATATAAAAAAACCCCCACATTCTCCTGGAGAACCAAGCTGCAAAGCTGATCAAAGGTCAAATCCTGAACAAATTTTTATTTATATACAATGGTTTGGGGTTTTTTTTCTTATTTTAAATTTGTTGGAGTCTTGGATGATAAAGATTCAATGAATAGAAGAGGATTCAATTAATAAAGCATGACCAATTTGAGCTAGGTGATTACGGTATGGAGAAATACAAGTATGTGCATCTCCGAAGTGACAATATTCAAATTAATTTACCTTCCCCTGCTCAAAAGTAAAAATTCTTGGCCCGTCTATCGCTTATGGCTGCATCTGGACTAGTAAGAGAAATCCGATGCCTTGCTTTGTTGGAAGTACCTGCTGAAACATTAAGTACTTCCTACCACACAAGCAGAACAAATGTTCAATTATTTGACCAGAATGTTTTTGCCTGGGGATATTCTGTCATCCTTCTTGCCATGACATGGGGTCTGTGAAGATGCGCTTGCGACACGTGTGTGCTGTTCCACGTGTTTTACCAGTTACGAACCGTGAACACTTCACAAAGAAGTGAATTGATTTGTCAGCTGAACAAGCCTGGGAATAAAACAGAGGGCCAAAATCCACAAAAGGATTTAAGACTGTAACTCCTTTTTAGGCACCAATGTTCACCGTGAAACTGATGGAAGGATGGGAACCTAAATACCTGTGTGGATCTTGGCCTGTGTCTTGTTGATCCCCATCCAGTGCCTTGTCGTAATGGCTTCTCTTTCTCTAACCGTCTCCGTGTTTCCTGGAGTCCTGATTTATAGCTATTTCAAGATTCACCTCGTGATACACGAGTGAAGGAAGATAATTATTTCTGGGCTGTGGTTACTCAGATCCGGTGTTGGCAATGTGAGGTCTCATACACCTTGCGGCTCATATGGGATGTCCACCAGCATGCTGGCTCTGAAGGTGCCCTTGGACTGGTCCTTATGTGAACTTGGCTGCCTGTCAGCAGCATGACTGCACAGTTTTGGTAAGCTTGGAAAGTTCCTTTAAAGGCTTGCAAAAGGGAAAGGCCTCATTTCAGCACATTTTTACCAGTGACGTAATTGCCTCTTAATATTTTTGTATATAAAGCATAGTGTCATTTACCAGGTCAAGAAACTCACTCCCAAGGAATGTATGGCTCTGATTCTAGGAGAGAGGGTTTTAAAAAAATAATATTGTTGTTGTCGTTCAGCAGCTTTCCTGGGTGTCTCATTCTTCAGCTGATCCACATTCTTTCCCAGTGAGGGAGAACATGATAAGGCACCCGCGCCTATTTATAACTGGCAGGGAGAGATACTTGCTTAGTGATGCAGCACTCAGTGAAGGGAAAAAAAAAAAAAAAAAGAGGAGAAAAAGCAGCCCAGCCCTTAAATGCTTGCCCCAAGTTCTGCTGCTGGTTACTCCTCTGTGCTGGCATCCTCACTCTCCGTTGGAGGGCACCACGTGCGACTTGGCCTTTGAGAGAAAAATAAAACAACGTATTCGGGACAGCGCAAAATGAGTCACCAGGAAACCACGCGCGCTTTTCACCTCCTTGGAGCATTCATGCTTGATTTTTTTTGTTTCTCTGAGCATGGCTCTTTATATGATGGTAGTGCTTAGAGGCCCTGATCCAAACTGAAGTCCTCACCGCTACGCTGTGTGCAAACACGTGGTGAGAGACAGGCTCTGCCCTTAAAAGTCAGCAATCAAAGTGACCCTGACAGCTGAAAGATAGGACAGGAGATGGGTATGATGTGACCTTCCCAAAATTATGCCACTTGCCAGAAAGAGGAATCGTTTACTTTTCATCTTCTCCTTCCAATCAGTTAAGAATGAGGTGGAAGATTAAAAAAAAAAAAAACCTCAACAGGGAATAACTCAGCTTCAGTGAATCACTTTGGTCATAGGTTGCTACTTTTTGGTTCATTGCCTTCCGCTGGATGAGGAGAGAAAGAAGGATCTTGGATCTCTGTTCTACATCTATAGCAAATGTCCTCACCACAGTGGTATGAGGGTGGTGACTTTCCAGCCCTGCTGATTTTGTGACCGTACGCTTTTATTTTCAGTTGAAATGCACCATGTTGAACATATAGGGCCTCAGAAATTAATCTTCATTAGCTGAGAGGCGGCATCCACATGGAACAGCTTCCTTTTAGCATCCTGTTCAGCTGACAAGGAACACGTTTGGTGCCAACCTGGTAATCCAGGGTGTCTGTTTCCTAAGCTTGCAGGGAATGGCTGGGTAATTTTATTCCTCTCCACAGAGATGGGAGAAGTTTACTATTAGGAAAGATATATTAGGAACAGATAGCACAGATTCACCCAATTTCCAGTGAACATGGATGTTATCCTTTCTGTGAGGTCTGTATCCATAGTGTTTCACGAGTGAGCACAACAAAAAAGCAAGGCACCACTTCATGCCTAGAGGGTGTTTTCTTGGTTGTTGTTTCCTGATGTGTCTGGTGTGCGGATATCTCTTATGTGAAAGTTTTGAAGAGTATAATTTGAATAAAATCAGTGATATCCTAAAGACATTAGAATTCCACTGCAATTGCTTTAAAATGTATTGACTGTATTGGGGGCTGACACCCTTTTTAAAAAGTTTGTTAGGGTGATCTCATAATTCCCCATGAACTTAGTCAAACTATACTCTTTTCTACAAGAAGTTTTCATAGAATCATAGAATGGTTCAGCATAGAAGGGACCTTCAAGATCATCCAGGTCCAACCCCCTGCCCTGGGCAGGGACACCTCCCACCAGACCAGGTTGCTCCAAGCCCTATCGAGCCTGGCCTTGAACCCCTCCAGGGATGGGGCAGCCACAGCTTCTCTGGGCAACCTGTTCCTGTGTCTCACCACCCTCACAGCAAAGAATTTCTTCGTGAGATCTAATCTAAATCTCCCCTTTTTCAGTTTAAAACCATTCCCCCTCATCCTATTGCTCCACCCCCTGATAAACAGTCCCTCCCCCACCTCTCCTGTAGCCCCCTTAGGTATAGGGCTTTATTTAGGAAATGTCAACCTCTGAATGCACCTGTAAACATTCCAACTAGAAAAAAGGTAAGGAAATTTAAATTGCATTAATTTATTAATTAATTTACAACATTTATTTATGGCTGTTCTGAAAACTAAGCTGAGGTATGAATAATACTGCCCTGGAGATTTAAGCATGTGATGGACAAAAAGAGAAACTCCCTGAATGCCTGAAGCAATTGTAATGGAAAAGTGAGCTGTAAAGCCCCTGTCTAGAGCTTTTACTAATAATACATTTTTGAGGTAATGTCTGCATTGTGCCTAGGAGCCACAGTCATAGACCACCAACACAACGTGGGGAATACTGGTGGGCAAGATTCAAAGGAGGTGACTCTCCCACAAGTTTATGGTTTCTTTGAAAGAAGAGGTCTCTTTGAATGAAGGAGCCAGGCATCAGCAGAAGAAAGCAGGTATTTTCAGGACTCTTGGCACTCTCAGCTTTCCAGTAGCCTAACTTCTGTCAGAATTTTCCTGGGCGTCTTGTCAAAAAGGAGATGTCAATAGAGATTTGAAGGAAAAGGATAAAATGGCTTTTCTTTTGAGATCATATTTGAAAATTCAATTATGTGGAGTTGTGACTGCAAAAGGTAGAAGTCAACTGTCAGTATAGATGAAGCAGAGACCTGGGTCGGTTTAGTCTGGAGAAGAGAAGGCTGAGGGGGGATCTGATCAACACCTATAAATACTTAAAAGGTGGGTGTCAGGAGGATGGAGCCAGTCTTTTTTCAGTGGTGCCCAGGGACAGGACAAGAGGGAACGGGCACAAACTTGAATATAAGAATTTCCATCTAAACATCAGGAGGAACTTCTTTCCTGTGAGGGTGGCAGAGCCCTGGAAGAGGCTGCCCAGAGAGGTGGTGGAGTCTCTGGAGACATTCCAAACCCGCCGGGACACATTCCTGTGGGACCTGCTCTGGGTGGACCTGCTTTGGCAGGGGGTTGGACTAGATGATCTCCAGAGGTCCCTTACAACCCCATATCATTCTGTGATTTTGTGTGACTCTGTGAAGTAGTAGGGGAGCTGGGAAGTAGCCAGTGAAGAGCTTGAAGTCTTTCTCTGGCGTGGAAGAGTGAAAAAACACAGTTAAGGTTGCAAGGAGAAAGATGACAGCAGGCAAAGAAGTGGACTAGGAAAATGATCGTTACAGCAACTTCCTGAATGGCTAGGAAGGGTAACCCTGTATTAATAAAAGTAGAAGGCAAAAATGGATATCTAAGTGACATGGCTGGGCAGCACATCCATCTGATGGCAGAGCAGCTTTTCACATCCTTGTCCTGCAGAAGTGAGAGACGCGTGATTCCAAGCAACTGCCCTGCAGGACAAAGTGGTCCTCAAAAAATGGGGGCTTCTTTGGCTGCGAGAAGCACCCCTCCAACTTAATCCCTATAAAATAAACCTGCCTCTTGTGCTGAATGTCCCTGGATGAAAAAAATATAGGGAAAATATTCTTTTGTACTCTGTTTTCCCTTACTGCAGGGGAAGAGTGTCCAGGAGAGCAGGTGGTGACGTGGGCGTGGGGGACGGATGGCAGTCCTCTCCCCGCAGCGTCTGAAGTGGCCAGAGACTGCCCTGGCTTGTGGTAATTCCCCAGCAGTGAATCCCCCTGCCTGGCACACGCTCCCTTTGTATCATGCAAGATGAATGAAACAAACCAGACAATTTGGCCCCGAGATGCTATAATTGCGAACAAACTGTCCGGAACAAAAATGTTTAGAAGACACAAACCTCACAATCCACCCTAACTTTTGATTTTATTCTCCCCATGCTGAATCCATTAATTTAGATATTTTGAACCATGACTTAAGGAAGGCCTTAACTCTGCGGGTACTGACTGCTACCAATTCGTACAATCGCTCCATGGGTGGGATTTTAAAAAATACTCTGAGGTGGCCCGCAGGAGAATCCCATTTTCCTCCTCTAATTCAGTGGGTAGAGGGTGGAATTTTCTTTTCCACACTTACTTGCATCTATGAAGCAGGCCAGTCTGTAACAGAGAATGAGTGATGTCACCACAGTTTGGAAAGCACATATTTAAATAAAAATATAATGCAGCCCTCATACAAATTGTGAAACTGGACAGCCCACAACCATCTGGCAAGAACATCTGTAGGGACAAAGTTGTTCTTTCTTTAAGAGAACCACCCTCTAACTATGACCATCACAGAAAGCCCCTTCTCAAGCTGAGCTTCATTCAACTTTCAAAGTGCATGTGAAAAAATAAATGCTACTTCCAGTGCAAGCCAAATTATTCGCAACTGTTACATCTTTAAATCACACCCTATGCCTGCTTATATTAATATGGGCAATAGTAAATACTGTGTGTCACAGCCCCAGCCCCAGCAAGATTAAATATGTTGTACGCCTTAGGGGAAAAAAGTGCAAAGAGGGTGAAATCAGTGCATGGTGGAGTTGCCTGCTGATTAAATATCCCTTGAGCTGGCTTTGATGGTCCAGGTCAGGACTCCTACTTAGGTATCAAAACTACTCCTTTCTAGTGATGAATTGAGGTCAACTCCATTAACAGGCACTTCCAGTCTGAAAAATCTTGGTGGTAACTGTTAATTTTTCCGTTCAAGGGAAGCAAAACTGCTAATTTAATCACATCTGAAGGACAGTAGGAAATACTTAGAAATTCCTTCATGAAGAAAATCTTTGTGCATGGATGGGTTATCACCTCTTCTCAGCCTTGTCCTGTAATAATAGAATCATAGAACGGTTTGGGTTGGAAGGNCAGCCTGGCCTTGAACCCCTCCAGGGATGGGACAGCCACAGCTTCTCTGGGCAACCTGTTCCAGTGTCTCACCACCCTCACAGGAAAGATTTTCTTCCTGAGATCTCATCTAATTCTCCCCTCTTGCAGTTTAAAACCATTCCTCCTCATCCTATCACTCCCCTTCCTGATCAACCTTCACAGTAGTAATATGGAGGGAGGTGAGACGATGTATTTGGTTGCATAAGAAGCATTTATTTTTATTTACAGCCGTATTACTAATGCAGATCTTCAGGGGCAGAACCATGCAGAGAATCAGTGGATCGAGTCATACATGAGGATCTGCAAGTCCAGCTCAAATTCTGACATCGGATCAACTGAGTAACCTGACAGTCTTCTCTTAATACTGTTTTTTGCTCCCCCCTGGGCAGCTTCTGCTGAGAAGATTTGCCTTTCCAGCTTTCTAAAGATGTTTCTGTTCAGAGCTGATGTGTGAGAGAACTGGCTGGAAACCTTACGTGGGAATTGCTTTTTATATTTATTGCTACTCAGTGAACTAAATCAAGTATGTGCCCAGTGTAAAATACATGTTTAACTGTCGATGGAAAGGGGACATAGGCTCAATAAAGCCATCTCTTTGAAATGTTGGTCAAGGTGACTGCTCGGAGCAGCATCCTACGTTTAAAGCGGACTGATATTTTTCTCAGTCCAAAAGGACTAATTTCTCTCGTGGTCAGAGCTGGGCAGAGAATGTCTGGTGACTGGTCAGAATGGAAAAGACCTCAGCCATTAGGAAACCCTGGCAGAAGCCAAGCAGGCTGCCTGGATGCCTCTTCCCTGCTCCCCTGCCTGCTCAGCCTCTTGTGCTTTGGAAACTCATTTGTCGGCAGAAACAATTTCTAACCGGACTGTGCTCAGATTTGGAAATGGTAAAGTCCCTCTGTGGGAGAAAATTGCTGTTCTTCCTCCACCACTTTCTGGTTACATAAATTTCTGCAATTTATATGAGCTATAATTTTCTAATGTAGGGTTAAATAAGAAGATAGATATTTTTAATAACTATTTCACTTTAGACTCAGTCACCTCGTGGATTATCGAAGCCAGCTCACACGCCGGTACGGATGGAATAGGAAATGATGACAAGATAAGTGTGCCTTAAAATGATGATACTCTACGGACAGAAAATAGATTCAATTTTGCTTCGCTGAGTAAGAAAATTAAATCGGTCATGTGTGACATGTAATTCTTTTTGTGGGATCTTTCCAGAGAAAAGCTATGCTTTCACTGCGTGGTGAAATCTGATTTCAGAAAGTATTCAGCTGCACTAACCTGCAGGGTGCAGACAAAGCACTCCCTGTTTTGGGTGCTTTTCCAGACCACAGTAAATCTCCAGGGAGCCTCTCTTAATCTTAATTTTAGAATATTTTTAGCAAAGTTGCTCTAAGTGCCATTAGAGCAGAATAGGCAGCCATTCAGTATTTTTTTCAAAAATCTGGTGCGCCTGGAATTTTTCCTTTGTGGTACATCATGATCAGAATTTTTTGCTGAGTGTCAAAAAGAATCCACCCTTTCTGACCATATTTTAATTTAAAAAAAAAAAGAAAAAGGCTTTTTCTTCTTATAAAATAACTTTCTCCCTCTGGCAATACCTTTCCAATTTCTCTATAGAGGATGTTGCAGTATTATGAAGAAAAAGCACCTGAAATCAAGTGTGAGAAAACAGTAGTTCACTAATCAAACTACTAAAAAGTAAATAGTGCGGTAGTCATACAAGTCTGCAATTCTATGGGTAAGAAATATCTATTTAGTCTGTGGCTTTGTGTTTGATTGTGGGCCAGTGTCTCACTGAGAAGCTGACACAGACATGTTTTCATATCTTGATTATTTTCCTGAGGCTTTTGTACTACCTTCTTTATTTTCTTGATGAAAATAGACAGATTACCCTTTTGCACCTGGGATCAGTAGAATTCACAGTTACCCTCTGTCCATACCTAACACCCCCTTGCAAAGTAAAACACAGGAATAATAGAGGATCTTCCAGAAATGGCAGAAGCTCTTTAAGGATATCCCGAGCAGCACAAAAGAAACATCAGGTTTGATCAGCTCATGCTTTCCTCACATTTACCTCTGTATACGAAAGCATTTTGACCTCTAAAACTTTCTCGTTGTCACTCTGTCTGTTGATGACGGTACCATAGGTCAGTATTGCCAGAGACATTTCATACGATCAAATCAAAGCTTTGGTTTGGGACAGGAATACAGGCCAAAAAAAAAAAAAAAGAAAGTGGCTGTCAAACAAGCAAGGGTAATGCAACTCTATTCCATTTTCAGATATTAGCATGGGGAAAAATATTTTCCTATCCTGGATGGATTATTCTGTATTTCAGCACTTTTAGTTCCTTTTTTTGCTGCTTAGAAGACCTTGCTTGAATAGCAGCTCCACAAACACAGGCCTGTACGAAGAGACCATATTTCATTCTGGCTTTGAATCAGACTTCTTCTGCAGAAGTTTATTTTCATGTCTGAAATGGATTTCCTATTGTTTTTGACAAGGGTGGGAACTAGATCTGGCTACCTTTGTCCGTGAGGCTTGTATTCCATGGCTTGATTATTTTACTGGATGTTTTTAACGTTTATTCATTTTTAAAACTCAAGGACAGGGTGAGGAAACAGGAGTTGTGCACTCTGGAAAGCTTAGTTAACTACAGAATTTACACCTCTGCTATTCCTCTGTTGTACCTTTTCCTTTAGGGATCCGACAGCCAGATTTTGCAGTAACATTTAGAATTTCCTTTGCGCTTCCAATAAGACAGTGTTTTCCTGCACCTAAGAAAGCCAGTTCTGGAAAGACATAAAACAGGCCCCAGTTTATCTTCAGGATCTCAGCTTTCATTTTAAACAAATAAATTGAAGGACAAATAATGAAAAAACACCTCCAAAACGATTTGGAGACTACCACAGTGAGCATTGCAATGCCTAGCTTTTAAACATCCAGGTTCCCCGTGGATTGCATGGCAGTTGTCACCCGGGGTCAAGGACAAGCAGCGTCCCACGCAGGGAGTCAGCAGCATCAGTAAGCAGCCAGCAGGTTGCCAAAAGGGGCCTGCTGTGTGCAATTTTTCAAAAGAAAATGTTTATTTTCACTGCTTTTTGTGTCAACATAGGACTGCATGTTCTTCGCATGTCCCCTTGGTCAGGGAGAAGGAAGGTCTGCTTTGTGGACACTTATGTGTGAGCTAGGCATCAAGTTCATAGGGTCATAGTGTAGTTCTGGTTGGAAGGAACTTCTGGCATGTAAGGAAACAAATTTAGACACTTTAATGTCATGAAAAGATGCACATATGGAATATAGTTTATGCTAGGGTTAGATGACAGAGAAGCTGAGATTTCCAGGACCACGTTTCTATGATATTGTTACCCAAAATCAGCCTAAGGGTTTACTTTGTCCCAGGGCGGTCTCTAAATTTGAGGACACTGGGCTCCATGACCAGCAGAACTTTAGAAGCCTCAGTGTAGTCTTTTCTTGTCATTCTGTCAAGGTGGTGACGCGCAATGATAGCAGAAGAAACTACAAAATTTGGATATACTTATGACATGTAAAATGCTATAACAAATTTCCATGGAAACTTTTTTTTTTTAACTAAAATATAAACTTGTCAGGTATTCTTGTGTAGCCATGTGCCTACATGCTAGCCCTCAGCGGGAATTCTGCTGCTTACCCTCAAGCTTGCAGGCACCAGAACGTAGGAACTACAACTGATCATGAGAAGGTACAAGGTGATTTATCAACGTGCTACAGTCTTTTTTTTCCTGTTTTCCAATGTCAAAAAACAAACATTAGCATAGTTTTGGTATTATACCAGTGATGTTTAACCTGCGCTGTTCTTGCTTTGCATGGTGTTGTTTTCTCCAACTTCTCTTTCATTATGTGGGTGCACATGTGTGTGCAAACACACACAAACACGTGGACTACAAATACAAAACGAAGGAGCATTTCTGTAGCATGAGTTGTCTTATTAACTTGTAGGATGCTACCTCTGGTTCTTCCTTCTAATACCATAAGTGTCTGTTTGTTATAGAGTTTAAGGCTCAGAAGACTATATGGGCTGTAACTGCTTTCAAAAGATGTGGAAAATCTTGAATTAGGAGACAGCTATTTCACCCAGA
This sequence comes from Arenaria interpres, assembly GCA_013399435.1. Classification (NCBI taxonomy): domain Eukaryota; kingdom Metazoa; phylum Chordata; class Aves; order Charadriiformes; family Scolopacidae; genus Arenaria; species Arenaria interpres. The sequence goes on along the minus strand of VXAK01000375.1, from coordinate 176,480 downwards.
GACCAGACATGAAGAGCTCTAAAAGGACAGAAAAGAGGCCGAAAATGAGTACTTTGGAGGAACGGTGTGGAAGAACATATTTGTGGAGTATTTTGCCTGACTTAGGCAAAGAAAATTAATCATTGCCCCAAAACACCCTTCAAAACCAGACTGCTTGCACAGAGAATTAGAAGGGAACTTATAGCTTTGGTATGTGGCACTCCTTTGAAATTCCCTATATGTTTGATCTGGCAGGTGCCATCATTATAGAGCATAGTCTTTAGTCCAAACGATACAGCAGTTAATCAAAATTGCATGGGGAAATGTTTGTGCATCAACCTTATTATTAGGGGAGACCTTATTAATGCTTATAAGTATCTCAAGGGTGGGTTGAAGGAGGAGGGAGCCAGGCTCTTTTCAGTGGTTCCCAGTGAGAGGACAAGAGGCAACGGGCACAAGCTGCAACATAAGAGGTTCCACTCAAATATGAGAAAAAACTTCCTCACAGTGAGGGTGACAGAGCCCTGGAAGAGGCTGCCCAGGGAGGGTGTGGAGTCCCCTTCTCTGGAGATCTTCAAGACCCGCCTGGATGCAGCCCTGAGTGGCATGCTCTGACACGCTCTGGGTAGTCCTGCTTTGGCAGGGGAGTTGGACTAGATGATCTCTATGGTCCCTTCCAACTCTAAAAATTCAGTGAAATTCAGTGAAACCGTATTTTACACAGCAGCAATATGCAATATGCAAAAGGATATCCTGTAGAAGCATCATTTCATTGTGGCCGGCTAAACTCTTCCAGGACAACTTGAAAACGCGTGATGGCACACAGCTAACACTCTACCAAAGCAAAGGGCAGCGGTCCCTGGGCAGCTTTCTTCTTGGGTTTTTGTCCTGTTCGAGCAAAATTACCCCCAAAGAGTTCTGAAGTGGGTGTTCCAGTCCCACTCACACCACCTCATAGAAAAGGTGTGAGTCTCGGGGGTGTTCAAATCCACATACTGTAAACGTGCTCACTCGGATGGGGAGCCAGAACTCATTAAACAAGCTGCCTTTGAGGGCTTTATCAGAGCTGTGGCCCAGCAGAACCATGCTATTACCAGCCATTAATGCCCTTTTCGCAGCAAAGTACCATCAACACCTCCCGTGATTATTTTTTACTGGAAGTAAGGATGAACTGTGGACACTGTTTTGATTCAATCCTAACAAAAGACTAGCAGAGTCACAGTCACAACGCTTTCTCTGACCACCTATCCTTCTCTTTCTCTATGGGAAAATCAGCCCCGTAGTTCATTTCTGTGTCACGGCTTTGAGGTTTACCATGTTATGATTCAGAGTGGGTGGCAATTCTCTCCTGACCTCATCGTAAGACAGAAAAAGGAATGTCAGCATTGCAGATAAATAAATCTCCAGGCTTCGCCCCGGGTCCGAGGGAAGAACTGAAAGATGAGCTGTATATTTACATGGCTTTTCTGCACTGCATTCAGCAGAGGGATATTGGCACTCGCAGGAAGGGAGGCAGCAACAGGTCTGGAAGCAATCTAGCTGTGGTCAGCTCTCCACTGCTCTCTTCAGGGGAGCCCTGCCCGTTCTGGCACCCAGGCAAAATTGTTTAGGCATACCCATGTTCATTCCCATCTTCAAGTATGTTTAAAGTCTGATTCAGCACATAAATTCCATTCATAGCTGGACCTTCAAAAGCTCCTGGTTAGCAGTTAAAAGCAAATAAAAAAGAAAAGCCTCAACAGGAGTAAATAATACTATAGCCATCGCCTTATACCGATGTTAATGGAAGAGGGGTGAGGAAAGTACTAGTAGCAGTTGCAAATTACTGTCCACAAACATTATTTGGTAGGTCCACCTTTACACAGTTGTGTGTAGAGAGGGGTACAAGAGGAAAAGCAGGCCCCAGAGTAAATATTTTGTGCGGTATACTCTAGGCACAGGTATCTAGCTGAGAAACACCCGTACGATAAATACTAATTTTTATTGTGGTGCTGGAAAAGACAAAGTTTCTGTCTCTGTGGCTTCCTGAGTTCACTACTGACCTTCCCCATGCCAGAGCGCATCAGGAATTATCTAAATGAAGTCTATCAATAAAGTCCACACATCTGGTAGTGCAGAATAATGCCTCTGCACATACCCACATTTCCCACTAGGAAAACTGGAGTAGTGCTAGCTGTCTGAAGTCTCCCCTTTTTGCCTGTAACCACAACACTAAGATCCGCTTAGGCCCTTGAATGCACAACTCTGAATTTTAAACAGAGGGGTACTGTTTCAATCAGGGGGGTTTTAGACCAGGTTTGTATTTGATCTAGCGGAGCTTGAATCTGTTGACCTCAAGGCCATATTGCAGAATCGCTATGTTATTATTTTAGGCTCTCTCTGGGCTGGTGGGTTGGGATGTGGGAGGAAGGGTGGGGTCAAACCCTGACTTTTATCCAAAGTTAAATATTTTTCTACGTTCGTTTTAAATCAAATTAGGCGAAACTCATGGACAGGCATATTATTGTGTTATTAAATTAAATAAATAAATTATCCTTGGTTTTTCCCTATATTTTGGAGATATAATTGTATATATGAAGAGAAATAGCAAGATAGCTATGCATAGACACAAACAGATAATTAAATAGATTGAAACTCTCCATATACGTTTCAATTAAAAAGGTTTAAGAAGAAATAAACAGCAAGAGAAAATACATATTGACATGTCCACTGAAGTCTTTGTTAGGGAACAAAAATAGAAGTGAGAGAAGCCACGGGGATGGCAGCACTTTCCTTTTCCCTGTCTCTCATCATTCTGGAAAAAGTGGAGCCCATTTAGCATTGCTCTAATAAACCATTAGAAAGTATCGTGAAAGGAACAGCATTAAGATATACTGGACAAGAATTTTGGTTCAGGAAAGCATTAAAAAGTGCTTAAATACTTTATTGATGTATTTGAAGCACCCACTATCAGTAAGAGCTCATTTCCTTTGATGCTGTGCAAACAACAGTTATTTTTTGTCTCAGCAAGAACCTAGTCAAACTAATAATTCCTTCTTTTTTTTTTTTTTTTTTAAAATCCTGTAATTTGGTCTTTATTAGCTTGCCCAATTTACTTGCGTTCATATACACTGGATTTGGGTTAACACTATAACAATTTCTGCGGGCTTTTTCAAACAAAAAAGTATACAGTGCAGTATCTGAAGGGAAAGTGCAGACCTTACTAACTGTGTTATCTGGCTGCATTCTTCCTAGAATTGCCTTGAATTCAACATTATGAAGGTAAAATCCTTTTGCTCTTTTTACTAGAGCTCAATGAGATTTCAAATTTACTACAAAACAGTTCATGTAATTTGCTGTAAGAGCAGATGTACTCTTTACCTTTTTCTGAGTGAGCAGTTCCCTCAGGCACTTGTCAGGATGTGGGAAACCAGGTTCATTTCCCTCAGCTCCTTGGAGAAACCTCCACTCCCATTTCCTAGATTTCAGGATTAAAAATCCTGATGTTAAATGGCTGTTGTGACCTGTACCTAGAGGAACAGTCACTCCATTTTTCTCTTGGACGATATCCTGTTTTGCTGACATAATGCAGTAATGAGCACCAATGGTGACAGGGGTGGCCCAAGTGCCAGCTCTGTGTTCCAGCTGCCAAAGTGACCAATTTCCATCACCCCACACCTCACCCAAGTGCTGCCATTCAGCAGCGCTGCAAACTGGAGAGGTGGGAATTACAAGCCTACACCTGACCAAACATATAAAGTGTTTGTCATCCTTGCTTTATGTTGGTTGATGTTTTTGGCATATTCAGACCAAAACCTCCGGGAATCTCATGGCTGTCCTGCACAGGAAAAGTCTGCGCTTGGATAGGAAATGCGTTCTCCTAGAAAAGCATCTGGCTACTAAGCATGGTCTCAACAGGTAAGATGATGGGCCTGATGTCTACAGTCTGCAGCTTTCAGTGCCAGTGCCATGAGCTACAGCAGACAAAGACTAAGGTTGACCAGGAGAGAATATGTAAGTCTACTAGCATATGATTTTGAAAACAAACCCAAAACATCATAGAACCATAGAATGGTTAGAGTTGGAAGGGACATTAAACATCATCCAGTTCCAACCCCCCTGCCATGGACAGGAACACCTTCCACCAGGCCAGGTTGCTCAAAGCCCCATCCAGCCTGGCCTTGAACCCCTCCAGGGATGGGGCAGCCACAGCTTCTCTGGGCAGCTTGCTCCAGACACCAACCAGGTTCAAACACTAACCTTAAGAAGATTACAAAGTATGATTGCTATTTTAGACTTACCTTTTCCTAGGACTGATTCCATGAAACAAGATATTTCAAAGGCCGAATGACTGATCCTCAGACTCCTTCTGCTCATCCGTAATCCTCACAGATGGGTTTATTCCCACTGAAATCAGGTGGAAAAATGTATGTGAGATGGGATTCTTACCTAAATTAGCAAAGCACTTAAGAATTTATGTTTATTAAGTATATTCTGACTACCATCCAGATGCTCAAGGGTGCTTCTGAACTGAGATTTTATCTATTTTGCACTGAATAATTAAAAAATGGTTAAACACATAGTAGTCATGGTAACAAGAAACTAATTTTTAATGTGTCATTTTTAATCCCTTTCCTAAATGAGAATATAACCCAAAATGCTTTGCTGGGTTAGTTCAAAGGCACCTATAGCTCTTTAGGGCCCTTGTAACTCAGACTGGAAAGAGTTTCATTCTCCTTGCTGTCTTGTTGCAACCAATTTTTGTCCAGACTGGACAAAGCATGCTGTCTGGGAAGAAGTCAAGGTCAAAGACAAATAACTGCAGTACAAGATGGTTGTAATGATCACCCTTATCGCTCCTACTACAACAAAACAAAAGTTTTGTTTTCCTTTCCTGATAGTGCTTATTTAAGTGAGATAGCAAGTTCTTTTTCTCTTATCTTTGTTACAATTTAATTTAACTTTCACTCAGTTCAAAACAACATTTTTTTAAACCTTCTTGTTCTAACGGACAGGTCTTCCAGGATTTATAAGACTTTCACCTACAGAAATTGAACCAAGATTGTATCAAAGGCACTACTCCAAAATGTATAAGGTTACACTTCAGGAAGAAAAGCTGTGGGATGGTTCAGAACTCTCTGGAATTTGGTATATAATACATTAATCTTGGCAAGAGATCTCTATAACTGTACAGCTACATACTGATTGATTACAATTACTTTGTATACTTGTTTTAGTAGCTGTTATATCTATCTTTGCCCCCTTCCTTTGGCCATAATCTTTTTTTTTGCCACTGCTGTTGTTTTTTTAATTTGAGAAGGTTCTTAATGGCTCAAACTGTTTCATATGAATATCCCCATGGATGCTGCTGTTGATGTGAAATCTACTATGATGGTTTAATCTTACCAAAGATTATATGCATGTTCCCATAATTAATATTATATTTGGTCCCAGGTGTGACCATATCTCATACGTACGTTCCCGTAATGAATATTGTATGTCCTCCATCTTTTATTCCTTTTACCAGAGGGGGAATTCAGACAAGACCCAACCAGGCTGGGCAGTCTGAAAATGAACCATTTGCTTTTTTTTCAAAGTAAAGCTGGCAATTTTTTTTAGTTGTTATTATGATTACTAGCATTCTGCCTGCAAAATGCCAAAATAAACTTGCTGAAAGTATAGATCTTTTTATAACAATGCAACATTGACTCCAAGAGGATTTAAATCAAAGTGCTTCCAGTGCACTGCCAACTTTCACTGCAGAATTGTGAAAAAGATTTAATTAGCATGGCAGCCTGGCAGGACTGGAACTATGTTGGGTAGCAAAAAATGAATGTTATTGTACGTTTCTTTCCAACATAACAAATGAGAAATATGCTAATGATCACTACGATAAAACTATTGCCCCCTCCCACACATAAAGCTACCGTTTATAATGCAGTTGGATTTTTAAGTAACCTCCTCTTATTTAGTTTAAATAAGCATGTCTCCTTAGCAACAAATGTCACCTAATAAAGTCTGTCACTCTGCTCAGCATCTCAATGAAAAATTGAAGTAGGAAGGGGACTATGAAGCAGCTGAAAGCAAAAGGGAAAAAATGCAAGGAATGCCAAGGGCCCTCCAGGAATATCAGATAAGAAAAGTCACTGAAAAATGAGCTCATTAAAGGAATAAAAACATATTGAAGTGACACTTGTTTAGAATTGCATATAAGCCTTGACTTTTCATTCTCTGTATGTTTTTCGGGGTACCATTAGGTGCTTTTTTTAGTTTGTCTTTTTTTTCCTCCTAGTGAGGAAAAAAGTATATAACTAACTTCTCTCTAAGTAACTGGCTTAAAAGCATCCCGAAGGTTTGAGGTAAGAAACCCTCTTGATATTGTTCACCATTCACAAAACCGTGTGGGAAAGTTCAGGTTTTAGAAAGAAAAATACCTTATCCCATGTGGGATGGAAGGAGAAAGCCTTTTGAAAGTGCTCAGCACTTTCTTGAGTGCTGCCGACATTTCTTTGAATAGAAGCAGGTCTCGGGGAATGTTGAGAACTCCTTGTAAATCCCATTTTCCTTAGGCCTCTCTGCAGCAAACAGGTTGAAGACCAAACCCCTGAACCACTGAAATCCCTGGGGGACGTGAATTAGTCACAATGACTTCAGGTGCTTCAAAGGTGGTGTCCCTCAGGGGTCAATACTTGGCCCAGTCCTGTTCAACCTATTCATAAATGACCTGAGCAAGGGGACAGAGTGTATCCTCAGCAAGTTTGCTGATGATACCAAATTAGGAGGGCTGGCTGACACTCCAGAGGACTGTGCCGCTATCCAGCACGACCTGAACAGGCTGGAGAGCTGGGCAGAGAAGAACATAATGAGGTTCAACAAGGACAAATGTAGGGTCCTGCACCTGGGGAGGAAGAACCCTAGGCACCAATACAGATTAGGGATGGATCTTCTGGGAAACACTACTGAGGAGAAGGATCTGGGAGTCCTGGTAGATAGCACACTTTCCATGCACCAGCAATGTGCCCTTGTTGCCAAGAGGGCCAATGGAATCCTGGGCTGCATAGGAAAGAGTGTGGCCAGTGGGTCGAGGGAGGTCATTCTCCCTCTCTACTCTGCACTGGTGAGGCCACAACTGGAATACTGCATCCAGTTCTGGGCCCCCCAGTTCAAGAGGGACAAGGAACTACTGGAGAGAGTCCAGTGTAGGGCAACAAAGATGATTAAGGGATTGGAGCACCTCCCTTAGGAGGAAAGGCTCAAGGACCTGGGACTCTTTAGCCTGGACAAGTGAAGGCTGAGGGGTGACCTTATTTATGTTTAGAAGTATCTAAAGGGTGGGTTGAAGGCTGTTGGAGCCGGACTCTTTTCAGTGGTTTCCAGCGATAGGACAAGGGACAATGGGCTCAAGCTGGAACATAGGAGGTTCCATTCAAATATGAGGAAAAACTTCTTTACGGTGAGGGGGACGGAGCACTGGAACAGGCTGCTCAAGGAGGTTGTGGAGTTCCCTTCTCTCGAGATCTTCAAGACCCGCCTGGATGCAGTCCTGAGTGATGTGCTCTAGGTGTTCCTGCTTTAGGAGGGGAGTTGGACCAGATGATCTCTAGAGGTCCCTTCCAACTCTGACAATTCCGTGATTCCGTGAAAGGGGCACTGTGATGTTGCCTGTACCAGAAATGGGTGTCATTCTAAATTGCCCTGTGCCAGGGCAAGTCTCAGCACCAGTGAAGCTTTACAGACTCTCTGAATCTGACTATGTGGAAAAAAACAAAACATGACATATGAGGTGCTCTCCAGCTCTTCCTCAAGGCTAGGCCTTGTGTAGGCCTCCAGGCCTCCAGGCCTACTAGGCCTAGCCCTTCCTCAAGGTCTCTGGCCGGCCAAGCAGGCTGTCTGACCGCAGACTATTCTCATGGCAAGGGCTTATCAGAAGCAGTAACACACTGGGGAGAGCAGACCTGCCAATTCAATTTCTATTTCAAATACCTGGCTCTTGGTTAGAGTCATAAAGGATGGTGGAGCACCAGGAACAAAAGCAGCTTGTGACTCTCCCTTAGAGGTGAAATGAGCCGTCAGCCTCTTCATAAGCATTGCTGGAGCTCACGAGGAGCTAAAACCTTCACAAAATGAAAGTGGGCTAAAGCTGGTTGCTCTACGAACTCTTTCCTCTAAACATGGCCTTGCTCACAGTTATTTTCCCAGTCTATGTCTTCAGCCACTCTCCCCTCGCCACAAACATCTCCTTGTACCAGCATCACCTCCAGGCAGCCTCAGGGCCAACAAGGAGTCTCTGCCTTACCCTGGCAGCAACTCAAAGCTGTCATCTCTGCCTTGCTTTGCTCTTAACGCCAGTTTGCTTGACTGCTTGGGAACCCGTGCATTAGAATCAGAAAGGGCCAGGCTAGGTAAGAGTTGCTGTTAAACCCTCCGAGGTTTGGAAAATAAGGTAATTTCCACTATGACCTTTGAGACTACGTGACTCAATTCAGGCTAAAACTCAGAAGGGCAGAGGGAGACAAACAGGAAAAAGCCTGAGAAGAATGCAAAGATTCTCTTGGACCTCCAGCAAAGTTTGGATTGAGCTCAGGTGTTGACCAAAGACATTTAGGGAAGGATTTCTTAATAATATCCCCGCCAAGCTCACTTTCGTCACAGCTTTTCCTCTGACCTCATTCTACTTCCTGATGTTTCTGTACACAATCCCTTTTACAGTTTTTCATGAATCTGTTAGGCCTTTATGTACAGGCGATGAAAAGGTTTGCTTATTCAAGAAGACCACTCTTTACACTCATTCTGCAGCTCACAGTACCACAACGGTTATTTTTGAGTTTGGTCCTTTTGAAAACCATGTAGGTAAATTGTGATGAATCAGGCCTTCATACATAATTTGATTGTAAAAAGAAGCTTCCACAAGAAAAGCTTTTGCCAGTCACCCAGCATATTAAAACGGACAACTGCACAAAGTTGCAACTGAGGTTTGGTAAGAGGACATAATGTATTTTGATCATAGGTTCCATAACTTGCTAACTGGTAAATGAGGTGCAAAAAAAAAAATATTGCTGTGATTAGAAAGAGTTCATGTTCAAGGAAGATATCATTGCCTGACTGAACTAAACAGCACAATTCCCATCCTTTTTGTGGATGCCAGAGCAGATTAGGCTCTATTCCCATTTTCCCTCTTTGTGTCTCCTATGAAGATCTAGAGATAGGAGTAATTCATATTCCTGTGGAATGATATCATTTTCCATGGAGTACCAAATCATTTATGAGTATTTCACTTATCAACCACATGTAACAGGATGGATACATCAATGAATCAGGTGAAATTTGCGGGGTAAATCTCTGTATATCTGTTTAGGTAATGAAAGTATATCAAGTTTTGTCTCATTATTATGACATCCTAGTAACTCCTGCTTCTCTGCACCTCAGCCTGCTGCAGGATTTCAAGCCTGTGATTGCAGGTGCATGCCTGAACAGGTTACCTACCTTCGGCAGCACGGGACGGACCTTACATCACCAAGACCAGGTAAGACAACACACGCAGTTTGCTTTCCAGCATGCTTAGAGAGCAGAGAACACAGTGTGCTCCTTACTAGAGGATTTTAAACCCACTACACCTCAGTAAGCAGACTGTGGATACTGTGTAAATAACTTGGTCTATGGTTCCCCTCAGCTCACTTAGCCCTGGATTTGCATGCAATACAATGGCATAAACCTGCTACTTGAAATTGGAAGAGGATGACTACACACACACACAAACTCTGAAGGCCAAATATACTGTCTGGCCTCACTGGGATTGCTCGGGGTGCAGAAGTTTGGAGGGCTGATTTTGTAGTTACTGCTTGAATGCAGTCATTACTGGCTCTTTCCGTTCCCGAATGATAAGTGGAGGCATATGATTCATCTGGCATATGAAAATCCCTGGGGTTTTTGGCAGTTTACTTGCAGTTTGGATGCTAGAATCTTATCTGGACATAAATCACTGCTGACTTCATGGTTACTGGATTAGATCTTTTTGCGGAAATAATTCCTCTTTCCCAAGTCTTTGTAGAAAACAACTAATTCCTAAAAGTTGTTACTGTGTAAAACAGCATTATTATTGTGTACATGATAGATACATCTCAGCGTCAATATTGTTTGACTACGTAGTCTTCGGTGGGAAAAAAGTCCAAATATTTGTAAATCATGAGTTTCTGATGTAATATCTGGCCCAACACCTACCATATCAGGTTAGTGTTGCAACCCCGTAAGTGGGGTGCACACTGAAGAAGGGTCTAGTGCCAAATCCCCCAAATCTTCCTCCTGGAAGCCTCATGGGAGACATACTTCATCTCTGCATGCTATTCATGCTTTTCTCCTGAGCAATAGCGTGGTCGTAACCCCTGCCAGCAAATGGAGGCATTTTGCTTCTGTGGAGGGACAGGTAGGATTTACACGTATACTTGTAATAACTGGTTGGCAGATGAGAGACTTTACAAAATGCTAAGGAATTTATGACACTGACATAAACATCATTCCCAGTTTGTTTGAGGTTGTACAGCTCAAATCCAGGCTTTTGCAATATTCAAAAGTGTTGGCCCCCTTAACCAACAAGCAAAAACCCCTCACCTTCTGCATGGCACAGTGGATCATGCAGTATTTTCTTGTGCAGACTATGCACATACTTCCTTAGGAAGGCACGGGGTCTTTGAAGCAGACATTTAGAAAGGCATTTAGTACCTTTTAAAACAGCTGTTTCAGGCAATTATATTTTTAATAAGCTCTACTGCTTAGTCAAGTGGTTTATCAAAAATAGATAAGCACAGTAAAGTGGCTCTACATCTATATACTTATCTTTAAAACTGCATTTCGTCAGTGAGGAAAGGAATAGGAGCACATAAATATTCTGACTGCCTACTGCCTACTCCTATTCCCTCCTGTTCCCACAGTTCCCCTTCTCGTGGCCTATGAGGTATCTGTTCATCTGAGAGTCTGTGTCAACAAATGCAGGGAGAAAGACTGTGCAAAAATTGGCCCTTTACACACAAATAGAAAGTCAGAGACACCTCTTCAAAGGTCAAGCCATCTCTTGTTAGATGGCTGTGGGGAGGATGAGAGGAACAACCTTCTGGAAGTGCTGATTTCTTTGCAATTGCTCTAAAGTGTAGCTGGGGTTATTCATGTAAATTTGAACAACTGGTTTTTTTAAATATTTTTGTTCTGTGAATGGAAAACACCTGTAGTTTTTGGTGACATCCCTAGAAATAAACACATGAAGGAAACTTCAGATGTGCTCATGAAGGAAACTTGACATTCATAAGCTCCTGACATGATCCCATTATTCAGCAAAAGCTTCTTTCCATCAATTCCTTTCATATGCCAGTTGCAGTAAACAGCGATTTTTCTTGTCTCAGCCTCAAGATACCTGAAGAACCGTTTTACTGGAAAAGGGAAGTATGGACTCAATGTAGGTTGAAAGAAAGATGTGCCACAAAGCTGAAACGGTGCAGCACTAGCTTTCCCCTGGCCATGCCATTTTTCTCTACAGGATCTTCTCTCCACTTGCACAGAGGGGATAATACGTGGCAAAAGTTATTTTCTGATTTGATCCCCATATGTAGTTTCTATGTTGAGATATATCCACCACAAAGGTCCCTTCCTTCTTCCTCCCCCACCATGCACAAGAAAGCCACCCAATTTCCTCTACAAAGTGACTTGGACTCCCCTCCCAACCTACTCCACAATCCAGGTTACATCATCTTGAAAGGCTTCCTTTTTTTTTTTTTTATCTTTCATTTTTCCTTCCAGGCTAATGAATTTTATGGATCTTGAAAGAGAAAATAGGAGCTGAGAAATATGGAATGCAATGTGGAAAAGAGCTTTCTTTTTATTTTTTTCTTTTTCTTTTTTTTTTTTTTTGTTTAGCAGCAGTTCCAAAAGGGACAACAACAAATGCTTGAGAGCCGGCCAGATGGAAATTACTTCAAGTGTTATCTAAAGTGTGATGGAACTGAGGTGTTTTTAGCATTCCGTACTCATTAGGTGCTTGTAACATTCAGCACTTCCAAGTGCTGTAGTCTGACAACTCTTTTGCACGGGGCTCTGAAAAAAAAATCTATAGTGCATTTTGACTCAATGAAGTTTCAGCAGACATTAATTTGGGGCATTTTTTAGGCATTGATCGTATTTACAGGGGAATGAAATACTTTTTATAGCCTCATTTTAGCCCTGTAAGAATGTGCTTTCACAGGATTGCTTTCTCACAGTCAAATTAAACAAGTGGAAAGGCATTTGTTTTGTATTGCAAACCAACTCATATCAGCCACAAGGCTTCTGTGGCTTGTTGGCCATAGTAAACACTACAGCTGTTGATGAAAGGCAGGAGTTATCTCAGTGTTGGCATGAATATGAGTAAGTTTTCTATATTTTGCCCGTGACTTTGTACAAGTTAAAAATGTGAATGACTGTGTGCTGGAGCACTTTAAAAAGTGCTTATGTTGCTTATCTGTGAGATAAGAGCGTTTCATTCTGTGTATTCTTAGCTCAAAGTACCTGAGAACTTCCACTTCTCTGGAAGGAACTGATACCTTAACATCTCTTCCCAAGCAAAAATATATGTGTTTTAAGCCTGCAGTATCACATTCAATCTATAGAAAATGCAGTAAAAAATCAGAAGATTGGAAGGAATTGAAAGAAGACCAGTAAAAAAATTAATTTAAAGCAAGGAAAAATTGATTTTTGAAGGATCTGTATCAGTAGATCACTATTTTGGAACCAATTTATTAAGTTCCAGATAATTCTAGGCAGACGTCGGAACCCACTCATATAGATCTCATTTAAGACCAACACATAACTGGGCGAACATCTGTACATGCATTATAACAACAGCCTGTAAGGGTTTTGAGAGCGCAAACACCACGAAGATATCATTTGAGCATGAGTGAAATTAGCAACATGAGCTACAAGAAAATACAATAATATTATGAAAAATTTCCTACTGATTACATCTAAGGAGAATTTTTTGGCTCTGGAATAACCTCCTGAGAAAACAATGGGAGCCCCTATTGTCTGATTCCTTTAAACAGAACTGAGAAAAAGCACTGGAAAAACATAGCTCAGAGAATAATCATTTTCTGGGAGAGGAATGGAAAAATGAGTATATCGTCTTAGATCATTTAATCTGTCCCTGACTTTTATGATTCTGTGAAACCTTATGGCTGCCTTAAAAAAATGTTACCAGAGCCCTAATTCATTGCATAATAGACACTCGACTACTTGTAGTTATTAATCAACATGCTGAAAAATATTTAGAAAGTCTTTTTCCTGCAGAAAATAAAAATGTCCTTCACTTTCTTAGATATCTCTTTCCTTCACAGTTTATGTAGAGGGTTTTTTTGCAGGAAACAGGAGACGGTAGGATTTTCTGCACTATCCAAATCTTCCCTAATCAAGGAACTCGACACATGGCTTTTAGCCAATACTCTGTTCACACTGCAGGTAAATATCTCTCTCATATTTGGGAACTTTACTGTTGAGCAGAAATATGTTAGATGATAATTGAATTCGAAATTTATCCTCTTGTAGTATGGAAGACTAAAAAAGGGAGACACAGATCCTGTAGCGATAGGAAACAAGTCTCAATACCAGTTCAGGTGCCAGTTAGCCACTCGCCTCCGGGAGGCAGCTTGAGAGACAGCAAGCAGAAGGCACGTACTATTTAGTTGGCATGTGAAGCCAAATCCAGGGCAGGAATCCAGTCTGCTACCATCGTGACATGGGTGTAGCCTTGCTAGCTGAAAACATGTCACATATCCATCTGTGCTGCTAAAAAATATGCGGAAATAAATTCGATGCCCTAGGGTCTTGAATGAGGCCACAGTCCCGGGGAAAGTAGGGGGATGCCAAGATCTTGCAGATGCACTGACCTCCAGAGCTCTGGGTTGGGTGACAAATCTGTCCCTCAAAATACTGGGACCGAGCCATAGACTTCCAGATGCTGGCACCTGATAATCATCAATCTAACATGAGGAGACTCACACAGAATCATAGAATTGTAGGGGTTGGAAGGCACCTCTGGAGATTATCTAGTTCAACCCCCTGCCAGAGCAGGGTCACCCAGAGCAGATTGCACAGGAACATGTCCAGGTGGGTTTGGAATATCTCTAGAGACGGAGACCCCACCACCTCTCTGGGCAGCCTGTTCCAGGGCTCTGCCACCCTCACAGTAAAAAAGTTTTTTCTCATGTTCAGATGGAACTTTCCATGTTCCAGCTTGTGTCCTTTGCCCCTTGTCCTGTCATCAGTCACCACTGAAAAGAGCCTGACCCCAACTTCTTGACACCCACCCTTTAAGTATTTATAGGCGTTGATCAGATCCCTTCTCAGTCTTCTCCAGGCTAAACAGACCCAGGTCTCTCAGCCCTTCCTCATCAGAGAGGTGCTTCAGTCCCTTGAACATCTTCATAGCCCCCTCTGGACTCTTTCCTGTCCTCCTTGAACTGGGTGGCCCAGAACTGAACACAGGACTGTAGCGCAGAGGGGGAGGATGACCTCCCTCGACCTGATGGCCACGCTCTTTTTAATGCACCCTGAGGTGCCAGCACACTCACCAGCCTCCTTCCCTCTCCTGCTTCCCCATCGCCTACCCTTCACCCACCCCCCGAGACAGCTCGTGGCCCTTTGCGTTTGCTGGTGGCCCAGCAGGTAGCCACTGCTGCAGTGAGGTTTAAATTCCAGCAGACTCTTAAGGCGTGTCACATCTTGGGCTGGTGCAATGGGGAATAATTCAAAACAATAATAGACTATCCCTTGTCGCGTGGTAACTCACATACCTAACAAATACAGCTGAGAAGAAATTAGTGATGATGGCTGCAATCGATGCTATTGCACTAGCTATTAAAATACTTAAGAAGACCAGTATATGTATCCCTAAGGACAGTTTACTGGTGATTTTATTTTAGGCTGCAACCATCTATCTAGAGAAAAGATTCACGGTAGTATCTTGCACTGTTATCTAACAGAAAAAGAGTGTGGTATAAATCAGTGATTATAAGTAAGACAGGATAAATTCCACCTAGAAAAAAAAAGTGCATTTTTTACACCGGGAAATGAATCGCATCTACAACCTCTCTCCCTATTGTGTGTACACAAGTGTATATATACATATATATTTGTGTACACACGGGGTATATACATAAAAAGACATATAAACTACCTATAATAATAGACTAATATATATAATTAATATAACAATAATTGCATTAAATCAGCATATCAATATATTACGTTATTAATATATTATTTTATTATAATATTCAACATGTATCATACATGATGTTTATTTATAGATTATATTGTAATACTATACAGTATGTTGCTATAGTATAACACAATATTAATATAAAATGATTAGTATACATCACATATATATACACATATGTGTATGTGTGTGATTATATATATACATATCTGTGTGTATAGTATAAGGGCACTGCCCTGTTGTCTAGGGATGGTGTCAGGAAGCCCAAGGCACAACTGGAGCTGAACTCGGTAAGAGATGCAAGAATAACAAGAAGGTATGTCAGCCAGAAAAAGATCAAAGAAAGCATGGACCCCCCGATGAGCAAGACTAACAAACTGGTAACAAGGGATGAAGAGAAGGCTGATGGACTCAACAACATTTTTGCCTCAGTTTTTACCGGCGACCTCTCTCCTCACACCTTTTGAGTGGATGAACCGCAAGGCAGGGAGTGAGGCAGCAAAGTCCCTCCCACTATAAGAGAAGATCAGGTTTGTGACCACCTGAGGAACCTGAACATACAGAAGCTTATGAGACTTGATGAGATGCTTCCCAGAATCCTGAGGGAATTGGCTGATGTAGTTGCCAAGCCACTCTCCATGATATTTGAAAAGTTGTGGCAGTCAGGTGAAGTCCCCAGTGACTGGAAAACCAATTTTGGAGAATCTCAACCTTTTAAAATGAGGTTAGGAGCCTGATGGAGAAATCTCTGCGTCAGTTTATAACCTGATGTTAGGATGTTAGGAAATGAATTCAGGTGGTCGTAACCCTGTTCTGACATCATGACAGATGTGAGCTGAGATTTGAAGAGCAATTGTTGATGTAATAAGCAACTGAGAGCTGTGCAGTGGAACAGGGTGGTCCTCTCAGACCAGGCAAAGTGTCTGAACACCCAGATATGAAGGCAAGACAGCAAATCAAAATTGGCATTCAACAAAGAGGATGAGAATAGGTGTTGAAAGCGTATTTATCCCATGCAGCACCTCTCAGTATTTCTGATGCACATGCCAGAGAACTGTGCTGATGATTTATGGGTCCCACAGTTATCGATTTGTCTTGTATAAAGGAAAGTAAACGGATTTACACAAAGGGTAAAGACGCTGATGGGAACTGGTCGGAGTTACCACCTCTTTCAATAGAAACAGAACCACGCACTGAAAAAATAATGAATCTTTTATAGTTTGCGAACAACTCACTTCTGAAATTAGATCACTTCCATCAGCATACCCCAGTGAACTTTCTAGATGGTTAAGGAGTGTCACCAGGTTTTGCAGCCACAGCATGCACAAACCTCCATATTACCCTCACAAAACCTTTCTCTTTCTGTTTCTATGGGGTAAAGGAAAAGGTTTTTCTCACCAAGAAAAAAAAAAATAGAAGCAAACGAATTATTAATGTTGCTCCCATTTGTGGGTAGACACCTTTAACCCATCCAAAAATACCTATGCAGGCTTCAATATTTTTTTTCTGTTGAACCATCCTGCTGGAAAGCATCAGGAAATGCATGAAGATTATTAGCATGAGTTGCTCTGTGCTTTTTGCTATGCAGCAGAAGCCATTAACTCTGTGATGTCTACTAAAAATGTCATGTGCAATGATGAGGTTTACAAGAACAGGCCTGGACAAAAAATCAGCAGAAATGGTGAATAGTTCCACAAAAGAGCACAGGATCCTCTCTGATCCTTAAGACTTACACCAATGGCCCAAGACCTGATGAAGTAAAAAAGCATCTCATGCACCTTGATTTGCAAGGATATGGATAAGATTTTACAGACTTCTCAAATACTATACAAGCTGGTGTCTGTGAGATAATATTTTGACTCCGTTTTATGTAACAGTGCTGAAAAAAAGCCAGAGGAGTCACAATGCAGCAGATTCTTTCTCTGTAAATTACAATGTATAACATACATATTACACATATTACAGGAGATTCAAACAGAGCACTTGACTTTGAAGCCTTAAAATTCTGCAACATACTTGTGTGCAAAATAAAATTTTATCTGTAAATGTCCAAAACAGGAAAAAAGGATGCTTCTTTCTTTGAAAACCCATTGCTCCAGCAGCAAACTACAGTCTTTGGAGTGCAGAGACCTGTTCTCTTTCAATGCACCAGTTTGTTTTCTCCCAAATGCCAATTCAGATAAGATTAAACAATGCAATATGTGACCGTAGTATATTGTAGAAAATAAATACCAAAATAAAAAGAAATACCTGCCCAAAAGTTCGACAACTGAAAGCCTCAGGTCTTATGCCTTTATTTCAGAGTATTGGTGGAATTTAGCATGATTCAGTTCAGAACGGACCTCTGTTAGCTCTCCAGCATCTCACCTTGTGTCTCATCCTCTCCCTGTAGGAATTCTACCTGCCTTGTGAAAAGGCATGAGCTGGGCCTGGAAAACTTGTTCTGTTTTTCCATTTTTTGATACTGAAAGTATTTGTTTCTCTGATACTTAGGAAATACACACTTGGACTGAACTTCCTTTCTTATAAAAGACCTCAGTGCACAAGTTATCCTTTCCTTCCTGTTGCAAAATATTTTGACTTGTGATGATTAGAGCGGCTCAGAGCAAGAACAAAATATTTGCCAACATTATATCTTTCTTCCTTCACCACCCTTTTCTACCCTTAAGAAAAGGAGTTCACCTTTCATTTACTGTTGATGTTGAAAACTTGGAAATCTGACAATATTTCCAAGGCAGGTTGAATACTCAAGATATCATCAAAACCTTCTTAATCTTTAAGTAAACATCTCATATAATAAGTACTATCTTGAAGTGTACGTGTTATATTCGTGCTTCACTACCTGTCCTGGTCTTCGCCCGGATTTCAGATGGAGGTTGACCTATGAAAGACATGAATCCTCCCTCCAGAAAAAGGCGTTCCTTCTCCCCCTGTTTGCACAGCTGTGATCGGCAGAGTCTTTTGAACAGAAGGTCCCTGTCTGTAAGGGAAGGGTGCTCACTACAGCACCCTGCTGGAGTTCACTGCATTCCTGGGTCCCCAAACCTTTAATACGCTGATCTTCCAGGGGTTAGCCCACCTCTGTGAGCAGGCATTTGGAGAAGGTTTGCAACTTTGGCTAGGAGGTAAGGAAATTTAACCATCCTGCATGCACTGAGTTTTCATCGTTTCACCATATTCCAGAAAGGTCTGACATCCTTATTTACTGAGTTTGACTTTTAAGCTCTCACACAGGTGAGAAGTGGGTACCCTCCTGTCATTTTAGACACTGATGGCCAGATGACTGAGTCCCAACCTTTTCTTTTTTTCCCTTTTCAGAATGCAATTCTTTCAATTCCATCGTTCTCCTTTGGTGATCTGACAGTTTGTTTTTCCCGGAGCATGTTTCTGAGATCTCAAGGCACTTGGTCACCCTTATGCTGAGTTCCAAGTTTTCCTGTCCAGCTTTCCCTAAATAAGGACCATGAAAACTTCAGGCACTCTGCTACATAGGTCTAGACTTCAAATGTTTTCCTTTTAACTGTTTTGTTTCCCATGTTGATATGTAAAACACCAGCTGTACCAATCTCACGCAGTGTACCTTCCCAGAACTCATGAAAAGATTGTCAAAATATCACACAACGCCTGTCATTTTTCCATCTCAACCAATGGCCTTACTCAATGTCATGGTGTGTCTCCTACTATATTTATGTGTTACAAAATGGATAGCATAAATAGCAGTGGTTTCTGAGCCCTGAAAGACCCCTAGACAGTATCCTCTGCCCAGCCTCTGGCACCTGCTCTGGAAAAGCATGAGAACCAATTGGTTGGGCACCTGCTTGGCTCACACCTGACTTCTTTCACCTTGATCCCTTCCCTTGAGGGGATGGATGACTGAGTAACATATTCTCCAGTCTCTGAGCTGATTTAAGGTTTTAAACCTGCATGGCTTTGCACACCCAGCGCTGGGCCATGACAGCTAGTCTTATATTCAGTACTCCGAAGTGCCTTGCTTAGTCCCAAAGCTCAGGTCTTCTGGGCGTCTTTATTTTTGCCAGCCACTTAATTCTGAGACTGGCTGTTGAGGTTTTGTCTTTGTCACGCATGGTAAACTTGTTTATTTATTTAATACTGAATTCTTTGTTTTTTGTGAGCCAAAATATACCCTTACCACCAATGGACAAGGGTCATTCAGTGACTGTGTTGGGAGTGGGAGAGAGCTTAGTGGGAGAAGGTGAGAAGTGGAGCTATTTAGGGTGACTGACTTCCCCCATACTCCTCCTCCTCTGCTTCTTCCAGCAGTGGCTCCACATGGGAACGCACGTATGCGTAGGGACCAACCCCTTCCAGGAAACAATGTCAGAGTGGGGCTACCTGAGGGTGGTTGGACTTTCCGACCTTCATTCTGATTCACAGCACCTTGGGTCAGGGTAAATATGATGTTATTTGTAATTAAATATGTGCCACAACAGCATGCACGTCCTCAGAGGTCTTCTGCTGCCCGCATGGCCAGCCCCGGGCAGTGCCATCTAGCTCAGAAGAATAAACAAACCATTCAAGACCTTTGTTTGCCCGTGAGTCATGAGGGGGCTGCTCGCTGGAGTATTAAGAAAGATAAACATATGGCAAAACTCTAAAGACTATTTCTGGAAACCTTGACTGGAGGGAACAGCTAATCCATTGTTCAGAGTCTGCAGAGTATTACAAGGCTGGAGAGAGGAATGGGAGCAGGAAAGAAGCAAAAAAAAAACCCCAAATCTGAGAGATCAAAAATTCAGAATGGTTGTAATTACCCATGTAAGCACAAGGGCTTTGCGGGAAGAGGGGGATGAGTGACACAGGGGACTTGCGGGAGGGGTTGGATCTGTGCGCAGTCATAACACAGGAGGCAGTTGTTAGCCGTCTCCTCAGGAAGTAAACAGGGAATATCATGCATTATTTGACTGTTATTGCAGAGGGAAAAAATATTGCTTAGAGATGGTTAACAATTATTTGCTGATTGCAGTTAGTAGAAAGCCAAGAAGTCATTTCCCCTGTAGTCTCCAGCTTAAAGGCCAGGGGGAATATTATACCTGGAAATGCAGAAGCTGCCGTTTTTGTTGTCTGTATGGTTTTGGGGTTGGTTTTTTTTTTGTTAAAAAGGGACATCTTTTTCCTTTGCATTATCCATTTTACTTTCTTTTATTTCAATAGTTTCATTTATTTCTCTAAATGAAAACATCACAAATGTACGCAGAACCTTGTGGCATTTCAGGAGGTGTTGCTCAGGAGAAGCAAGGCATCAACCTTACCTCAACCTTGGCTTTTCCTGAGGTGCAGACATGATCTCTCTCCTCAGAGAGGTCCTCAGAAATCTCCGCAAAGCTTCTCTGCATCTCACATGGGCTGGTGCAAGTCTGTGAGTCCCTGTGCTTTTTTCTGTTCTAATGAAGAATAATGTGCATCCACAGAAATTTAATAAAATAGTTGCAGGTGTTCAGTGGTGAAATACAGCTTCCACCTTTATTTTAATTATATTGGTCAAGTTGTCTGGGGTGAAACTTATCCGTGAAGACCTTAAAAACATATGGGGCTGGTACTGAGCTTGGACTAATTTAAACAGGGCAGTACCTTCTGGTAGCTCTTGATGTAGGCAGGCACTTGTGAGCTAGGATTGAAGCCAATAGGTAACACCAAATCCGATTATGATTATTTCCTCTGATTAAATTTGAATGAGTTAGAGTTCAGGAAGATAAGAAGTCTCAGGTACTGGTGTAAATGGGGCTTGAGTTTGAATCGAGGACTGGTGGACAGCAGCCTAGAGAGATAAAGCTGGGTCTTCTGAGGGGTACAATTTCCAGATTAATCTGCTGGATTTCACCTTAGTGCTCACAGCCATCTACTGTCTCTAACAGTATTTCAGCAAAAAAATCATGTATAGATATAATCCTAACCAACCCAGTGCTTGTAGTTTAACTGAAATCATCCCACAGGCCTGAACCTCAGCCTGCCACTGCAGTCTTATCCCTCGCCCGAGGTGCCACGTCCTCACCAGACCCCTTGACCTCTGCTCGTCTGTGCTCTCCGTGGTCTGGACCACAAGCAACCTTTGGTGGTGGCCCTGGCACACAGACTTCAGCCCCAAGGCTGCCCTTTGATGGGATTGCCTGACAGCCCCAGCCATAGCCTTGCCTGAAATCCTTGATGTTAGCCACAGCACGATAATCTCACTCAACTTTTGCTAGCCGGAAGTCACCCCTTGGCCTGAGAATGGCTCCCTGGTTCAAGAAGG
This sequence comes from Arenaria interpres, assembly GCA_013399435.1. Lineage (NCBI taxonomy): Eukaryota > Metazoa > Chordata > Aves > Charadriiformes > Scolopacidae > Arenaria > Arenaria interpres. The sequence continues at coordinate 155,037 of VXAK01000375.1, read as the reverse complement.
ACAGGGAACTGCTGCAGAGGGTACAACAAAGAGCTATGAAGATGATTAGGGGACTAGAACATCTCTCTGATGAGGAAAGGCTGAGGGACTTGGGTCTTTTTAGTCTGGAGAAGAGAAGGCTGAGGGGGATCTGATCAACGCCTATAAATACTGAAAGGGTGGGTGTCAGGAGGATGGGGCCAGCCTTTTTTCAGGGGTGCCCAGGGACAAGACAAGAGGGAACGGGCACAAACTTGAACATCAGAAGTTCCATCTAAACATGAGGAGGAACTTCTTCACTTTGAGGGTGGCAGAGCCGTGGAAGAGGCTGCCCAGGGAAGTGGTGCAGTCTCTGTCTCTGGAGACATTACAAACCCACCCGCACATGTTCCTGTGCAACCTGCTCTGGGTGACCCTGCTTTGGCAGGGGGTTGGACTAGATGATCTCCAGAGGTCCCTTCCAACCCCTGCAATCCTGTGATTCTGTGATTCAGCCCTACCAGCTATATTTAAGAAAAAAATCAGCTATGGTCTGTTGTCTCCAAACTTACTACTATTATTAGTGCAGACTTCCTAACAGTCCATTCTTTCATACCAGACCCAGGTTAGTTCCCTGTCCCACCCACCACACTGATTTGCCCCAACCACTCTCGCAGCACAATGCTGCCTCATTCACCAGACTCTGATTTTATGTGGTGTGTTGGGTTCACCTTCAGCCCCATCCCAAAGCCACCCACTAGCCCAAATCCTAAATCCAGGTTCGCATGATTCAGGACCTGGCCCAGCTGCTTCATGAGCTTCAAACCTACCCTCAGCCCTCTTCTTCCTTCTAGTTCTTATCTAATCTAACATAGTCATAGACCCTAGGTATCTACTAAAACTAACCAAAAGTATCACATGATGTGCCCCTACTAGTTTCAAACTGCCTTACATCTCATCTTAGGTCTCATACCGATCATAACCTAAGCTCCAAATGTCTTTACCAGTGGATTACCTATGGTTTGTCTCTTTGCCAGCCTACAGTCACCAAATGAGACACATCATAAACTCAGCCACATACTGCTTCTGCCTGAAACTCTACACAGAGACTGCCTCCTGCCTCCAAATCCCAACTCAATGTTATTATGAGACATAACTTTATTCCTAACACTTTGCTCTTTATTTGGCCCAGTCCTATCTGCAGCTACATCTGTTAACTCCAACAAAAAGTTGCCTGCCAGCCGAGTCCAAACTCTGTCTCAACACGGCTTCTTGGGCTGTCAAAGAGTAATGTCCCTCCAGCTCTTTGTGGAGATCAAGATTTCACAAGTCCTGCTCAATTTTAACTGTATTTCAATACAATGGCACAAAAAGGCAGTAGAGCAAGTAGAAAAAAAAATCTCTATTCAAAATGAAATTTGCAGACAGAGCACTTAGGGGAACTTTGCTACCCTCATCATCCAGATTTGTTCCTATTCTGAAATGGAACAGACACAATTTCAATATTTTCTCCCTATCTACAAGAAAGATCTAGAACTATTTTTGTCTGTTTTCCTCAGGAAAATGGCTTATCACACCATTGGCCTTGCCTGTCTATTTGATCACCTCTGGTGTCTTCCGAATGCAGTCACTAATTTCAACCTGACTTGTCACAAAATTTAAATTTTCAAGTTGTGTGAAATCTGGTGAGAGGGAAGGAAGCTGGATGAGTTCCTTCCAGAAGGAGAGGGAGGCAGAGCTAAGCCTTAGCAGGTTTTGCCTGGTCTGTCTGTTCAGAAGAGGGACCAGACCAAAATACATCATTTCTCTGTTTCTGGATGAACCCTAGTCCATATTGTCTCAAGTCTGGCATGGCAATCGTGGGATACAGAAAAAGGGGAGTGGAGAGTAGCAGGGAAGAGTGGTGAAGGGATAAAGGAGACGATTACTTAGAAAATTTGTTTTAGAGCTCACAGTAACATTTTGGGGGAAAGGCAGAGGAGTTTTAGTCCGTGTAAAGCAGCACTCTTTAGGTAGTTGTGATTTCAGAGCCTGAGGCTTTCAGGGGGAAAAAATAATGAAAAAATTCTAGGAGTGGGCAGCACTGAAAAGGTTTGCAAACCATTTGGTGTAAGAACTGTTTTTATTTTATGCATCCTAGCACAATGCAGACCCTCTTTACTCAGGGTTTTTACATGCAGCTCTTATTAGCGACAGCATTTTGTACCAGAAAAGTAATTGCACTAGAAGAAGAAGTAGCTCTTGCTCCGCGATTACCAAAAGTATTTGGAAACACAGAGGAGGGAGCAGGTTTTTGTAGCTGGTTTTGCAGCTGAGGTTCTGGCAGGAAGCACTAACAGCACAGGGCTCAGTTATTCTGCTTGTGTGAGCGGTGTCCCCTGACAAAAATAGAGACTCCGCTGTCTGCAAAGAGCAGCCCAGGGAGGCAAAACAACCTTCCCAGGTGGTCGGTCAGGAGCAGCCAAGGCCGGGCTGGAAGGGGAGGAAGCACCGAGTAAAAACTCTGAGAAACTGGCTGAAATGTCAAGGTGAGAGTGTCCCCTTTACTGAAGAAGACGTTTGTCTTCAGCTGCTTCCTCTCGGCGAGCGGGGCTCCAGGCAGGGCTCGTCCTTCTCCTCCAGTGACGGTGGGCTCTCCTGCCTTTCCATTGGTCTGCCTCTGCCTGCGTCCCTTTTCCTGTGGAAATAGAAGATATGGGCAGGAGAAAAGACATATTTGGTAATGTTTCTCTTCAAAGCCTCTTTTTTTTTTTTTTTCACAAGGCTGCCTCAGCTGCAAAATGTTAAGGGGAAAAAAAAAAAAAAAAGAAAGATCTTGGAACTAACTCCAGACAGACCCTAATGCCTACAAATTTGTCTAAGTAAGCCAAGTCCAGAAAGGCAAAACATGAAGAAGGCTCATTATTTGACTGCGAGGGACACTCAAATAACCAGACACACCAGTACTTAAGATCTTCATATTTCAGACGGCTCGTCTTTCATATCCTTCCTCGTCTTGCACTCCCACCCTGCTCACTTCTTACATTTCCCTTCGTCCCCAGTAACACCACTGCATTTAAAATTGTTTATAGAACATATAAAATACAAAAATACTCTTTAAAATGCCCCCGGGGAAACAGTCTGTTTATCTAACCGTCTGTTTGGTGGAGCCCTTCACAGCTCCCCTAATTGCTTCAGCTCCTTGCTTGAACAATCGTTTTTTTTCCTCTCCAAAAAGTCAAAAAGAGCTTGGCGGATCCCGTCTATTTTATTTTAACAAGAATTGACTGAGCTACGGAGCTTAGGGCATTGGGTGAATGTGTCTGATTCGTGGTTCTGCCAGAGCTGTGCTCAGGGCAGGAGGTGGAGTGATGGTGCTCAGTTTGGAGGGTTCCCGGGGAGTTACTTCTCCCCTAAGGTGTTTTAGAGCATCACAGGACTGGCACGTCCACAGCCACCAGCCCTGGCCAGAAGGAGGGGCAATTTACATTCCCTCCACTCACTACACATCCGAGAGAGCCCTGGAGAACTATGCGGGATGAAAATGTTCACAGGTTGGAAATTAATAAATAAAAACATTGTTATTTAGCTATTTAGCAAAACAACTCACAAATTCAACCAAAATCCCTGACTAGTTTTTGCAGGACAAGGATTGCGCTTCAGCTATTCACAAATGTGCAGGAATAAAGGCAAAGAGAACACCCTCAATCTAGCCAATATTTTTTTTCAGTATTACCTGTCACAATTCAGTTGTTCCTCACATGATTTATGAAAGCAATCAAGTTTAATTTCTCATTCTATCATGCATATGACACTCTTGAGTAGTTTGTCAGTGGGTATTCGAATATAATGGTCCTTTCCCTTAATTTTTTTGTTCCTTCAAGACTAAATTGATTGCCAGTGAGATGCAAATTCAATACTGCAGTGAACAGAAACTGATGTTTGCTTTTGGATTTGAATACGGAATTACAAGGACTTTTTTACCTCATTTTTCTCAAATCTAGTTTTGTTGCTCAGAGGTTCTTATTAGTTAAGTGTTGGTTATCATCCACAGTCTTTTCCAGCCTCTAGGAAGCTTGAATTTGTCCCCAGACCATAAACTGCATTCAGTCTGATGACTGACTCCAGTACAACATAAAAACTTTAAGGGGTGGTTAACATGCAGACACTTTGTATTTGTATTTAATAACTTTGTTTATTATACTGAAATAATAGTTGTTTTCATAGCTTTTAATGCCAAAAACGGCTATTCAAACATCTAGTCTGACCTCCCATATAATCCCAGCCGTAGAATTGGATTGTTTGGCTAACAAATGGTATACTTTAACAGCACAACTAAGTAACTGTCTGCAGCTGCTAAGTTACATAAAACGTAGGCTTTTTTTCCTTCCTGCTCCAGTGGACTGATGAAGAAACTGTAGTCTAGAAATTATTTTGTAAGAGTACTGTTTATAGTATGAGTAGGACAGACAGAAATACGAGAAAAGCTTTGGGGCTGCCAAAAATCTCATTTTTTGGAAGAGCAGCCCTTAGGCCTTGAGAAAGTACTGTAGGAAAAATGTTATTTAAATGAGATAATTTCTGTCTCACTGCAAAATAATTATTCCCTGACATCAAAAATATTTTGCGGCCCCCCTCCAGCCCTCCTTGCTAGGGACGGGCGGTGTGGCGTTGCCTCTTCTTTCTGGCTCTGCAAATTCCTTTCCCCAACATGGATTTCAGAGTTTGGGGAGCAGCTGAAACTCTTAGGTTGTTCCAAAAAATTGGCAGTTTATGGCTGGGCTTAAATCCTACCTTATTAACTTTACAGGACAAGCAAATACAGTATAGTATTTTCTCCTTTTTTCTGGCCTGCAGTTGCAAAAGGACTTTTCAATCCCTGCAGAAGTTTATCTATGACTATTACACCGGGGGATGCTAATGGCACCTAACGTGTTACACAGCAGTGGCTGTGACACATCCTCCTCCCTGTTCACTGCATGGTTTGGCAAAGGACCTGTGGACTTATTACTCTTGAAGTCAGAGGCAAAATTCTCTGACTTCTCTGGACCAGCCTTGAATCTTCTTCGCTGCTAAATGTTCCTAAAAACAATGATACTTTTATAAAAGGGAACCGGTTTAATGGGAGTAAATGTTGATGCCTCTCATTTTGTTGCTTTGTGAATGAGCACATTACACTTCTCTTCTCTTGCTCTTAGCATCCCAGGCTCTCTCACACCTCACACTGTGTTTTTCAGACCGTCCGACCCACTGAAGGCAGGGGAATCAGTCAGCTTTTACAGGGCTGAAAAACACTCAACATGTATTAGTGGTGTGTACAGAAAGTAAACCCCAGTTTGTACAGGATGTGATCTGGCTCATTTATCTCCACACCAGCACAGGAGAAAGTTCTGTGAAAAGAAAGGGTGAGGGACAGGCAGGACCTGGTCTTTTGATGGCAGTTTAAGGTTATAACAGCAAGTTGAGAGAAGTGATTATTGCCATCTACACAGCACTTGTGAGCGGGCACCTGGAGTGCTGAGTCCAGTTTTGGGCTCCCCAGTACAAGAAAGGCATGAACATACTGGAGAGAGTCTAGTGTAGGTTCACCAAGACTGGCAGTGGCCTGGACCATGTGTCAGAACTAGATGACTTTCAAAGGTCCCTCCCAACCCAAACCATTCTATGGTTCTATGTGCAAAGAGAGGCTGAGGGAGATTCATTTGTTCAGCCTAAAGGACAAAGGGCTCAGGAGTATCTAACTAATGTCTACAACTTAAAGAGTCGTTGGAGAGAAGATGGAGCCAGTCTCCCTGGAGGATCACAGTGAGAGACAGCAAGCACAGACTGAAACAAATAATCAAATTTACAATATATGTGGGATATTACAGTATGAGAGAGTACTTATGCAATTAAATACTTCTTGGGAATGAGAAATGGTGATGTCTGGAGACGTGTCCAGGGAGGCAGCTCTGTCTGCAACCTACCCAGCGGGGGAGCAGCTCTGTGGAAAAGGACCTGGGGGTTCTTGTGGACAACAAACTCAATATGAGTGTGGATCAAAAGATGTGGATGGGCTGGAGCGGGTCCAGAGAAGGGGCACCGAGAAGATCAAAGGACTGGGAAGCTGCCATGTGAGGAAAGGCTGGGAGAGCTGGGTTTGTTCAGCCTTGAGAAGGCAGGGGGAAGACCTTATCAGCACGTTCCAGTATTTAAAGGGTGGCTACAAAGAAGACGGAGACTCTCATTTTACAAGGAGTCACATGGAAAAGAGGAGGGCAATGGGTACAAGTTACTTCAGGGGAGATTCCGACTGGACACAAGAGGAAAATATTGCCAAGTGATAGAAGACAGGTCCCAGCTTGTGTACTCCTTGCCTAAGCCACAACCAGGCAGCCTGAGGAGAGGGTCCAGCACTGAGAGGTGTCCATGGCTGCTGTGGAAGCTCCATAGGAGCCTGGAGGGAGAAAAGGGGAGTGCAGCCCCTTAGGAATGCTCCCACAAAGGGGCAGAGATATGGTTGTTCGCACAGCACGCCCGTGCTCTGCTCTGCACTGCATTCAGTGAACTTCAGAAGACTCATCAGCTCATATATCTCTTAAAAAGCATGGATGTTTAATTGACTTCTGCAAACCTGCTTTCAGTGAATTTCTGTCTCAAAATTTCTTATCCAGGAACCCACGAAATTTTAGCTCTACAGTGATACTTCTATAGTGTACAAATTGAGAGAGGTGTAGTTCAAGGATTTCTTCAAGAAGAACTGGTATCTTTGAAGTAAATGCAGAGGAAATGCAATGACAGTTGGATGAGCAATGAGTTCAGTGATTACCCTCTAGATGTAATGATCACCAAGAATTCAGGATGATGTTTCTTAAAATATTAGCGAATTTGACGTGTGGGGTTTCTTTGGCAGCAATCTGTGGATACCACATGGAGCAATCTACAGGACTGCATCCATCAAACTTATTAATGCTTAAAAACATTATTAAGGCACAACTTTTCAAAAGCTTTACCAAACATACATTTCGGCATCCAGATTAGAGTCATTGGCCAGATGCCAAGTCCAGCTGATGGGGGAGTAGGATGGTGGGGAGCTGTAGATTAAACACCCCCCATCAGTCCAGTTATATATATGGCTTACCCAATTTTATCTGTAGTTCGCATAGACGTAAACAGAGCTCACCATCAAATGAGGCATTCTAACATAGACTTTCCATGTCACTGGAAATTTGGTTAGATCATTGAGCGTTGACTGCTCTGTGTTTAAAAAAATATTTGTAGTGATAAATATTCTTAAAAGTAATCCACTCAGGCCAAAATATCTGTCTGACTGATGCTGTATCTGTGTATGACAATAACACATGAGTCTGAGGGTCTGCTTGAAGAGTGTAGATAGTCTCCAGATAGTTAAGATAATTTGGAGACACCAGACAGTTTCTGAAGACCAAATACAAGAGGTTCTCTCATCTTGGTATTTGTTTACTTGAACGAGGAAGTTTTGAAAGCTTTATGCATTTATTTCACAGTTTGGCAGCAGTGGGCACAAAAACTGGAATGAACTGACCTTTCCGACTTTTATCAGACAAAGAGAACCTCTGTGCCTTCCCTGGTGTCTCCTCACCTCTGGCTCCCACTCTCTGGAAAAAGTCAGCACTGCTTCTCTTCGTTTTTCCTTCAATTTTTTCCCCACCCTGCACCTGTTTTTAAACTGCAAGTTACAAGTTATTCCTCGCTCCTGGGAGAGACAGATGGACTCTGGGAACCAGAGCCATGGCATCTTCCTTGCGCAGGATGACAGAAATAGCTGCCATGAAATCCACCGTTTAACCAAACACAGATGGTCTCTTCATGATGGGATGTGATGACTTCAGAAGATGGGCGATACCACACACACGCAGAAAGCAAGTAAATCCCGGGCTGACATTTCTCCTGTGGGATGTAATTACACGGGAGACAGCCTTTCTATGAGACCAAGCTGTGCTGGCAACAGTCTCAGGGATGCAGTCTGACTGTGAACCACCCTCTTTGAAAACCTCCATTAAGGAAATTTGGGAAAAGCCCCAGAATTTGTTGCAGACCTTGATCTGTTTCTTTGGCTTCCTAAAGATGGGCCTTCTTTCTATCTGAACTCCATCACTGCATACAGCTGTGAAACTGAAGCCTGGGTTATAAACTGGTATCAAAAGTGTCAATAATGCCACGTAGGAATCACATATATCTCTGGTGTGTTGTCTGCTAAAGGAGAGTATGTGGCCTTTCAGCAGGATTGTACGTAACCTGTCTTCTGTGAGACACGGTGTCACACAGAATCACAGGATCTTCTAGGTTGGAAGTGACCTTAAAGATCATCTTGTCCAACCGTTGGAAGGGACCTTAAAGGTCATCCAGTTCCAACACCCCTGCCCTGGGCAGGGACACCTCCCACCAGACCAGGTGGCTCCAAGCCCCATCCAGCCTGGCCTTGAACCCCTCCAGACCTGGGGCAGCCACAGCTTCTCTGGGCAACCTGGGCCAGGGTCCCACCACCCTGACAGGAAATAATTTCTTCCTGAGATCTAATCTGAATCTCCCCTCTTTCAGTTTAAAACCCTTACTGTTATCCATTCTCTGCCCAACCTGGATTTGTGGCTGGGATTGCTGTGTCCCAGGTGCAGGACCTTGCACTTGGCCTGGTTGAACTTCATGAGATTCACACAGTCCCACCTCTCAAGCCTGTCCAGGTCCCTCTGGAAGCCATCCCTTCCCTCCAGCATGTTGACCGCGCCACACAGCTTGGTGTCATTGGCAAACTTGCTGAGGGTGCACTCTGTCCCACCATCCATGTATTACAAACTCAAATATACACAGCAGTGAAGAGACACTGTTAGCTCCCTGGTTAAAGCGAGAAGTAGCCAGGCATTGTTTCTATCTAATTCTGTAGCTCCCAGTGGTCACTAGGACAGTCATAACTTGCTCAGCGGCCAAATCGTCGGCTTTTGTTATTAAAATATATGACTAGTTTTCATGAAATTTTTATCAAACCTAATGAAGTGTCCTTCTGTGTTTGTACAACTTTAAGATACAATGATGTTCAGCGTTTTTAGCTCTCACCCACTGTCCTGTCAGCAAAAGTTTAAGTTGCTGGGAAGGCTATTCAGATCTTATCAGATGTTACCAACAAGCCAAATACTGCAGCATCAGTTCATGGTTAATTAAAGACTAGGCTTAAGAAGGGTATTGGGCAACAGGGAACACAGCAGGCTGGAAAGACTTTTTAATTGTTTTGCTGTTTGTTTGATTATTATCTGCCAGAAACACGTGGGGAGAAATATTTAGTAGCAGCATCACTGTATGCACAGAAGTAGTTTATAGACAGCAGTGGCAGCTTGAAGAATTCGAGCTCCCGGGCCCATCTTGTTACACTTGGTCAACTGTTGGACTCCACAATGAGAATTTCTGAACCAGCAGAAAATCTCTCTGTGCATGCAGTTTTTGCTTCAGGGACAAGAAGAACTATCACCAAGTTTTGGTTTAAAAATTTTTGACACAGAACGATGCTGCCACGTGCTAGAGAGTATTGTTAGAAATTAAGTTGTCTGCATAGTTTTAAAATATTGCAAGAGGACATGATCATGGTCGTAAAATGCAGAACTTGTTTTTTTTCCTTTCAAACGTATTTTAAATTCAATCAGTCTGTTTTCTCTTATTGCTTGTGATCATTCAATAGGGAAAATAATATCTAAAATTACGATTTAGGGCAGGCAAACAGGGATCACACTTCTTTGGATTTTTCTCATATTCACAGGTTGTAAAACATGTATGTCATTGGCCAGGATGGTTCACCTATGTCTCATTTTTTAAATGTGAATTAAAAAGGCTTCAGATACCCACAAATATGCTATGAAAGGTAATGTAAGTTTATAAAGTGTGTTAGGATGCTCAAATAAAACCACAAAGTATTCTTTCGTAGCACGATTTATTGATGTGGTTTCTTTTCCACCTGCCAGATTCAAATCCTATGGTATGCAATAATTTCAATTTAAAAGAACAACATTACTTCTACTTTACTGTATTACAAAATGTATTTATTGCTACAACAATCTCAAACACGGTACAGCGCTCTCGGGTGTAAGTTAATGAGCACAACTGGCTGAGAAAGCTGTTGTTCTGGTGTCTCCAGAAAAGCCAGTTTTATCAAGTGGAGGAAAATCTGGTAATATTTTCAGTAAAAATTGTGCCTGACACAGGGCACACGCATCCTGAGCTAAAGGTCACTCTGTGGTGTAGTTCATGAGTCTTTAATATACACCCCTTGAACTTGTGGATAAATGTTTCTTTCACAATGAGATAATCTCATTAAGCCCTCCTGAGCACGGAAAGAGAGTCTAAGTATCCTAATAAGATATCAGCAGAATTATTGCACAATATTACACCCTTGATGTTTATATAAGTAGAATATGGTTCTCAGATCCAAAACCTAAGCGTCAATTCAGTCAGAGCATGGAATTGTGGCCTTTGAGAGCGATTAGAATACTAATAAATTTGGCTGCATTTATGACACATGGAAACCAGATGGAAATGAAGGCGCCAAGACAGTTGCTCACACTCCTATTTACAGCTTTTCTGCAACACATTGTAATTTGTCGGAGTCTGAACTTCTGACCTTTGGTCATCTTGAAAAGATCACTAAAGGCTTTGGAATACGGCCCATGCAAAGGGGCAGAAGGAGACAGGTATGGAGGGAAAGTCCCGTCACACATTGCTACGTGGCCTTGGAGCGTTCCAGCCGTGAGAACTCTTGACTCAGCAAATGATGCCGAAATGGCAGCGGTGGCAGCTTCTGCAGGCAAAAAGACAAGGAAGCAAGAGATAAAGTTTCCTGGAAACAAGATCGACTTGCTCAAATGCTCACAAATGACCACATCATGTTTTTGTTCTCTTCATAATAAATAACATGCTAGCTTTTCCAAGTGCTTTAATACTGTCTCTTCTCAGACTTTTTCATCTCAGATGTTTTTTTTAAGTCTAAATGGCCAAGAGGTTGATAAAGCCAAGCAGCAGCAAGGACTGACTCTATGGGAGCCAGTGGCGGCGGCTTCAGACGCTGAAACTTGAATTCAAAGTGCATTTTAGATATTGGGCTTTGCATGATACTGAATCAGCCAATTCAGTGAAGAGAAAGAACTAAAAACAGTTGAGCCCAACATCTCAGAGCACCACGTTGCTGCCCTGAGTGGCTCAGATGAGCTGCCACTATGGAAACTTTGCTGGGAAGTTTGGCAAATGCTTCCACAAGACGTTTTCTGGTTTTGCTGAAACCAACCTATGTGTGCCAGGGCTCAACAACCCGGCCGTCCGCTCTGCTGTGAGGGAAGGAAAATGAGATAGAGAGATTTATTCTAAGGCCAAGGGAAGTAGTGAAGCAACGTGTCCATTAGGTTTCCTATCAGGCACTATAGATGCACTGTAAGAGATAGGCTGCTGTTCAGGGAGGATGAAGATGGCATAAATGGTCCTTAAGAGAGCAGAACTGAGGAGGATACTTGGCTACACACGTGTATCTAGGGCAATTCATAAAGTTTGAGTTTTCTGATCTAGTCAGAAACATCTTATATGAAAACTCTTCTGTGAAGTCTGTCCTAGGATTTTAAAAGCAGAAGGAAGCAACAATAGATTGACAACTTCTCTCCTCAAATCATTCTACAGAGGAGGACACCAGAAGCCTGGACCTTATTTGAACAAAATACCAGGCTGGACGGGGCTTTGAGCAACCTGGTCTAGTGGAAGGTGTCCCTGCCCAGGGCAGGGGGGTTGGAACTGGATGATCTTTGAGGCCCCTTCCAGCCCAAACCATTCTATGATTCTATGATTTAAACGTACTTAATTGCTGGATCCAACATACACTGTGGCTCCCACAGCTACCCTCACTTCACACAGATCAGTGTTTGTATTCCATGTCAAAATTCCATCGTTCCAACCTTTGATTGAACACAATGTCATGTTACTCACACGTGTTATCTCCAGGAAACAGTTGACATCTTTCAATTCCTTCTGCAAGGTGCCAAATTAGCTGGCCTGAAGACTGAAATCCGCAGCTCACCCACAGAACAGACACAGTCTTCGCCTTGGCAGTCAATACTTCGCATATTGCCTTCAGACGTATGCCATTCCTGGAAGGAGCAATTCCATAAATAACTCCAGCACATGTTTAAATCCCCAGCACATGTTTAAATGCACCCCTTTTGAGGAAAGCACGTGCTTAAAATTAAGCATGTGGCCTAAATCCTTTGATGAATAGCAATGCTTTGCTAAACTGGGGACAGGGGGAAGGAGAGTCTGAGATGTCCATGCCCAAACACCAGCTGAGATGCTGCTTTCAGTGATGTGGGTACCACTTGGCGCTCTACCAAAGTTAATAAGCCATATCCTGTAAATCACTAAGCAACTGTCAATTAGCAATGTGTGCTGGTCGTTTGAAATACGCCTTACATTTACTTTCCTAACTGAAATTTTGCTTTTGGACTAGGTCCTTTTTTCTTGTTTTTTTTCTTTATAGTACAGGGTTGGGCAAAAGCCGGTGGAATGAAAGAAAGTCCTAGCTCGTTGCAAGGGCTTCAATAAGGTTATAGAAGTTGTAGGGGAAGTTTTAGTTTGCTTTTTGTTTAATGTTGTTTTCCCAAATGTTTCTGAGACTCAGGAAAACGAACCTCAATCCTTTAATGAGTGTGGGCTTCCTGAGGTTTCCCCCTTCCCTGCATCTGAAATACCTTTGCCTACCTCTAGTCAAAAGGGGAACTGTTTTGCTTTCTGTGGTTTCACCATCATTTCAGGATTTTATTCATTGACTGATGTTTATAGTGTCCCACCAAAGGTCAAAAGGAATCTTTTCTTTCTGTCTGTCTCTTCTGGTTTTGTTTTTAGAAACACAAGATTTGAAATTATCTTAGCAGAAAAAAATGACTTCTAAAATGCATCAAACTATTATGATTGACCCTGCTTGTTTGTTCATTAGGAAATGGAGCAGAATGCTCAGCTTCTGCCAAATAAAACACTCTCAGCTATTTCAATTACTGTTTTAATTGGCCGGGGCTGCCTGTCAGATTATCCTCTAATCTGTACAAGAATGTTGTTTGGAAAAGATGAGGCATGCCTGACTTGGAGGCCACATTCATCACTCCGGCACATTCTGGGCCAAATGTTGTTCCGTTAGCGCAGTGGAGCTACGTGCCACTGAAGGTGGTCAGTCCCGGGTCTGCTTCTTTCTGGAGGTCCCACGCAGGACACATTGCCCACAGCCTTGTGTGAAAATGTCTGAAAACACTGATGCGAGAGAAAAAAGTGAAAGTGAAAGCTCTAAAGCTCCACAAACGGGTGCATTTGGGTGCGTTTACATATCATCAGAGATGCCGTTAGGCTGAGTTTATTAACTGTTACAAGAATAATTGTGGAAAATCAGTCCTGGGAACTGTGAACCCTCACAGAGAGGCCTCTCCATAACTTTGACTCAGGATCTACCATTTCAGTGAATTTGTGTCTTCTCCGGACGTCAATAAGAACAAGTTGTAACTATGCTGTGTCCTACGATCTAACATTCACATCTGCACTGGACTACTCTGCTTTTCACTCCAAGAGGCCTGGTGTCAGGCTTTCCTTACCATATGTCCAGAGTAACCATTTCAGCCTGAGAAAACAACTGGGGTTTAAAAAAACCCCAAAAAAGCTCAAACCATCTAATTGCATTTTAGACAAACAGAATTGTTTCAAAAAGTGAAGCATAAAAATAGGAATCTAAAAATATATGGGCCCATTTTGGAAGAAGAATAATAATTATCCACACTTATTGCATCCTTCATTTTTATGTATGAACAGGTACACATTATGTTTACAAATATTTCATCATGTGCAAGTTCAGAATCAAGCTATGGAGACAACAATGGCATGTTTATCATAAGATAGTGACATGTTTTAGTGATGGTTATTTATCAGAGTTAGGTTGATGGTTGGACTAGATGATCTTAAAGGTCCCTTCCAACCCAGACAATTCTATGATTCTATGATTCTATGAATGTTTTATCATCATGCACTGGCAACACAGAAAGCAAATGCAGTTGCTCTTTTTGCAACAAGCAATTAGTACCGGGTCACAGATCAGGTCAGGTCACACAGCAATAAATTGAGCCATCAAAACACTGAAGCTTCGTGTTCAACTATGACCTTGATAATTTGCATATTTAATTGCAAAATTACAGCATGAAAATATACTTGCAATCCAGTAAATTATGGAAAGGCAGCTTTATTTTTCTATATAGTTTATGCAACCTGGACAAACTAAATCTGAGTTCTCTTTGAGGAGATCTGCTTTAAGAACAAGTTTTCACCTGGCTGGTTAAACTTTTATGACAGGGCCTGTGTTTTAAGTCTTTCTTTTTTTTTTTTTTTCTTCAGTATTTATATGATGCAGAAAAACAAGAGAACCTTTCAGAGGGAAACAAACTTCATGCCCTACAGTCTTATTTTTTGGGAGTCTTATGGTTACACTGCATCGCCCTTTTTCATATCTATACAACAGGCACAAGCCTAATGAGGATGAGCATGGAGGCAGAGCAACAGCTTAAAGATTACAGCTTATAGCAGCTTATAGCATTTGATGGTTTTTCATTGTTTAAGTATTTCTCAGAATTTATACCAGCTTAGCATTTTTAAATAGTAAATGAAATCCCTTTATCTTCTTCTTAGGATGCAGAGTAGAAGGCAAACAACAGCTAATGCTGTCTAAAGAGTGATGCTGATATTTATACAACTGTTTATGTTGATTTATGTAGATATTTGACATCAACAGCAGGTAGTGGAGCAAATGTACATGGGATGGTCACAATCTATAACTTTATTTGATTATTAACTTGAGTAATTTGTTGAAGACCATATTTTATCTGCCTGGGGGCATTGTACAACTCTGTACTGCTAGCTATCACAGTTGGAAAGGAAGGACATTCCCATCACATCACAAGCAGTATCAGAACCCATATTGGGTGTCCAGGACTTGCCAGAGCTATTTTCTTTTTCAAGGAAAAACTTCTTGGAGAAGATTGTTAAGTTTATGCTTTATTTTTTGGGGCAGGGTGGAGCGGATATTTTATTTCATAATCTTTTTGTCTGGTTTCTTGCCTGAGGCACTAAGGATTTGGAGATCATGTTATGTGTGTCTCTCTGTCTGTCAGACATTTCAGTCCAATTACATTTGACCCCATCAGCCCATTCCAACCAAGCTCAGCAGACCTGAAAAGAGATTTTGATACACAGGTAGAAGAGAGGTGAGTGCTGGCTTGAGGGGAGGCTGTGGTGAGCTAAACACCAGATAAGCCACAAAAAAAGGGAGATCTGATGAAAGTCCTGCTTCTGGCAGAAGCATCAGTAAGGTTTGTACTTTATTTTGTATCAGAAACCTCACTTCACAGTCAAGGTTTCATTTCTGTGTGGGACTAGGACTGCAGAAGAGTGGATGCTGAAGCTTTAATGGTGTGAATCACATATTCTAATCCAGAACAACTTCCATTACAGGAGAAGCAGCAATATCTCCTACTGACTTTGTTTTGATATCCTTGGATAGAAAAGGTATGCTTGAAAAATATCATGAGTCTTAGTTTGCATTTGATTTCAAGAAAGGTTATGTCCAAATTGAGTTGTGGCTTTTTCCTCTCAGGAAATGGGGATTGAAGAAAAAAGCAAAGCAAACCCAGTGAATTATGACAAATAAAAACTCGGGGAGGTACCATCCATCCTCTGACACCCCTTGTCGTTACCCCTGCCATTGAGAGAAGGTTTGATCACACAACACTTTCTCAGCTGAGCAGCCCTGGGGAATCAGGCGGGCAGAGATTCTACAGCAAAGTCTATCAATCAGAGCCTGAAATTGTTGCAGTTTCACCTTCTGACCTGTTCAATCTGACAATAAATAAAAAAACCAACACCGTATTTCTTTCATGGACCTTTGCAACACATTTTTTAAAGCCAGATCAAAGGGTTTTTTCCCCCTCCAAAACAAAGAAGTATTATGAAGTCAACAAAACTGTTTCCACATCAAGGACAAATTTCCTTGGAATAGAGTCAGCTCCAAAGAAAGACGGTAACCACTGGAACCTGCCTGCCAAAGAGTGTCATATATTGTTTGTATCTTCACATGCACACATATCAGCACAACTTTGCTGAACAAAAAGAAAGACAATGTAATGTAGCTGACCTGAACTTTCAACAGTTCTTTATTGACAAATACTTACTATGTGCAAGATAATAATAATAATAAAGGGAAATGTGGGAGGAAGAAAAGGAAGTATGAAGATGGGTTTGGGCTTGCTGTATATTGATTCCTTATTATCAGTATCATTATTACAATTGTTGCAATAAACTCTTCTTAAAGGTGACACAAGAAGACAATATTATGAGGAATTTTACTTAAAATGCGCTACTAAATTAAACATAAGACTAAAGGAGCTGCTTTGAAAATATAAGCAGGACAAAGCTATGTAAAATTTTAAATTTCAAGAAAAGATGTTTGTAGCCTGTGAAAAGACGGACAAACTAATTAATGTGTGGCTGATTGTTTACTTATAGTCAGAGTCTGAGGAGAGAAGTCAAAAGAAGAATCAAAGATTGTGTTTGGATGAGAAGGAGAATGGTGTTCTTGGCAGTCACAGAAAATGGGAGTGGAAAAGGTTTTGGAGGTAAGATAAAAAGGATTGGGTTTAGTTAGACTACGCCTGAGTTGAGCTTGAGCCATTTAGGATGCAAAGTCTGGAAAAAAAAAAAAAAAAAAAAAAGCATTTCTTTTTCTAACTAAAAGAAGCCAGAGAAGGAAAAAGAGAGGCATTTTCTGAGATGGACTTGTTGGCTCTGAGTTAATAGGTAAATCTGTACAAATGGTGACACACAAATCATGAGCAAGGGGGAAGAGGAGGTGAATAACAAGAGCCTTGGGAAGAGGATAAACATTCACGACTGACAATATCTTACAACAGGCAGGCAGTGCATCAAGGCACAGAAATCCCATAAGACTTCAGCAAACCATTTAATTTAAGAAGTAGTTGAATTTACGATCTAGGCTATCAAGTGGTGTGACGAAGATTAAACCAGTTGAGAGCAAATGTAGAATACTTCCAAATAACTAATTTGAGAAAATGCAGATCCCATCAGTACCATTCCTCAGAGAGAAGGGAAATTTAATGTACCCCATGTTAAGAATATTAAGGATTCAAGGTTAATAGTTATTTATTTCAAAGGAATATTTGGGATCTTAATTCACACACCTTTAAAACATATTTTTAGACTATCAGATGAAAGATACTAAAGTAAGTAAAAACTCTTAGTTGCATGTGTAATTATTTCAAAACAGTAATTGACTCTTCAGAAAGGTATATAAGAACATGATTAAGCATAACTTAAATTCCCATTTGATTGAAATACCTGCTTAAAGTTGATCATTTTGGGCTATACTCAAACAGCCTGAATTCTCCTTAAGTCTTCATGTCTGGGAGAACTAAGCATGCTTTGAAGAATCATCCCAAGAGCTGAAATTACGTGTTAAGCAAAGTAGTAATTAGAATTAGCTAATAGGAAAAACCAGGCACAGATACTTAGCTAAAATATCGTATGTATTTATACACTGTCTTGAAGAGAAACTGGCTTATGCGTTCATCTAAGTGCTTTACTGAATCTAGACCTATGCTCATAATTAGATATGAAATTGGTGATGAGTAAGCACCATATTGTATCAACCACATAGCTATCACTTTAATTAGCAAATTGTCCTGTTTGACCCAACTGGGCCCACTCTGATGGCATTTTTAAAGCAGCAAATGAGAAAAGGATTTAGGGAATGGCCAGTTTATTAGCATATTGTTTATTGTCCATACTGGATGTGCTTTTGGAGTAGTATATTTATGGGGTTTTTAACCTTTTTTTTTTCTTTCTTTTTAACTAGAGTTGAATATTTTAACACTATTTATAAAGCCACACATTTTAGCATGCAAAGCAGTCAGGAACATTCCATAGGCATCTGCTGGGACATGGGCTACTGCTCTGCCAACTTTCTGTGGGCAATATTTTTTTCGCTGCAATGAAGAGAATTCCTTTGAAAAGAACAGGCAAATATATGTGTGTAGTTTACATACTTTTGTGGTTCACATTTTTTGTGGCTAAAAATATCCAGAGTTCATATCCCACCTTCAGATTCAGACTTGGAAGTAGATCCAGCTGCAGAGTACAGCTCTTGTGTGCGGCTCATCTTTTCTTGTGTGTGAAAATAATTTATTAAAAAAAAAACAACCACACACCAAAAAACACAAACAACAAACCAGAAACCTTAAACCTTGGAATCTGACTTGGCATGACTATTCCTTTCATAATTTCATTTCAGAAGATGATTGGTCCATCTGTCTCTGTATGAGGATAAACATGCAAAGCTTGGAGAGCAGCTGAAAAACTAAAATCTGAATACTTCCTAAAATCTGATATTTGGAGTGATCAAGCTGAAGGAAAATATATCACTTGGCTCTAAAAGCTGAAACATCACAGCAACAGACTCTCCTAGATTTCTGGCAGGTTCGCTTGCTTGTTCATACCATCACAATGACTTTCTCAATATAAAGCAAAGAAAACTACTTTTACTAGTGAATTTAAGTAGGATGTTTGTTATGCTCCTGCAGTGCTTCTACAAATGGAGATGAGGTCAAGGAAGGGCAAGACCCTGGTCCTTTTTTCCCTCTAGATGACATGGGGAAAATGGGACCTACTGTTACAAATTAAGAATTTGAAGACTCATTTTCAGCTCATAATACTATATTATTCCGTACCAGCTTCAGATTATTCCTTAACAGCTTCAGGTCTGTAGTTATGAAGACGTGCTCACCATTTAAGGTGGGAATGTTTGTTCTGACCAGGTCTCTTTAAAAAGAGCGAATTGATCTCTAAAATGGCACTCCAAAGAAAACCAAGGAGTACATGATTTATGTGGACATTTGTGTAATGATGTGAACATAGAGACTTTTGGGTTTTTCCCCTGAATTGTGTAATTACTGTGTAAGCTGAAACACATACAGCTAAGCAGGAATTCAGACCTTTTTGCTTTTCCTTTGTCGAGGGGAACTAGGTATCCTGCTTTCTCTGACGTGTCCCCTCTTTTAACCCAGCCCAAAATGTAATTCAGTTGGGAAAAAGGGACGTGTTCATTTGTCCAGAGGGTCTAAGGAGTGTCCTGGTGCCAGACCAGACAACAGCAGTAGCTCTTGAGGGGTGACTTGAGTCCACTTGAGCTTGCCCTTCTCAGCACACAAACAGGGAACCAATCAGCTTCCATCCATCCATTGTGGCTCATCCAAACACATAGCAAAACACTACATAACTTCAATACTGCAAAAACTTTCCTTGCAGAAACTTCTTTTCAGGTAAAAATTGGCTCTCAGAAAAGGGTAAAAAAAATCCCAGCTTTGTCAAAGCAGAAATGCAATTAAAGTTGTTCTTGATTTAATTTCTGTACTACTCACTCTCAAGAAGTACTCGTTTGACTGGAGGTTCATTTTCCAGGGTGAAACTCACATCTGTTGGTTTCATCATGGGAAATAATTTCCTTTACTTTTACAGATAAGTACCATCAGGAGATTGCTGTTTAACTGGCCACAGTTGCCACCAACAAATTCCAAACAAACTGAAAAAAAAGAGACGTAATATGTTTCTTGTTCTCTTTAAGATATCTTATACCCTATTCCGTTCCCATCATTCATCTCTAGCTGGGAAAAATGTGTACATATTTCCCCTGAAAAACGGTCTCTGGTGGCTTAGGAAGTGGATCGGGATTATGTATTTCACATCCACAGGCTACAGGGAGGTCCCAAATTCATTCCTGAAGTGCAAAAATTTATGTAACCACCAAGATGCTGGAAGTACAATAATGAATGTTCTTTCCAGCCTTAATGAGGAGGGGCAGAGTTAAGACAGAAGAGTAGTTGTGGTAAGAGAATGATGAGAAAAAGGCTCTGCTGTTTGAATAAAGGCATGAGGTACTCTGAGCTACGTGCCTGCCATTGAACAATGCAGACCATGCAAACACCCCGTCAGTGCTGAGGGTAAATAAACCCACAACACCACAGAATCATAGGAAGAGAAATTAGAGAAATCACTTGGTCCAGCCCACAGCCTCAAGGGAGGATCAGGTACGCCTGTGTCTCACCTGGCAAATGTTTGAGTATTGTGTTCTCTAAGACCATTCTGATGGAGATTCCCAGAACATTCCAGAAAATCTGTCTTAATTCCTCATTACCTCTATTACCCAATATTGGCTCCCTCACTGAATTTGAAGTCATAGGCTTTTTTTCAACCTAACAGTGGTATAGAGAACTGAATATCCCCTTCTTCTTTGCAATAAATTGTGATTTGTTTGAAGATTTTATCAAGTCTCCCCTCAATTTTCTGTTCTGCAATCTAAATGACTATGAATTTCCAGCCTGTTCACCTTTGGGATTTTTAAGAGACCAAGAGACTTGTTTTATCTTAAAGAGATTGGGTCTTTCAAAAAAGGGAAATCAGTTGTTTTGACGGGAGCTCCTTTGGAAGGAGCTAGACTCAGAGCTAACACATCACAAGGGCAGCCCAAGTATCCAGCATCACAGGTCCCTGAAAGAAATTTGGGAAATACTTCAAAAATGCATCATTTTCTTCCAAAGCTATATGCAAACACTGAAGAAAATGCTCAAAGACTAATATGAAATTTTCCCCTTGGGTTCTAGTACATCAGTCCCAGAATTTTTAATACTTGGGCATTGTCATTTACAGAAATCAGTGGTGTTTCAGTCACAGTAACCCTGAGTCCTAATTCCCACCTTCTATATGGCAGAGCATCAGGTCAGGAACTCCTATGTCTTCTACTCCATTTTTTAGCATGTTCTTATTAATACTTACCTTCCTGCACAAGAGCTACTGATCTGTGAGACTGAGCTCACTGTTCTTTTACACTGAAATTATTAATACTATTAAGGAATAGATGTTCCTACATATTTTTATTAGTGCTATCAGGTCAGGTCTTTTTATTTCTCTTTTAAATCCTTACTGTGAATTGTTTGATAAGGAGGACGTTTTTAAGCCTACAGAAACATTTTTACAGCTACGGCCACTTCATTTCCCTAGCCAAATCTGCCTCAAGCATTGCTTGATGCCTTTCAAAAAGTATAAAGGAACCTGATAGACAGTCGAACACAATTGAGCAGGTCTTAAACAGAACTAAAATCAATACACATAGTTTACACCAAACTAACAGGGGATGGGAAAGGGACTTCCACAGTCAGTGGGAAGCAGACTTCTCTTTAGCACAAAAGGCAGTGCCATTCGTTCATACCTATGAACTTTGCTGCCAGAGGAAGCCATCGGTTCAGTCACGTTGTGGCAGCGTTTCTACCATGACAGGATAATTTGAGAGCAAACAGGTCAGGTAATTTCAGAGCAAAAGATCAGGAGCTCCCTAATTCAGACTGAGAGATTTTCAATTTATCCACAGAATCCACAATTCCAGAACAGAAAAGGTGCTCTAAAGCCTTACTGAACCTTCCAAGATTCTGCCTCTCTTCTTCATTGCTTGGAATTGCCAGGATCATTGCAGCTAATACATAAATCCAATAAGCTCTGTATGCAAATCAGCTCAGTCACACAAAGGACATTAAATAAAAAACATCTAACAAAAGACTCTCATAGTTTATAACTTGCCAGGCTTTAAAGTTATGACAGTGGAGTTTCTTATTTTCTCTTGGATGGTCCCATGGATTATTACCCAATGAGAACTGCACCCCATTCAGGAATGCTTGCCTGGAAATCTCAGACAATAAAATGTCATATTTCTTGCCTGAGCTATAACAGAAGTGAACACTTCAGCAGCGGGTCAAGGGAATGACATGCCATTACTGCAAAAATTTTCTCCTATGGCTACTCTTTATTCTCCCAGTGGGATTCTTCCCAGGATAATGATGGAAAGCTGTTTGCACATGAACTGCTTCCCTTTTAGCTCTAGCAGCCTGACAGGAATCATTCCTGCTCTAAAGACCCCGAAGTCAAGTGAGTTGAACTCTTTTGGAGTGGGGCTGCAGTGCTCACAGCTTTTCTATTGAAAAACAGTTCTTTATAGGGTGAAAGAATGGAATTTTCATAAAATCTGTTCATCTTAGACACAGCAAAACTGCACTAGAAAGCAATTCACAGACATGGGAAAGAAAATGCAGGCACAAGGTGCTCTGCTTTTACAGGACTGTGAACGAGAAGCTTAGTAAGATTGGCATAATAGTAGACAGAAAATGGATTTGTGCACTATGCAGATCTGAAATGGATGTACTACCACTTCCAAAAAGCAGTGTATGGACAGCCTAGCAACAGTCACATGCATTACATGTAGCACCTGGAATGCTGGTTTGGCCTATATAAGACTGAAATGCAGGAATCATTTGTCCAAATAAATTTGTTGACAAACAAGAGAAACGCTGTTTTGCCACAGAAGCACGCTGAAGAGAGGAGCGGTTCACTGGTGCCTTGGTGGCTTCCTCCATCCAGAAACGTGCAGGAGGAAAGGCTGGGAATGGCAGAGGCAGGCAGACAGACATAGAATCATAGAATCATAGAACGGTTTGGGTTGGAAGGGACCTTAAAGATCATGAAGTTGCAACCTCCCTGCCCTGGGCAGGGACACCTCCCACCAGACCAGGTTGCTCCAAGCCCCATCCAGCCTGGCCTTGAACCCCTCCAGGGATGGGGCAGCCACAGCTTCTCTGGGCAACCTGTTCCTGTGTCTCACCACCCTCAGAGCAAAGAATTTCTTCCTAAGATCTAATCTAAATCTCCCCTCTTTCAGTTTAAAACTGTTCCCCCTCGTCCTATGGCTCCACTCCCTGATCCAGAGTCCTTCCCCATCTCTTCTGTAGCCCCTTTAGGGATGGGAAGGGGCTCTAAGATCTCCCTGGAGCCTTGTCTTCTCCGGGCTGAACAACCCCAATTCTCTCCGCCTGTCCTCACAGCAGACGGGCTCCAGCCCTCGGAGCATCTTCGTGGCCCACCTCATAGAAGACATGACGTAACCCTATTTTTCTTGTAGAAAGCCTTTGCTACTGAGATCTGGAGGGGGAGGGTGGAAGGAGGAAGGCTTCCTAACCCTCTCGCTGAGCACCAAATCCTTGTCAGTAAGATCTACAGGAAGGACAGAAAATTCTACCCCATCAGTAAGATGTGCAGGTGTCTTGTACTCCATCACCAACATCTGTGGGACTAAACAGCTTTTAGACACACCAGCTGCAAGAGGGGCTGCTGCAGTGCCCGTTCCAACTCCTCCTGCTCTTTCCTGGACATAAACCTCTCAAAGACCTCAAAACCATCTCTCTCACTTCTCCACCCTGCGGTCGCAGTGGTTCCTCCTTCATCCATCCTGGCGACACCACTTCATCTACAAAAGACACTCCACCCACCTCACATCAGGCTGTTGGCACCCATGCTGACGTCTCCCTCATCTCACAGACTCAACAAGATGTGCCAGACCTGAGACGTCCTCACAGCAGGCTCCAGCAGTGGAGCAGCCGGGGGGAGCTGGCTGGTTACAGGTGATCAGCGATAGATTTCAAAGTGGAAAGGAAGAGAAAAAAAGAAAGGAAAGAAAAGAGAAAAAAAAGAAAGGGAAAAAGAAAGGGAAAAAAGAGAAAGAAGCTCAATGATCTCAACTACAATACAACATGGGTAGTTTTCTTCACTGACAAAATCTATGTCTCCACACAGAGAATTGCATATTTCGTTAATTCGAATCTTTTAGATCTCATTATAACAGAATTATCTAATGAATCTCTGATATTTTTTTTAATGAGAAGAATGCCTCAGCCCTCTTTAAAATATGCTTTACGGTACAGTGAAAGACACAGAAATTGCCAACATACTGTGTTACCTACTGACACCCTGAGCTCAGATTCCGGCTAAAACCAACTTTGAAAACACCGTGACTTGGTCCCCGAGCGAAGAGGAGGGTTTTGGGAAGGCAGAGCCGTGGGGCAGGGGAGGGGGGCTGCCCTGTGCCCGATGAGCATCGTTTCCCACAATGGACAATTGTCTTCCAGGTGTATTCATTTGTCTCCACCGACCAACATTCCCCGGAGCACAAAAGCCTTCAGTGTGGGGACAGCTAAGCATAACAAATGACATACCAGACTTTCCCCCGAGGTCTTTGATGGTTATAAGAGGTCTCTGTTCCACCGTTATTGACTTTGCTGTCTTTGTGTTATTTCTTTAAAATGGATTTAGTGTGTTGCATCATTTCAAGCCCCGGTGCAGGGTTTGCGCTGGAAGGCAGGGAAACCAGAGGAGGAAGAGGGACTGAGAAATAATTCTTAGGCTGGCACTTTCTAAAATAGTCTGTTAGTTTGTTGTCTTTCTGGCTGCTGGTTTTGTTGTCTCCACTCTTTTTTTTTTTTTTACAAGGTTTTTACAGCGTGAACGATCTTCGTGCAGCTCCAAATAACCACTTATTTTGGTAAAATTTATAACACCAGATTCTACTTTTAGCCAGGAAATGCAAACAAAGCTTGGAGACAGCTTGTTCCCTGACCCCAAATTCATTCCATGTTGCTATAGCATCACCCCCTGAGAAAATGGGACCAGCTCTTTTCCTCTCCTTAGACCTGCTCAATGGGCTTTTGTCAGCTGTTGAATTATAGCATTAAAATTTAAATACTAGGGATTTAATGGAGGATTATTATGACACCCTGGTGCATTCTTTGTGTTGCTCTTGGCAACAAACCCAAGGAATGGGTGAAAGAAGTAAAACACGAAGAATCGACTTGTTAAAATCATGCTCGTGCAAGGACATATTTAGGAGGGAGAAAAATGGTACCCTAACTTTGGCTATTATTGTTGTCCCGAATGGACTGAAAACTCTTTTCAGGCGGTGAGCACGACGAGCCCCTGAACTCTGTTGCAAAGCTCTTATCATCTTCTGAAAACAGGTTTCTTTCTACCTTGCGCACAAAACAAATGGGAGTGAGAGTTAGGAGGAGGGCGTTGCATCTGTTTACTATTTTCCTGGGCTCATCAGACAACAGCAACACTTTGTAACATTCTGACATGTCAAAAGCATCCCAGAGATGATTTTAAAGCAAAAAAGCACAATCTGTCTCTCTCAGAATACACGCGTGGTGTTTTGTGTCTACATATTGCATATGCATGACTGCTACACAAATGCTTGCTCCCATTTTCCACTAATGCCTCTGGATTCCAGGAATGTTTTGCAAAAAACCCTCACCTTTTTCATGGCACAGAATCAGATTTGATGTTAGTCTTTAAATAGGAATTGCATTCTGGACCATGCAGCCAGACCGTGCAGCGAAACATCAAAGAACTTGTACACGGAACACACTCCTTGTCTGCTGATTTCCAGTTTTGCCTGGAGAAATTGGGCCCAAAATTATCTCTGGTGTAACTGCTCTCAGCTCTCCAGAGCTTTATTTTCACTCTTTTTCTTTGTGTTAATTACATTAAATATATAAACACCACCACCACCACCCCTCCCCCAAAGTATCTGGAAATAGGAACTTTTTATAATTTTGAACAATCTACTGCAAGAGTAGTTTGAAATTTTGGAGGGCAGGGTGGTGAGGCACTGGCCCAGGTTGCCCAGAATGGTTAGAGTTGGAAGGGACCTTGAAGATCATCTAGTTCCAACCCCCTGCCCTGGGCAGGAACACCTCCCAGGTTGCTCCAAGCCCCATCCAGCCTGGCCCTGAACCCCTCCAGGGATGGGGCAGCCACAGCTTCTCTGGGCAACCTGTTCCAGGCTCTCACCACTCTCACAGGAAAGAATTTCTTCCTAATTTCTATTCTAAATCTCCCCTCTTTCAGTTTAAAACTGTTCCCCTTCATCTTATCACTCTATTCCCTGATGAAGAGTCCCTCCCCATCTCTCCTGTAGCCCCTTTAGGGACTGGAAGGGGCTCTAAGGTCTCCCCGGAGCCTTCTCTTTTCCAGGCTGAACAACCCCAACTCTCTCAGCCTGTCAAGAAGTGACAGTGAACTAATGACAACAACAAAATAACATGGAAGAAGGGCTGCTTCAGTATTTTTTTTTTCATTAGTAAAAACCTGAGAGCATTATATTAGATTCTTTTATTAGACTACAGTCTCCCACAAAAAGGAAAATAAGTCTCATAGAGCCACCTGGATGTTGAGAACTGTACAGAAACACGATAAAAGTTTTTCCTGTATCCCAAAGAAATCAGTGACAGTGATACCTTCCTAGGGTTTTGTGTGGGATTGACTTGCACGGAAAACTCTTTCTGTTTCGGGAGACCTTCACATACAGGATTTGTCCAGCCTGGGTAGGGGATCAGGGAATGGACATCTTGAGGTGATTCATTAATGTGCTCGGTCCTCTTGAGGGCTTTGAAAAGGAAACTGATTTAGCCCCAGTTGCTTCAGGAACCATTAGAAGTTCGAATTCACTTGAGGCTTGCCCATTGTTTCTGCAACCGGAGTGCAGGGTAGCTGTCTAGTGAAATCAGTGGCAGAAATTGTGCTAAAAAACAAGGCAGCTGCTGGGAACTTTCAGAGAAAAGCTACCTTGCTGACAGGAGGGACGAAGGGAGAAGAGGGACCTCCAATGAGGCTCAAGGAGGTGTAAAAGCATCTGAGACAGGGGGTTTGAAGGTAGTGTGAAGTCCAAGGCAGTTTTGAACGTGCTTTCCCTGTGCACAGGTTATCTTCTTTTATTTTCACAGTGGAAATATGCCTTCCAAATTACTGATCTTTACTGGTCTCCTCCAATGCCTAAGGAAAAATATGTCAGACACGTATGATACTGTGTCCCAAATAACACCTTTCCTAGTCACCCTGGAAACAAACCTGCAGTGTGGAATGAAAATAATGACTGTGTGGAATGAAAGTAGCAACCAGCATAACGCGTGGAAGACAATATATGACCACCACGTGCAGCAACCTAAAGAGAGGTCTTGCCTTTACAATTTATCTGCATGCTCTGGTGGAGATGCTGTCTCTTCTAGAGAATGTAGCACATCTGGGAAAGAACATGAATGTTTCTGGTTTCCATTATGCCCATTTTAGCACCTGGGATCTTTTCGTTGTGTTTCTGCAGAGTACAGTAGCTCCTCTATTGTCTGCTGCTGGCTTCAGGCGCTGGAAACTGGACATGGGCAGTAAAGGGAATTTAAAAGAAAACAAACCAGCGGCTATCCCATTCTCCCATAAATACCTTCCTGTTTGTGTTTCCAGACTGCCAGGAAAGATCTTTTCAGAGCACTGGGTGGCTGGAACACCTGAGAATTTTTCTTGACGCATTCCCACTAAAAGGCTTGAAGATGAGACTGTAGCTTTTCTTATAAATGGTGCTGGTTACTCAGACATCAAGGACATGGAGTAGCTGCCTGGCTCTGGAAAATCATTGGTTTTCCGTTCTACAAATTCTTTATTCAATCCTGATAAATCTAGCACTAGTATTTTGTTCTCTTTATTTGAACATGACTACTTAGTGATATTTGCAGAACCTGTATTTTAAATATACATTTAGTTTATGTTTAGAGCCTCTCTACCATCAAGATTATGAAACTAAGTCCCCATGCATGGTTTTAAATGTAGTATTTGCTCTTGAAAAAGCACTATTTGCTCCTGACTTACATGTCAAGTAGCTACACATGGCATAACTACCACACATAATTAGCAGATGATGAAGCAAGACTTTGAAATTGTAGGAAATATGTTTTTCTATTTAATTTTTTTCCAGCTTTTTATTTCTGGGTTTATTCCAAATTTACACCAATTCAAAAAAAAATTGAGTTCGGGGCACTAGTTATATTACAATTTCCAAAGCAAGTGATATTCCTACTACAAAAGTTAACATTTCCTGTCAACGGGAAGCAAAACACAGTGCTGTGGGAAAAACAAAAAGTCCCACATACCTGGCTGACCTCAGAGAAAATCACCTACTGAGAGGGAAAAAAATATTATTTCCTTATTATTTCTTTCAGTAGGAGTCCTTTTTTTCTTTCTCATATTTTTTTCTGATGATGAGACATGGCTACACTGAGTAGCACCTGTGGAACAAACAAACAAGTCTATAAATAAAAAAAGTGCCTTTCTTCATGACAGAACTTTGCTTTTCTTTTTCTTGTTCATCTTTAAGACAGCCAGAAGCACTAGATATGAGCTTCCCTGTCTTTTCTGGACTGGCTTCAGCTAAACTTGGCAGAAAAGCCAAAATGACAAAACAAATGGGATTATTCTTTAGATGAATACTAGGCTACAAAAATGTTCTCAAGATTTGCTGTGTATCAAGAGCAGTATTTTCAATTGCATTTGGCTATTTTGTGTTCTCCCACTGGCAATGAAGTACCCAGCCTCTTGCCGTCCCAAAGCTCATCCTCCTCAAATTGCCCTCTGCACATGGGCCCTGCAGAAAATGTGGTGAAATGTCTTTTTTCTCCTGCAATTTCATCTTGCTGCCCACTCTGCCATCGGACTCTAAAAGCTACTTCTTTCCGGTTACCTTGACGAATCCCAAAGAAATTCCATTTTGTAGCCAGGTGTCTGATGTTATCTCCTGCAATGGCAGTTGTGAAAAACACCTCTGCTTTTCCCAAAAGGAACTGTTTACACTGACTTATTTTCTAAGGCATTGGCTATTTTCTACATATTCTACAGAGATTTAAGAAATTTGTCATGAGGACAACTGCGATACAATGCCTGCCAATGGAAATATATTATTTTAATGTTTGTCATTGCACACCTGGTGATTAGCATATGGAAGAAATACACATTAAAAGGTGTTTTTACCACTCTTTATTGCTCTGGTGTTTTTAGACTGCACTGAATATGAGAGGTTTTCTGTGACAGATGTTGTATGAATTCATAAGGATCGAGTCCTGTCTCAGAGCATATGATCTGTGTTGGGAAGGCAGACAAGAGATGGGAGAAGAAATAATCACAGAGCAATGATTTGACTTACTGAAACTTTGGGAACAGAGCAGTATTTTGGGAACAGAATGCACCCCTTGTTTGTCTGCTGGAGGTCCTTCAATGTTTCATGGAAAACAGCAGTTTTAAAGTTGTTCCCAATTTCCTACGGCTTAAATGATCCATTTTACTTCCCTGAAACCCTGTATTAGATATCTGTGTACATAGTTCCTGAAATTATCTTCAAAATTCTTTTACAGTTTTTCCAGCCAAAAATTATTTTTCCAAGATGTCAACTACCCTTTCAATAAATAATTTACTGTTCTAAAAATTATTAAAATGCTCAAAGGAAAAAAGTAAACATGT
This sequence comes from Arenaria interpres, assembly GCA_013399435.1. Lineage (NCBI taxonomy): Eukaryota > Metazoa > Chordata > Aves > Charadriiformes > Scolopacidae > Arenaria > Arenaria interpres. The sequence goes on along the minus strand of VXAK01000375.1, from coordinate 125,817 downwards.
TTAATTTATGAAAGAAGAAATACAAAATGGATGTGAAAACTAGTTTTTTGGAAAATGGCCCAGAGTTAGGCAGTATTTATTGTAAATCATGTGACCCCTATCCCATAATGTTCGAGTAGCTCAGAAACTTGTCAATTCTTCTGGTGTTTCCCATCTTTCCCAAAGACAATAATCAAATCTCTGTAGATCTTCATTTTAGTGAAGCAGAGAGTTTCAATCCTCTGTGGAACAGGTGCTAAAAATCAGGTTGAAAAATCTCTCTATATTGTATTCAAATGTAGCATCATTTGATTTTTGGTCCATCACTGACTCTTTGCATCTAAAACAGCATCTCTTTCTCTAAAACTCTGAAGTACATGTGTCAAAACCAGCCTTTGCTTTCTTATGTTTTGTGACCTTTTTTGTGATGTTCTGAATTTTTTCAGTAGCTCTAATAAGTTGCATTTTTTCATACATTTTCTTTTTAATAATGACATTTCCTTTTTATTTACTGCTCCAAGGCCATCTCCAAATTTGGTAGCAATGTCAATGGGATGCTTCCTGGCAAACGTATTGCTTGCATTTTTGTTCTGTGATTGCATTCACTAAGCTTCTGCCTAATATCCCGAGACCTTGGGGGGGCAATAAAAGCCTGTTTTGTGTTGCAATAATGTTTTTTGCGCAATCCATTTCCTTCTGCTGAATTAAGAATTACTTTATCTGTAAAAAGTTCTCTGCTATTTTTATTATTTGGGGCTGATGTAATGGTAGCAATTTAAAGAGTTCTGGGCAATGTTTTTCCTCCTTGTGAGCATATGGTCTAATCTACCAACAACATGCACTGGTGATTTATCAACAGGGCTTCATTTTCATAGTCTTTTATCTTGTACTAGGCGTTCATTCAGTTTGGGATAAAATGAATTCTTTAGTCAGCTCATATCTGCGTGTGCTTTCAGAAGGACGACTCCCACCACTGTGCTGGCTGTGTAACTGCTCCACGTCACCTTTTCTTTGACTTGGTGGCAGTCATAATAATGCCATATTTCAAAGCTGCAGAGGGTTTTCTTCCCTTCCAGGGTGGATAATTTATTCCACCTCTTATTTGTTCTTGCTTTACAAACTGTAACAACATTATTCTATTGTCACAGGCCGGGCATTTCTTTTCCCGCACCCTGCGTTGGCTTTGTCATCTGACCTACAACATGTCAAACGGTATTTCACAAACATTTCATTGATTGTTATTACTGAAAGTTTTATTACACTGCTCCTTTGGCTCTTGGATCATAACATTCAAAAGAAGATTAGAAGACTTTTCCCTTCTTTTCTTGCTTTTCTGCTAAATGCCCCATCCCTGGAAGTGTCCAAGGCCAGGCTGGATGGGGCTTTGAATAACCTGGTCTAGTGGGAGGTGTCCCTGCCCAGGACAGGGGGTTGGAACTGGATGATCTTTAAGGTCCCTTCCAACCCAAACCATTCTATGATTCTATGATTCCGTGTTGGCTAAGATTTTCACAATTTATTGGAACACTTCATAACACCCTGTAGTCTCCACTGAACAATATACTGATTTGCAGTTATTGGGGAGGTATTTATGTACTGTGGATACATCCTTATCATGTTAGTGGGACTTTCTTGAGACCAATCTGTTGCTCATTCTTAGCTAAGGGATCCACTTGACAGAAGTATGTTGCATCAACTTGCTTTACAAAGAACTTTCACTTCTGCGTAGGTAAATCTGGGGTTTTATGTGCAGTGTGTTTATAAGCACCTCTGATGTACCTGATTTTTTTCAGCACACTGTGGATTTGACATCCAGCTTTGTCCTGATCAAGTTATTCTGGTACATAAATCCAGATCAATCACACAGAACTCACCTGTTTGTTCGTATACATCCTTAATTTCAGACCAATCCCAAACGTTTCAGGTAAGAATCATCAAATCATAGAATGGTTCGAGTTGGAAGGGACCTTAAAGATCATCGAGTTCCAAGCCCCAAGACTGTCAGCACCTGAGCTCCTTCTGCGCCCGTTGTTCCATTTTGCAGTTGGGTGTTATTTAGATTAGTCTTTAGAGACTAGGACTTGTTTTCTTTTCCTTTGATATGAGTTTTTTGGATAAAAAAAAACAGTTGGGAGGGAGCATCATCTATTTCCTGTGTTCATAAAGCCTGCACCAATTATCAGGACATTCAAAAGGCAAAATGGTGGTCAAAATCTTATTCTTATTTCTATCCACTTCAAACCATTTTCTGGAAGGGATGGCATGGATACAACTGGTTTAAAAAGTGGTTCCCAGAGAAAACAACAGCAGGGAAATTGGATTTTTTTTGCTGGAATCGTACTAAAGCTTTACTGGAATCAGATTCAGCACTGAGAGTAACTCCAGATTTTAAACTCTGCTCTTGCCCAGCTGGTTTTGAGCCAGACTTCATTATTTTTGGTGAGCTCATTTAAATTTTTACTTTATTCTTCAATCTGCAGACAGCTGGAACATTAAACATAGATTTCAGCTCTTGTTTTTCTTCAGATTTTAGTAAATGCCTGTGCATTGAGCCAGCCCGTTAATCTCGACTCACGCAAGGGGCAGCAGAAGCACTTCTCTACCTGAAATCCAACAGCCCTGGAAGACAAGGGCTGCCCTAGGAAATCAGAATAAAGTTTCCAACAGCAATCTCCAATGAATGTTTGATAGCAAAGTGCTGAAAAAAAGGTGTCAGGGGTAATTTTGCCCTTTTTATAACAATTTTTAAAGTGAGTTTTTAATCCCACTTGAAGATCCTATTCTGCAAGCATGACATTGCTTACTTATATGACACAGAATATCTTAACCAACTGGTTGTTCAAATACTGAGTGGAGCAGATGCACTTTGCAGAACAGGGAGTCCCTGGAGTAGATACAAAGGTTTTCATTTTTTTTCTAGTTTGCCTGGGTTTCAGCTGTTGACCTCAGTGATGTGTAGTGACAGTGAGTTCCTCAAGTTGATCAGGAGCTCTGAAAAAATATTGCCATTTGTTTCACATCTGCTGCCTTTCGATTTCATCGGCACACCATCTTTCTTGCATTATGCGAAAGGCCAAACAGAAGAGCCCACATGCTTTTTGTATAAATTCTCACGTTTTGAAAACCACCATCACATCTGCTGAGCGTTTCTGCTCCTTTCAATGCTGTGTATGAAAGATGCTGCCTCTAACAACTGCTGCCACCAGTTGTGGGCTCCCTTCTACGTGGTGTTCGGTGTATAGAAAGCGTAGGCAGGTCCCAAAAGGAACCACTTGCAATCTGCAGGTCCTTCCTGTGCCCTTTCCATGTGCTCTTGGCTCTCTCTTGGGCTGTTGATACAGATGGAGGGTTTCTGTGGCTGACCTCCGAGGAATCCTTCTGATCGGCAGGAAGGCTGGCATATTTGCCTGGTGACTCACCCTTATACCCTCTTTTCCTGCCTCTTTCTATTTGAGTGGTATCAGATAACATCTATTAAAATCAAAGCAAAAAAAATTTAAAATTAAAATTAAAAAAGGGCTTTTAAAACTAATGTCTCTTCATAACAGCAGCTCTCTCTCTTCTTTGGGTCACTAAAAAAATGATGAAATAAAGGGTTGGATCAGGGGACTCTGTGCTGGCTTTCCATCCCCTGCTTCTTTGCTGGGCCCACCTCCTAAAAGCCATTGCTGTTCTGCCCTTACACAATCAAACATAGCTCTGACATGCAGTTGTTGAGCTCCAAATGTTTTAAGTCTGAACATTGTGAAGTCAATTATGGAAAAAATACATGACTGTTTCACCAGGAAAAAAAAATATAAAAAAAAAACAAACCAAAAAAGCAGGTTTTTTATATTTAGTTCTTGATGTTGTGTTCTGAGAATCCCAAATGTCAAAACACTAACGTCAAGGAAAGCAGAAACAGCCCTATTGACAGTTCAACCAAGGGACAATATAAGGTTTCAAGTAGTTAGTCTTGAGTTAATGAGTGATTAGCAAGTCACTTTTTTTAATTACTTTTCCAGAAGGACTTCAAAGACCTCAGATGGAATTTCAGCTGGGTTTGGGTTAGTATTGGCAAGGGCTAGTCTGCAAAATTGGTTGGGCAATGGACAGGCATTTTGGTGAGATTTCTACTTCTTCCATCTGGTCACTTGGAAATCTCCGGACTAGGTTCTATCTTGGCCTTTTCTGGCATTTTTAATGCAACTTAAAAACCAAGAAATGGAACAGCTAATGAAAACCAATACAAAGGCAAATCAGAATGCTGCTGAATTTAGATTCTTGTTCTTTCTAAAAAGGTTTTTCTACCCCTAAAAAAATAAATAATTTCAAAAATGTGCTAGATATTAAAGAAAGTACCATTGCTACATCTGTGACTGAGAAAAGAAATAGAATTCACCCGGCTAAAGTTACAAAACAGATGGATAGCTTGAAATATTTTTCCTGAATAATGCACATTAAAAAACACCTGCAAATTCTTCATTTCCTAGATTGAAGGTCCCACAGTGGCACCAAAACCACCACCAAAATTTGAATTTGGTCATGAGTAGTCCAATAACTGCAAAACAGTGACATTTAATAATAAGTTAACAAGACTCCAGCTCAGTCTTGCTTTTGGCAGCCGGCAGATTGGATCAGTACACGCTGTTACAGATGGAGGCAGACTGAGTGGACCACTGACTAAGTTCTCGGTTTTGGAGTGTGTATTAGGCTATGTAGAAAACAAAAATATTAAATGGAGTGTCCCTGATAAATATTGACTTGCTGGCAGGTCTGAAACCCATAATGCTAAATAAAATATGCAGTTTCTTAGTGACACTTGACCTATGAAGTCAACTCCAATAATGTTATAGGTCACTGGAATGGGAACAAAAAACAAATTAAATATCTCCTGGGGCCAAATGATTACAACAGGTTTTGACTAATTTTCTTCACTTTACTTCTCCCCTTGTTGTTTGCCACCTAGCACTCAAAGCCTTTTTCTCATGTTATGAATACCTGGTTCTCCTTTTGCTGCAAATTCACAGAAATATTAAGTGCAAACATGCACAGCAGTTATATAATTACAATAAGAAAGATCTGATTAATAACATATTTTGCAAAGGCATGCAGGGATATAATACAACCCTATTACAGGAGTACATTTGAAAGCAAAATGGCCCTATAATAATCCTTTACATGTTTTTTTGTGAAGATAATGGTTATAAATTTATGCAGCTCCTATAAACATGAAACCTTCATAATCTGATTTGGGATAAACCTCCAGCATCACATAATCTCCTCTGGCACACTGTGATGTTCAGGAGTCACGTTTACAAAGCTCATTTTGGTTTTAATAATTCTCAAGGACAAGAGCTAAAACTGAGAATAAAATTAGCCAAACCCAATTCAGCTGAAACGTTGTATCTACAGTTATGATCTTTAATTTGCAACCCCATCTTGGAACTGCTGCCATAGAGAGACCGTGGTCTTACTCCATACGGTCTTCTGAAAAAAAGTGCTGATGAACTTAATGAGGCTCTTGGAGTAACAAGAGAAAAGTCTTACTTCTTTGTGGTAGACTGATGAATTTTTGCATTTCCATGTTTTTTAAGTGTTTTCCATGCGGTAAAAAATAGGATTAATGAGCCGTGTCCTTACTCTTTACATTCTGTGGCCAGGTTTGTGGCTATTTTGAGAAGAGCAGCCCAAAGCATTCCTTTGCTTTGACTACTCCTCTTCCCAAATGGTGCGATGGGGGCAGAGACAGGTTAAAACTTTGGCGTCCCACTCCCACGGTGTTACTCTGTGGGAGATTTGTGATCATGAGGTACGTGTTGTGTACCCATAGAATATGTGGGGACGAGCTGAGGAGCACACCACCCCACAGACCTCCTCTGCGACCATGCAGTTTTGCTCAGCACCATAGCCTGCGTGTAATCTGTGTGAATTAAGTCATTATCTAATGTATCCAGTCCTGTCATCTTAATCAAACAAATCTTCTGTTGTGTGTTAGGGTTGTCTTTTTTTGTTTTACGGAAGATTGCCAAGTTCGGGAAAGTTTCTATTTTCACTGTTGGCTACATGCCACAGAGGTAAATGATAAAGTAATAATGTAATTTATAACAAGAGTGCATTATAAACAGAAATGCAGTTGGGCTCAAATTAAGTCTTTCCATGTACTTGGAATTTTTACAATTGAGTGGCACTACAGCAAAGGTAGATGACAATTAAAAAATGAAAAATCTTGCCGCAAAGTAAGGGTTGATATCGCTAAAAATATGACCATATAAATCCATATAAATGAATGGAAAATACTCCATAGAACAAGGAATAAAAATTCGGTCTTATAAAGCAAAATAATTTAGTTCTTCTTTCCAATGTTCTGTTATCAGGCATTGAGAACCAGAACTAAAGTATCAGATTAAATATTAATTAATGGGATGTAAATTAAATGTATATTAAGCAGAATAGTAGACAGACCGCAAATGATAAGGCTTTCAGTACAGACACTAACCTAATGTGTGCTTTGAGATATAAATTGAGCCTGTTTTAAGTGAAGAAAACACAAGTCTAAAATCATCAAGTCCCTTTCACTGTTTTGAACAGTCTGGATCTAAATGCATGACAGAAATAGTTATAATTACATTCTATTTTTAGAATGTAATTTTCTGTTATTTTATTTTTTTATTATTATTTTTATCTAATTAATTTAAGTATTCGAAGTGGAAAAAAAAATAGTGTGCATGCCAGGCTTTAGCCTGCTGTGAGTTAAAGTGTCTGGGTTCTAAATTAGCTGCAAAACAAGGTTTTTAATGGGAATAGCAATTGACCCTTGGCAGTCACAGTGTTAAGAGTCGTTGCTGCCGTATTAAGTTACATCTCTGTTCCCTGGGCATGGTTTTACGAGTTGTATAAGAGCAACCATTGCAGGATTACTCAATCCCTTCACCTAACCTTAATTGCACGCTGGGCTTGTGGCTCCCATAATAGTCCTCCTCTATTGCCACGCTCAGAGAAGATGTCAGTGCCACCACCAAACCCAGAGCCTGCTGCCTGCACAGACCAATAATGTTCTGCTTCCCAGCACCACCCACTCGAAGGGCCATTATGTTGTTTTTTCCTTCTCTCCTTTCCTAGCTGGCAACCAATTCCTGCCCAAAATTATCTACTCCCGGAAAAAATCTGCACAAATAATAGGTGCATAAACTACAGGTACAGTACGTACTGTACTCCATTTCTTGGCATTGGTGTGAGACAGCCACCGAGCTGGAGGAGGAAAGAATAGGGTATATTAAGGTGTGTGATACGAGGATATATTTTTATTTGGGTTTTCTGGAAATCATCTGCACGATAGCAGCAGACGTTGAGTGGATTTTGTATCTCACAAAGTCTTTAATATGCAGAACTTGACAGCATCCAGGCCAACATTTTCAAACCTGAAAGCAAGCAAGAAACAGGTTTAAATCATGTCAGTGCTGTGATTTTTTCAGAGAGCAAGTCATCTGATGGATCCACGTTAACATCGGCTTGGTACCACCTTTCAAAGATAGCATCTTATCCACCTTTTGAAGAAACAGGGCAGCTGTGTTTCACTGTTTTTGTAATCGGTAGATTATGTGACTGCCAATCAGTAGCAGCAGCACTCCAAAGCCCTTGGTCTGGCTCGGAGTCCTCTTTCACCAGCTGATGGGCAAGCAAGTGTCGAGAGGCAATTTTCTCCTGAAGGAAAATTATTTTTCCTACCCAGGGAAATCTGGCTCGCCACTTTTAGCTCTTCCAGTTCAGCCTGTAAAACTTTTCCCTTAGGGGGAAAAAAAAACCCATCTGCTACCAGACTGCCCAGTGCGAAGCCAGGTCACTGACCGTGCAAAGACAAAGACTGAAGGAGGAACAGACTCGCTGCCATCCATCCCCTGGACCCATGTTCTTCTAAAGCAACTGCCTTTCAGTGGAAACACGCCTGCAGGAGAAATCCAGCCCACGCAGATTCACATCTTGTCTGCCGAGTCATCTCACTGGCAAGCCAGGCTGGGTAAGGGATTTAGCTCCCCCGTGGCGTTCAGCGTGTCATACGACAGATGGAGATTTCTCAGAAATCTCTCTGCACGGTTTCAGCATGGGAAATATCGGCGCGGAAGGCGATGAGTACGTTACGAAGTTGAAAGGTCTCCTCAGCAGTGTACTCCGACAGATTTGGTTGCTAATGAGGCAAAAGGCAAGAAAGGATGCAGGATGCTGAGAACATGCGGTTACCTCTCCTGACCTCAAAAGTTCACCTCGCTCAGAAGTTCCTCCTAACTTACGGGTGGATCCCGGCAGAAGGAAAGTTTGATTGTGGAGATAGCATAAACCAGCATTTGCTCACTGTTCAAAAGCTTCTTTCCCAAAAGCATTTTGCCTGAAAACATACTCTTTTCCTTTCCCTCTCTTCTCGATTTTCCTCCTTCTTAATGTTGCTCCTCATTTTGATGCTTCACTCTATGTACTCTATGGCCACCTTTATTGTGTTCTTCCTTCTTGTTACCATTTCCTGTGCTGTGGAAGAGGCAAGACCCCAAAGGAGCTGCTGGATATATATTGCACAGTGTTTAAGCTGTGAGGCAATTCACTTATTTCATTTTTCCTCTGGTACTTCTGGCAGGAAGAGGCTTCCTGTTCCTATCTACTCAATACATAGAATCACAGACTCATAGAATCATTTGGGT
>VXAK01000375.1:1311-117086 GCA_013399435.1 Arenaria interpres | reverse complement strand
TACCCCCTCCTTTCAGGGAGTTGGAGAGAGCGAGAAGGTCTCCCCTCAGCCTCCTTTTCTCCAGGCTGAACACCCCCAGCTCCCTCAGCTGCTCCTCACAAGACTTGTGCTCCAGACCCCTCACCAGCTCCGTTGCCCTTCTCTGGACACACTCCAGCACCTCAATGTCTTTTTTGTGGTGAGGGGCCCAAAACTGGACACAGCACTCGAGGTGGGGCCAAATGAGATATCTGTACATTACAGTTTGGTGATATCTGTGCACTCCCACATTTATCAAAAAAAGACAGCTAAAACACAAAAAGGAGTAGATTTTAGGGAGGTGAGATTGACTTTCGGGGAGCAAAGTGGTAATTGGGAAAAGCAGAATCAAACAAGTATCCTCTGCTTTTTATTCCTAATATCAGTGTTATCATTCTAATGGACGATTCCACGTTTCAGCAATTTTTTTTAAAGAAAACAAACTGTAATAAAGCAGAGCTACAAGATCATCACAAGTACAGTTGTATCAATAACCTTACAGCCCACTCCCAATGTTTTCACTATTTTTGTGGCGTGCGTATAGTCGGGCTGCACATACTGCAGTTGGCTGTGACCTGCTGATGGGTGGACATATTGAAGGGACAGCCAGTATTTGGGGCACCAGGGTCTGTGCTGTGTCTGCTTCCATGGTCAGATGGTTGCACAACGTCCTCAGGGTTGCCATTGCCTCGATGGGTAGGTTGGAGCTGGAAGAGCACACTCTGTTCCTGTCGAAGTATAATAGTGGTATAGGAGTATAATTGCATAATAGTAGTGTAAAAAGGTATAACAGCAGTATAATTGTCTAAGTTACACAAATATAACCGGCTGAAACCTGGCCCCTTCCCTGTGTCTCCAGTAATTTTCTGCAGCGTCTGGGCAAATTATTGATCTGTTTGATCTAAGGCTATTGTCTGCTACCAAGCTGCCTCAGGCAGGCTTAAACTCCATCAGCAAGCCCATTATTTAAACTACAGGATGCATTCATAGGTTACACAATGTATTTCCTGGAAATACGTTGCTTTTCAGCATTTGCTGAAAAATCAGCAAATTTATTTGTTCATAAATCTTTTCTTGTTTCGCTCAGTCCTGTGATGTTACTTCAGTCGCTTCAGGGAGTAACTAACTTTTAGGAACAAGGTGAAACTGGAGTAAGTCAGAGAGCTTTAATTTCTTCCCAAGATGGAACACAAGCCTTTGCATCAAAATATAGCTGTGCCTTAGCTACGAGGCTTGCATTCCCTATAAATATAGAAGTATACCGTTTGTGGACTGTTGATAGTTTCCATCAGCCAAAGCCTCATACCGCTTGAACTACTCCAACACAAGGCTACTCAGTGAGAAAAACGTGGTGTGGAAAATGGAGAGTAACCACAAATTAGAGCAATCTCTGCAGTATTAAGACAGAGGCCATGAGCTTCCCTGCAATACAGCAGGGGCTGGACCTCAGCTGGGACCTTCAGCAGCTACCAAATACATGTAAGACACAGAGGATGCAGAGAAATCTGGCTTGACACTAATGAAAAACACTGAAGAAGCCCCAAGTGACATCTGCCCGAAATAAGTTGGGTGCTGCAAAAACCCCTGCGCCCACCATCGGAGCAACCTGTGTTTTCTCCGTCGCTGTTTGCACAATGTCCTCGCAATGCAAAGCTCATTATGCTAATGAGAGCAAGGGCTAATGGGAAAAGCAGCTGAGTTGGAAGGGGAGAGGGGTTTTTAACTTAAGCTGTCTGCTGCAAGTGACACCATGGTCACCCACAGGTGCCGGTGGTGACAGCCCCCGGATAAGGAGAGCAAGATACTCAGATTCTTTGTTCTCATTCAAACTTCTCTTGGCTCCAAAGGAAGCTTGAGTGGAAACTGGATAAGGTGCCTGGTATTTTGCTTAAAGCTATTAGAGCTGAAAATAGCCTATCAGGCTGTTGGGGAACACTGTAACATGTCTATGAAGTTTTTATCAAAACTACACAGGAGCAAAGGAGCTACAGGAAGATACTCATCCCCCGTGAAACACTAATCACAACCAAATCTTCCAGAGCTTGCTGCTACTGCTGATTTCACGTCTGTTGTCTCTGATGGTGCTGCAAAAGGATTAGTAAGCTCCTGTGAGACAGTACCAATCTCCCGTCTATAGGCTTCTTCTCGACAGCATGACTTCATAACCTAGATATCTGCTGCCAGCCCAAAGCACTGGTCAGCCGAGGAAACAAACACCGTAGTCAGTCGATAGCTGATTGCAGACATCTGCTGGGCTCAGGAGCAGCCTTCAGCAGTGTCTGTATTTAAAATCTTTTGTGGCCAGACAGCAGGACTGACTCGCCTGGGGCTGGGTTACGGTAACAGTCCCCCAAGGTGATGACGCACGGCTTTGAGGGAGGAAGCAGGTTCTGTCATCTACAGACCATGCTCCCCCTTTCTCTGCCAAATCATAGAATCATAAAATGATTAGAGTTGGAAGGGATCTTAAAGACCATCCAGTTCCAACCCCCTGCCCTGGGCAGGGAGACCTCCCACCAGACCAGGTTGCTCCAAGCCCCATCCAGCCTGGCCTTGAACCCCTCCACGGATGGGGCAGCCACAGCTTCTCTGGGCAACCTGGGCCAGGCTCTCACCACCCTCACAGCAAAGAATTTCTTCCTGAGATCTAATCTAAATCTCCCCTCTTCCAGTTTAAAACTGTTACCCCTTGTCCTGTCACTACACTCCCTGACAAAGGGTCCCTCCCCAGCTCTCCTGTAGTTCCCTTCAGATACTGGAAGGCTGCTATAAGGTCTCCCTGGAGCCTTCTCTTCTCCAGGCTGAACAACCCCAACTCTCTCAGCCTGTCTTCATAGGAAAGGTGCTCCATCCCTCTGATCATCTTCGTGGTCCTCCACTGGACCCATTCCAACAGGTCCATAGCTCGAATGTCTAACTGCACCTTAAAAAGCGGGTGATCTGCAAGAAAAAACAAGCTTACTTATTTGCAAGCGCTAATTGTAGCTTACACAGACTGTGTATTTGTCTTTTGTGTGTCCTACTTGCACTTTACAGGTTTAGCCACTGTCCCGGGCATGGGGCTGTATGTATCACCCCCAGAGGCACTGGGATTCAGGGAGATAGTGGTTTTCCTCAGTCTTTCTGCAAACAAGCAGAAGGCACCATTCTTAAGCAGGTAGCACGGTATCCTCCATGACAACAAAATACATCTGGCCCATGGAGGGTCTGGTCTCCTGGAGCTGGCATTTCCCTAACACTGCCTTCTTTCCTAAACAACATCGTACAAGGTTTTCTCACACCTGGAAAAACTTAATATATCAGTGCAGCACAGGCTGGGATCTACCTGGCTGAGGACCAGCTCTGTGGAAAGGGACCTGGGGCTCCTGGTGGACAACAAGCTCAATATGAGTGAACAATCTGCTGTTGCAGCAACGAAAGCCAACAGGATGCTGGGTTGCATCTACAAGGGCATCACCAGCAGAGATAAAGAAGTCATTATCCCACTCTACTCCGCATTTCTCAGGCCACACCTGGAATGCCGTGTTCAGTTTAAGTCCCTGTTGTGCAAAAAAGATGTGGAAAGACTGGAGAGGGTCCAGAGAAGGGCCACCAAGATGATCAAAGGACTGGAAAGCTGCCATGTGAGGAAAGGCTGAGAGAACTGGATTTGTTCAGCCTTGAGAAGAGAAGGCTGAGGGGAGACTTTATCCATGTTCTGGTATTTAAAGGGTGGCTACAAAGAAGATGGAGACTCCCTTTTTACAAGGAGTCACACAGAAAAGACAAAGGGTAACAGGTACAAGTTACTCCAGGGGACATTCTGATTAGACATAAGACGAAAATTTTTCACACTGAGAACAATCAGCTGTTGGAATAATCTCAGAAAAGTGGTGGATTCCCCAAGATTGGACTGTTTTAAGATTCAGCTGGATGGGGTGCTGGGCCATCTTGTCTAGACCATGCTTTTGCCAAGAAAGGTAGGACCAGATGATCTTTGAGGTCCCTTCCAACCTGGTGTTACTCTATGATTCCGTGAGCTGGCCCTTTAGGTGGTTGAAATTTCATATAAGTTGAATTTACGGAAATTTGAGTATTTTCACCATGGTCATTTTGCTTTTGAGGTGCAGTAGAGAAACCTTATATCTGGTCCTTGTCTTCCAATGCTGGTGCAATTAAAGCTGCTGAGCTGTGGCTCAACACTTTTTCCTTGTGTGTCTTTAAGGATTTGATATGGTAACATCAGAGAAAGTCCTTACTGAGACAGTAAAGCTGGCAGAGATAATCAGTTTAAAATTATGTATTTGCTTTGAAAACACAAAATAAAACATAAGACCAAAGGATGGAATTCTGCAACATAATCTAAAAGCTGAAGATACAATACTTTAGTGACAGTGACCCTTTAAACCTCCATCATCAGTAACCTGTCCTGCTTTGAGGATCAGAGAAGAGCTGAAGTAGTTCTGAATTACAAAAGGTGGAAAAAACATAATAATAATAATTATCTGGCATATTTAAAATTTTTGGCCAAGAATCTGTTGCAGCAAGCTCAGTTTCTGCATATGTATTTAGCAATAGTAATCCAAATGCTGGTAGTCTTGCTTGTATTATTTGGATTTTCGTGAATACTGGTTTTGCCTCTTCATTGTTGAGGGAGTGGCATCTGTTCTCTCCATTTTGATCTCTGACCAGACTGCTGAAAGTTTCTAAGCAAATTAATTATTTGGGCTTAAGCATCCTTTTCAGTTACAGATACAGGCAAAGAACTGACATTTCTCAATAACATGAAAAAGAAAAAAGGAAAAAAAAAAAAACAAACAGAAAAAGATTCTCTCCGGGAATATGGTCAAGGGAGAGAATTACAAACCAATTCAATGCTGGAATGGGAACAAATATTCTTCAACTTTGTGTTTGCAGCAATCAGGCATCTCTCACTACAAGAAGGACAATCACTCCAGGATGTTGTGAAAGGCTCTCAGGTTTAATTTTTCAGCCAGACAGGTTCACACAGTTTGGACAACTTCTGAATAAGCATTGGTATTTTGAATACTTATCTAATAAAACTTCAAAAAACTTTCAACTGCCTCTATTGGAACTAATGAATCCCTTGAGCCAACGCCAGTGCAGCTGGGTTTATGCAATTTTCCGACAAATAGAATTATTATACTAAAGGAAAAAAAAAAAGTTTACTGATACATTTTATAGATTTTTAAGAAAAAAAGGTAGGATGCCTTATTTAACAGAATAATTCCCTGCTTTAGAAACTGTGATAATAACAAACATTATATTCTATGGGGTTCAGTATTAGACTAGCAGGTGACTGCCCATACATGAACCTGTCCTTTCTGAAATCAGAAGTACAGGCCCCAACTCTCACCACACCTTATCTAAAATTATACAACATAACCAAAAATAACAGTTTCCTTCTACTTTTGCTTGGAACCTTTTCTCAGTAGGCCACATCTTTCTAAATGCCTGAAGAGCCAGAGGGAGGAAAACATAGAATCATAGAATCATGGCATTATCTGGGTTGGAAGTGACTTTTAAGATCATCTATTCCAACCATAAACCTCACTCTGATAAAAACCATCACTNCAAAAATAACAGTTTCCTTCTACTTTTGCTTGGAACCTTTTCTCAGTAGGTCACATCTTTCTAAATGCCTGAAGAGCCAGAGGGAGGAAAACATAGAATCATAGAATCATGGAATTATCTGCGTTGGAAGGGACTTTTAAGATCATCTAGTCCAACCATCAACCTCACTCTGATAAAAACCATCACTAACCCATGTCTCTAAGCACTATGTCAACCCGGCTTTTAAATACCTCCACGGATGGTGCCTCAACCACTTCCCGGCGCAGCCCATTCCAAGTCTTCATAAACCTTTCAGTGTCAAAATTCTTCCTAATATCCAATTTGAACCTTCCCTGGTGCAACTTGAAGCCATTTCTTCTTGTCCTATCACCTGTGACTTGGGAGAACATAACAGCTTTCTGAGAACACCAGAGCTCCACTTAACTTTTCTTCAGCTGGTACTAGTCAATGGTGAAGGATTTTACCTCAGAGCTTCTGATTCTACATTTACTTCTGCACTCAGTGCAGTTTTCTTCTTTTGCTTCTGTGTCACAGCAACCTACCTCATTACACAAGTGCTGGAGAAGTCATTTTCTGAGCGCATGAATGAAATTCAGAGCTGAGCTGCAGGTGTTTGTGTGGACTGGAGTGCTCCTTCCAAAGAATAAATGTGTTTGACAGCTTTCCCATGTTTTCATCACTTGGAAATATAGGGATGGGGGAGGTAAGGGAGGCAAAAACATGGAGAGCGGTTCAGAAGGTATCGTGTCTAATTATACAGCAGAAACTGGTTCTCATTCTGCAGTAGAAAAATAGCAAAATCTTCCCCATATTTCTGATAAAACTGAATTGTTCCAGTCTTTGATTTTGTTTGAGTCAGACCTCAGTTTAGTTATTCATTCCAAATGCTTTTAAGTCAGATGGAGAATGGGCTTTAACCCCAACATATGTGGCTATTGTACTTACCACCAGGCTCTGTTTTTCTTCATTGGTCTTGTTTCCATGAAAACATGCCATTACATTCCTCCTGAAAAAAAATAAAATTAAAAAAAAAATCAAATAACATGTGTCTGAAAAACAAATAATTTGCAAAAGAAAGACTCAACTTTCTGAATTCTTCCCTTCTGTTGTATGCCCTTATGTCATCATGAGGTACATTGTTCTCTGTAATATTTTATGATATTTTGTTTACCTCAGGAGAAATCATAGAATCATAGAACGGTTACAGTTGGAAAGGACCTTAAAGACCATCCAGTTCCAACCCCCTGCCCTGGGCAGGGACACCTCCCACCAGACCAGGTTGCTCCAAGCCCCATCCAGCCTGGCCTCGAACCCCTCCAGGGATGGGGCAGCCACAGCTTCTCTGGGCAACCTCTTCCAGGAAAGAATTTCTTTCTAGTATCTAATTTAAATTTCCTCTCTCTCAGTTTAAAACCACTACCCCTCATCCTATGGCTCCACTCCCTAATGAAAATTCCCCTCTGAGCCAGCAGAGCTCAGAGCTGAGTCTCAGGTAGGGGCATTGTTGGGTGAGAGAGGGTTTCATCTTGCCCAGCAATATATCTCTTTTTTTTTAAATGAAGGTATGAGTTACTTCCCAGTGACCTCAGGGTGAAAGCCCGCAGCTGGGGATGGTGATGTGATGGTGAGTCACTCACGCTCCCTTGGCTGGAGGCTCACGTCTTCCAGCATCCCTGTTTTCACTTACCAGGCTCTGCTGCCTCCCACGGGCCAGCTCTTGAGCAATTTTAGATGAGGCCATTTTCTCTTTCACAGTTTTTTGTCAATGATCAAAATCAGAGATGAGTTTAAAAAAAAAAAAAGCAAGCATCTCCTTTGGGACTCTTCTTAAAACTGGACATCCCCTTGAGATTAGAAGTGCTTGGTTGATAGTTTCTAATAGCAACTGTTTGGGGTCTTTTTTGTTTATTTATTTGTGTAGTGATGTTCTGTTTTGGTTTTTGGTTTTTTTTGGGTTTTTTTTTCCTTAAATGAAGTACTAACTCTTGCATTCAAAACCAGATCTGAATGTCAAACCAAACAGTTCATGGATGCTCATCTGGAGGACAAGGACATCTCTGACCCAGAATTATTAGCACACCTCCATCTGTCATGCCTTGCTTACCCATGGGGTTTTTTACCGCCAGGCTGCTGACAGCCTCAGCTAGGTGGATAGTTTGGATATTTTGATACATGCTGAAAAGCTTTAAACTTCCAAGTGTTTACCTCATCCCAGCTCCAAAAATTTCACCTTTTTCTTTCATATGGCTTGCTTCCAGTGCTGCAGTATGTGTCTTCAGGATATATTTTGAAAAACTGAAGGTAGGTCACCACAGACAAATACAATTTGGGTTTTAGTGAAGTCCTTTGATCACAAGCATAGACAAAATAGAAAGAGATTAATGAAAGTTACCCTTTCCTTGGATTCACCCCTTTGAAAATGCATGATTTATGCAACGTCCCGTAAAACCTGCGTCTCTGCTATGAACTAATACGACATTCACATGACAACAAAGCTCAAATTTAGCCCTTAAGAAGCTGCTTGCTGAGGTCTGAGATGACGTGGAGTGGGGGGAGTAAAACCTCTCTAATGCTTAAATCCTCCTGCTGCTTCGGAACAGTCAGCACCTCATTAGCCTCAGCCCCTTGTTTGATAGGAAATGTCAGCTCGCCACAGGAAATCTCCTACGCCCAATGGCAGGAACATCTGTCTCCATCTAGTGTTCATCCCTCCACGTTTGTACTCGGCTGCGCCGCCGAGGAAATCACAAACCAAGAAGAGAAAGCAGGGGAAGCACTTGCTCACTAAAACGTCACCCTTCTCACCCAGGAGACCTCAGAATTACGTGTTTGCCACAGTCAGAGGTAGCAGCTGACATATAAACCTGCTGTCGGGGCATTGGGCACCCTCCCCTTCGTCTTGTGCTGAAAGAGTGGGGAGTGACAAAAAAATGTTAGGAAATTATGTCTTTTTTACAATATTCTCCTGCCCGTGGCCAAAGATACATTCGGGCTCTTTCTACTGTTTAACGCCAAGGGAATTTCTTAGTAGGTGAAATGAAATGTTTAATTAAGGAAAAATATCGTGGAAACATTTGCAGGAATACTTTCCACTGTAACTCCCAAAGTACTGGACAAGAGTTACTCAACTCTCCTCACAATGGGACTGTGAAGAAGAGAAATGTCACACCCTCTGTGGGTTGTGAAACCAAGACAATTTTCCCTCAAAACCTTCTGGGTGATTTGAGGGCATTCAAAGTGAGACCAGGGACAGACTGCCACCAAGGTAACCCTCTGCTCCAGAGGCCCAGCTTTTCACTGCACATCTGTCCTGATCATTTATAAGAAGAGAAACCTGTGTACAAAATGCAGGATAACCATTTTGCACTGGTAGAAGTGGAACTTGAAGGGGGTGGTTGGCCACACTGGCACTTTTGGGAAGAGAAGGAGTCCCTTTAAAATATTTTTAAGGCCCTAGAGGGACCTTCAGGGTGCCCAGATGGAACGGGACCCAGCCTGGAGCCGCTGCTGAAGGGGTACTGCTGAGACTAAGCTGGGCTGTCAGCCACAGGAACAACATCCTGAGAAACCCAGAATTAATATAAATATAAATTCTTACTTCTATATTTCTCTAAGTGGAACCAATTCCAAAATCCCAGAGAATAATATGAATGTCAGTGGGCTGAACCCAAATGATTTTAGTGAAAGCCGATCGAGGAAAGCAAGGAAGCCATGGAGCTCCAGTGTGCAGTTAGTACTAGGATCCACTTCCCATGGCTTAGTATTGTCTCTAGGCAAAAGAGATTTACAGCAGCTATTGAGTTGTTCACGCATTTGCATTTCAGTTTTCCCATCTCACCTCTGACTGTCTTCCCAAAACATGTTGACTCATTGACTCGCAGAGAATGCTGAGGGTTGTAAAATGTGAGGGACCCAGGTGGCCTTTCGTGGTGGGGACCAGAGAAGAAGGGAGCAGAGAGGACCTCAGTGGGAAGAAGGAATTTAAGATGAACAGATTGTCTAATCTGTGGGAACCAATCAGACCTTCAGGGAGTTCCTGAAGAGCTGGGCCATGGGGCAGTGGTGTATAGGATGGTCCTGGAAGAGGTGTGGGAGCCCAAGGAACTCCAACTCCAGCTCAGGAGCAGCACCAATGCGAGACTCCAGGAAACAACACTATTTCACGTTCCTTGTTTTATTTGAGAACTTGCTCTCTTTTGTTCACATTCTCTTCTCTAATGCTTGACAACTTCTCCCTTATTCTAAGGACTCATCTCAATTATAAACTCCACCGCTGAGTTCTTGCTGACCTCCAGTTAATGAGAACAAGACAAAGACCACCCGTGATCCGACTCTTGCAAATACTGCAAGAGCTGCTGATGTTGAAAATGTCAGTAAGTGAAAACAGGTTAAAGCTGTCTGTAGAAAGAAGAGAGGCCCTGGGACAGCTATATTCAGCATTCAGCATTTCGTGTAAATCTTATTTTCATGTTCCATTGCTTCCATCTGTCTACCTTGCTATCCCTCTGGGAAAAAAAAAAAAAAAAAAGGGCTTTATGTTTAGATTTTGAAACAGACTTTGCTGGAACACTTTCACCCTGATGAGGAACTCTCTAGTTGGCTTTATGTATGGCAGAAGGTATAATATCCCGTAAGTGTTTGGAGTAAACAAGAATGTGAACATATGTTTTTCAATGTACAAGGGCCGAGTTTACACTTTATATTTAAACCAGATGATTTTTTCATGCTTCTAAATTTCACAATGACAGTTCCACATGGTACCAATCATTAATGGGCATACTGCAAGTTAAGTTCGATGCTTAATCAAACTGCAGTTTTGGTTAAGCATCCAAAAGCTTGGATGCATTTACAAGCCTCCCTGATTTGGAAATAGGCAGATATTTTCATCAGATCTGGATTTCCTGAATGTCTTCCAGCGATCTTCTGTCTCAGTCAGCTCAAAAACGGTACAAAAAGAGTCACTGGAGTGTTTTAGTATTCTTGTAACTGGTTGATAACAGACAGAGGGATGCAACATGTGATATATTTTATTATTATCATCATAATTATTACTACCACTACAACTTCTATTAACTCTGTGTTTATACACATCTTCCAAACTTCAAAATGTTTGAGCTCTGAAGCAATTATTTTTGCTGAGCTACGTGACCCCTTTCTAAGCAATAACAATAGCTCTGTTGAGGAGGAAAATACATACTTGTGGGTATACACATAATTTAAAGTGAATGTTGTGCTGAGGAACAGGACTGAGGTGATAGGCATTAAGTCCTTTATAAATTCCCAGAATAGTAAAAACACTTGCAGGGGCAATGCTTTCTCATACTACCAACGCACCTCCGGTCTGTTCTGGTGGAAACATCCTTCCCTGTGAGAAGACAGTCCGGTTTCTGGGGCAATTCAACTCTCAGATTCTTTCCTGAGGCTGCTGAGAAAGTTGTCCTAGAGGAAGAGACTCCTGTTGTGGTTTTGGATGTGAACAATGATAACAACAAAAGTGGTAGCAGTTAGTTTGGAGCAGTTTGGGTCCTGGGAATCTCACCATGCCTCCTCCTTCAGTCGCACCTACATTCAGTGGCCTAACTGGACATTGTGCCAATTTATGCAGACCATCTTCAGACAGCTGGCATTCTGAATAAAATGAAGTTCCAATTGCTTGAGTAGCAAGGGTGCCATATAACCACCATGGGTTAGCTAGGATTTTAGGATTTAAGCAGGGAAATGTCAAATTACAAAGCTCTCCTCAAATTCAAATTTTCTCTTCATCAATAACGATGTCACAAATCAATAATCTGTTTAGTATTTAAGTATGTTGCATATGGCTTTTACTATTTCATGGTAACTCTTCTGCCCTGTAGTGCACGCGTGAGACTCTGAATAAGCTTATGTGTGATATATGAAGGCAGACTCTGACTCAAGAGCAGCCCATGGAATAATGACTGGAAAGAACAATGATCTGTGGGAATTCTGCCCAGATCTATGAGAACTGCTAAGATCGCTTTTCCCAGACTAATGAGCCCTGGGCAGAAACAGCTTGAAATGTTGAAACCAAGAGCATTTTTGAGGGAGGACATTTTAGAAAAATGTCTTGAAACTGCATTTTGTAACTGCGGAGAAATAAAGTGGAGACTCTGTGTGTGGGTTGAGACTGTTGGAAGTGGGATGCATCTCACCTAACTTCAGCCACCTTCAAGAAACTTATTTAGTCCAAACTGGCCATTTATGTTTCCTCTGTCATCAATGGAGAGAGATGAGCCTATAATTAGCTCGTATGAAAGACTTCTTGGTGATACCTCTTTTAGGATATGACTCATTGTCCTTGTAGGTGTCAATCATTCCCCACTCAATAGCACCTAGACAACTAGATTAGACAGGGTACTTATCTTTTAAGTATCCTGACTAAAGATAGGGGAGACAAATTCTCCTTTTTCATCTCCCAGGAGAAGATACTGAGTATAGACTCCAGAATCTGTGCATAGACTGCAGACCCATTTCTTCTTCCATCCCTTAAGTGCAGATCTTCCTATCAATGACAACTGCTCTTTGGTAAGTGCCTGGGTCATACAAGGATTTAACCAACATATCTGAATAAAGTGGACAAGGAATCTGAGTCCTACAGCATAGCCAGGTATGGTTCTGGCCACAGCAGCCACATTATTTTGAGCATAGAAGGGGGAACAGCAAGGAACATCTTAAGAATGGCAGTTTCTGTCTTTGCTAGACACATTTTTTGAGAGACTTGTATCTTCATTCTTTAGATGGATAAGCTATTCCATCATAATGACAGATATCATTTGGCACTAATCGAAACCATTTCCCTTTGCAAACTCTGGTATAGTTTCTGACAGGGCACAAACTAACTTTGCCAGCTTTGGAAGGTAATGAAGAAAAATAGATCTTAGTCCAAAGATTCCCTTCTTTCAAGTAAAAAAGACTTGCCTAAGCTGGAAAAAAAGAGAGATTCATCTCAACAGTTTTGTAGTGAGTGCAGAGAAATAGCCACCCCCTGGGGTCTTATCCTAGACAGGCATCTGACACAAGAAAGATGACTCAGCTTTGGAAGTGTCTGTTTGTGCCTGGGTGATGAGCTTAAGTGGGATGAAATAACTTATACGAGATGATGTGCAAAACTGGGAATCAAACTCAGATTTCCCAAGCCCCAACCAAGTGGTGATATCACAAAACCATCCTTTTCGATGGATTAGCATTTAGCTCTAGAAGAGTTGCTGTTATCATCTGTATCTAATTAGCTGTGTTTATTTTAGCAGTGAAGCCACCAAACAGATTGTCTGATTTAGTATTTCCAATACATCATGCATAATTGATTTTTCAGTCTCCTGGAATTAAGTATAAACAAAAATATTTTCTGAGGAAAATCAAAATGAAAAAAATATCTACGCCAAACATCTGACAAATAAAAAAGGTAAATAAAGTTCATGTTAAGTCAAACACAATACTTCAAATGTTTTGTAAAGAAAAAACTACACCATGTTTAAGAATTTGAGTACTTTTAAGACTTTCTTATTTTCTTACTGAAATTAATTCTTTCTAAGAAACTTTTTAGGAAGGCTTTTTTCTTCACTAAGAGGAATAAACTGGCAAAAGAAGGGTAACTATGCAAAACTGAGCTGTGGCATCAAATCAGTGTTTTTTTCGAAGAAGAGAAGTTCAATCAACTATAGCGTATTAGAGCAGAAGAAACTTGTAAAGCAGTGAACCCTGTGCTCAGTGATGATTATTTGATTCAGTGAAAAACCCACTTGCCGTAAAAGAGACACTGGACTCACCACATGCTGTGTCAGGGAGTCTCCCAAGCAGGTCTGTGACAGACTTGTCAACAACTTAACCAGACTACAGCAGGAGACTTAGAGAAAGAGGAAGGGGGAGGCCTACAAAGGTGATCAGAAACCTCAAAGACGGGAGATAAGCCATTTTTCACTTCAGTATAGCTCCTTTCTAGTGGCAAGAATTCACAAAATAATGGTAGGACCTATCTGGAGCTGTGCCTGAGCCTTCAGGACAAAGAATCAGAATCATAGTATGGTTCAGGTTGGAAGGGACCTTAAAGATCATCCGGTTCCAACCCCCTGCCCTGGGCAGGGACACCTCCCACCAGACCAGGTTGCTCCAAGCCCCATCCAGCCTGGCTTTGAACCCCTCCAGGGATGGGGCAGCCACAGCTTCTCTGGGCCACCTGTTCCAGTGTCTCACCACCCTCACCGCCAAGAATTTCTTCCGAATATCTCATCTAAATCTCCACTCTTTCAGTTTAAAGCCATTACTCCTCATCCTATCGCTCCACTTCCTGATCAAGAGTCCCTTTAGGGACGGGAAGGGGCTCTAAGGTCTCCCCAGAGCCTTGTCTTCTCCAGGCTGAACCCCCCCAACTCTCTCAGCCTGTCATCACAGCAGAAGGACTCCAGCCCTCGGATCATTTTCATGGCCTCCTCTGGAACTCTTCCAACAGGTCCACGTCCTTCCTGTGCTGAGGACTTTACATACATCTTTGTGTTCCTACAGTAATAACAAGATGTCACTGCTCTCAGTCTTTCATTTTCTCACTATGAGGTTTGGGCCGTAGAAAAACTACTTTATTCCAGAACTAGTTCAAAAGCCTATCCCTAAAGACTGTGAGCTTCCAACTACCAGTGTTAAATCTACCTCAGGTGAGTGGCATGGTGGCTTACAAACCTATCCCTGATTTGGGCCAGGCTCCATCTGTGAGCTGTGAAATGGTAGCTCCAAAGGTGACCAAGGGACAGGTAAAAGCAAGGTTGCCTTGTAAGAAATCTGGATCTGCCTTATGAGAATCCGCTTGGAAAACAAACAGTAGCAGAGGAGTTGCCAAGTTTCCTCTAATTTTTTTTTTTTTGCCTTTGAAATACATTCAGCATCTTTGGGACTGTGAGAGCAAGTGTAAGTATGATCATCTTTCCAGAAAGTGCAAAGAATGTACGGGTGAGTGTTTTGACGGGGCATTACCTATCCCTCTTACAAACTGGAAAAGGAGATTGCATATAATTATCTGAATGTCATCATACTTGGGAAAACTTCTGGCATCTTTTCACTCAAAATGTTTGCTTCAGCCCGATCTCCATCAACGATTAGAAAACATTTTGCAATGCCAACAGATTGTTTGTGGCAAGTTTTTAGAGGAAAATATAATTGATGTAAAAAATAAAATAAAATCCCTTTTAATCAGTTCCTCATGCCAAAGATTAGCAGTGATCTTGACGTGTGCAGCATAATCAGTCATAATCAAATCCTAGCTGGAGTAGTACCTCAAACGTTGTTAATTGTATTCCTATTCATTAAGTGCTGATGGAGGAAGCAGAAACTTGTTCAAGATACTGTATGTTCGCCTTCAGCCTAATCAAACGGGTGGAAATACATAGAAATTGAGCACACACAGTGTCCGTTTGGAAATGTCCACAGGAGTTAAATTTGTCACTGCACTGTCCCACATGGAAAGTCTGACTGATCTTCCCTGCCTCTGAGCCTAAATACATCAGAACGTAACTGAAAATAACACCATCTCTACCAGACATTCAAACTATCCTTCCAGGATTTAATTGTGAATTATGGAAAATCCCTACATCATTCTTGTAGTACTTAATCAAATTCTAAAGACTTTTCCCTAAAATGGTACAGTCTCCCTGATGTTACTTTTGGCTTTTCCCCTGCCCTGAGATTTAGGTAGCCTGTTTGCATCTGCAGTTCAGCATCGGTTCAACCTAGAGGATTTAACATCTCTCTTTCTGGAGTGAAAATATGTCTTTCCTGCAGCCTCCATCAAACATGCAAGACTCTCAGCCCTCTCTGAGACCTCCCACTGTGACTAGGAAATGTTTTTGCTGAAGTTCTCAGATATTACTTACTATCCTCGCTCCAGTTCACAGCACTTTTTTCCCCTGTTTTGTCCTATGCTCCACTTCTTGCTCTTTCTCCATTTTCTGCCTTTTCTGCAATATGTTCTATCAATGCTACCTGCCCAGGAATTATGAAATAATAAAGAGAAAAAACCTTATTTTAAAGCATCATTTCCCCCTCCTTCTATTCAAGAGAAGCCCACTAAAAATGGCCACAGTTTTTCAGGGAAGGGAAGTTTCAGTGTTTGTGCTTCTCCTCCACGGATGGACTTTAGCCCAGTGCACGTGACTGAGGCCTCTGCATCCTGCTGGAGCAGAAACAGAATATGAATAATGACAAGACAATGTGTAGCCTCAAAAAAGTACCTTCTACAAGTATATGTGAACTTACTTGCCACTCCGGGAAACATAACAGGAGCTGGGGTTCCTTTAAGGAGGAAGGGTGGCTCCCAACCCCTTTTTCTCATAGGCTAAAAATGCCAATAAACTAGATGAAAGTTATATGACAACAAAGATGGAACTGTCACAGTACAGAATTCTAAACTTTGTTTTTACAGGCTGTTTTCCCATGTTTTAGCCCAAATCCAAACAAAAGGGCCACCGTGCATCTTCCCTCTATTTTCAGATCATAGAATCTTTTTCTTTTTTTTCTTTTAGGTTTAATTTTAAACATCATCTGGCATACGAGAAGAGGAATCAGCAGAAAAATCTTTCTAATACTTATCTTTTGTTTTCAAAAAATGCCTCTATATAGTCATCATTTGGAAGTGCGGTTGGTCTAAGTTTTGCTCTTGAAACATGGTTCAAGTCTGGTTGCCAAGCCATTCTGTCCTGTCACAGATTGTACTGATTCTGCCACCATGTAAATGGCTTCTGAGTACTGCTTTCTGTTTATTGTTGTTGTGCCAGTGTACAGAAACAACACAGACTCATGGAATCATAGAATTGCTGTGGTTGGAAGGGACCTTTCAGATCATTGAGTCCAACCATCAACCCAACACTGACAAAAACCATCACTAACCCATGTCCCTCAGCACCACGTCTGCCCGGCTTTTAAATACCTCCAGGGATGGTGACGCCACCACTTCCCTGGACAGGCCATTCCAATGCTCAATAACTCCTTCAGTGTAAACATTTTTCCTAATATCCAATCTAATCCTCCCCTGGAACAACTTGAGGCTGTCACATCCAGGTAAGTAAAACTGTGTTAACAGTTGGTTCTGGCTCAACAGCAACAATTGTCCCTTTAGGGGTTTACAACAGCAGTTACCTGCAAATCCTCAAGGCTACTTCTGCTAAATCTTTTCCTTTTGTCTTTCAAGTCTACAAGGTCTTTAAGACTCTTGACACCACAAATGGGCCAAAAGCCTTCTGCACAAACATGCCAGAATGCCCAAGAATTTCTTGGATTATTGATTTTTTTTGTGTGTGCTGCACGAAGCTAGTCATTTCTAGTCGAGAAATGGTAATGCACACTAAAAAAACATTGTTACTCTTAAATATACATGATCTACACTAAGCTATATGTTGTCACTGCCACAGCACATGGTGCTTTTTATCCACATAGATCAAAGAACTCCTCAGTTACCCTGTTCAGCCCTCCATCCCCAAACACACTAAGCTGTAACGAAACATGGTTTTAAGATCTGCAGACCTTGGAAAAGAAAGTCCCTGCCTATATGCTAACATTTCTTCTTTGTGCAATCATTTTTCCTTGGCACTGAAATGTCACCAATGTGCCACAAAAAAGAGGCTGAATTACGATTTGAACTACTGATCTGGTTGCCAAGCTGTCATTAGATCTTTCGTCTTTCTTCTCCAGCTCTTTACTCTGCTACTAGCCAATCTTAGGGAGATCTTCCACAGCTGGTGTTAACCATAGGCGATTTATATGGTTGATGGAACTGTAGGCAATGCGATTGTAGACACAGGTATCAGCAGAAATAAGCAACAAACACAAGAATCCCATTATTTTGCTGTGTGTGCCTACACATGACTTTAAGAAAAGTCAGCACATGCTGTTTGGTTCATCATGGAAAGCACGAGTCATGAGTTCTTGAGTCATCCACCAAGGAAATGGGATATCATAATTATCTTAGTTACTTCATCCCTTTCTTCTGCTACCACATTCCACCCTAGCGACCTCCTCTCCCAGTTTTACAGCCCCACTATGAGGACAGCAGCTGCTGCCCAAAAAGTTAAGAAAAGCTTACTGTCTGTACTTTCTAACATTATTTTTGTTTTCTGTTTGTTATTACAGGACACAAAATTTTGTAGACTTTATTTTAAAGTGAACCTGACAAATGGCGTTACTGTCAATATACCAGAAGAGTTTTTTGTGCTGTATTTTACACTGAAGGGAAATTTTCTAAGTTAGGACTGTATTTTTTTCATTCGGGAAAACAAATATAAGAGGGAAAACGAGGAGAAAAACTAAAAAGAAATCCTTTACAAGTGCTTTTTCCTCAGAGATCAATGAATCTTAGACCGGAAGAAATAGATTGAAAGTTCAATTGTCCCTTAGTGAACCAAGATCAGATTTTCTACAGGGTCTGGTGAGACTGAGCCAAGATGCTCATCCTCTTTATTCAGTTGCTGGAGAGAGACAGATGCATTTGCAGGTGTTTAGAGGGCCCACACGGTCTCCTTTCAGTGCTTCCCCCCAGTCCCTGTTCAGGAAGCCAGGCTGCTTCCAGAGGGCATCTACCTCTTCCAGAAGAAAATAGGAGGTGCTTCTGACCACCCGGCAAACAGCTGCCCACCTATGCCTGTTCCAAGCTGATGGAGCAGGGTCTTGGCTTTGATGCACTGAATCTCGCTTTGGTGTTGCCCGAAAAGCAACCAACAGGAATTTCAAACATACTGAAACAGGTCAACTGCTTAAGTATTTCTGAAAACCCAAGAAAAAGTTGGGTTACACAACACCTTCTGCAATCTAGCCCCTGATGTGCCAATGCTGGTGGCAGTGGCATGCAATCTTGGGTGAGAATTTTCCAGCAGCTCTTCAGGATCAGACACTTCCTACACTTTGTCAAGTCTGGCTTTTAGACATTCCTAAAATGCAGGGGGATCATGCAAAAATCTGTGCAATGAGGAACTTGCCATGTGGTGAAAGGAACTCAAACTAGGTCCCTCCCTGAACAAAAACAGATGGAAAAACACAGACAGACCACATCAGTGCTCCATGAACTACATCAAACCTCCCTCCAAAACATCTCCTAAACCATTCAAGAACCACATCAGAATAAACTTCCTATTGGTGAGATCTGTCAGACCAAGAGCTTACAAGCACTGGGGCATGACCCAAAAGTGGGTCACCAGAGGACACCTACTGGGCGTCATCCCACCAACTGAAAGGGCATTAAATCCCTGTGGTTGCTAAAACCAAGCTGGAATTTTAAGCCTGGGTAGAAGGAGAATTTCTCTCCCTCACCCACACCTTCTCTTCTTGCTTCAGCTGCCCTTGCTCGGGTTTCCATCTTCACTTGCCCACCACAAAGTAGACGTTTTGCTCCTCAGTTGCCCTCTCACCTTCCCGTCGTTCCTGCCCAGCACTGACAAAATGGCCATATGATCCTGTGGTACCATGTCAAAGTCCAGGCACTGAGGACAACAGAAATAGCCCTATTCAATCCCTATTCCACTCCCCCCAGGGCTCTTCACCTTCCAAACTCAGGCATAGCAGTTTCCCAGGGTCTCAGCTCATGTCTAAGCCTACCAAGTCCACTCTGTTGCATGCTTATGTTTCCCCACAGTAACGGTCAACTCCTCATGAAGGCGAACAATGTTTCCATTTGATATGACATTTATAATCCTTGTGTTTTTGTTAAATGGGAGGGGGAGGATAGTAAATGTAGTCACTCGTGTAGCAAGAGCTTTCCAACCATCTTTAAGAGCACAAATAAACAATTTAATGGAAAAACTAAGAGAGTTGCTAGGCCACCAATCAAACTGAGAAGGCCTGCCTTAGAGAAGCTTTTTAGTATTTTAACAAATACAGCTGGCATTTCTCTAATTGATAATGAGCTATCACAGCAGCTACATATGGGCTCTGTCAATGGAAGAGAAGGAAGCTTTGTCTTTCAGTCTTTTCTGCACATGAATAAATCAAAATGCAGCCATTTCTACTTGATAATATTTGTTTTAATAAGTAGCAAGAAAAACCTGCCTGGAGCACTGCGTCCCTGTGGTAAGCACAATGCAAACAGGGAGTGAAAAGAGTGTTCCTGCTCCTGTTTAAATTCTAAGGAAATGGACAGACACGAGGAAACAAGAAGCCAATATTTGAAGTAGGGTTTTCAACACACCCAACTGTGTTCCCAATGCTCACAATGTTCACAAGGCAAATCCTACTGGATACTATGGTGGCACCCAATTAGATTACAGTGGGGCAGGGATAGGCAATGGTATTTGTGTTAAAAGCACGGAAAGCACTGTTTTTAGGTACAGTTCCCTGAAGTGGGAATTGAACCCAATGCTGCATTAATACTCCTCTTTTCTCCACTAAGAAGCTTTTGACTCTAGTCTCAAGTGTTTCATAGATTTTATAGTGTTAAATTACTGTGACATCCCTCAGCAGCTGAATCACAGATAACGTTATCTTACAGATAACCAGCATGCGTGTGGGTAATCCGTTTATGTTCTTTCCTGAATTATCTCCCGGTAGTAAATGTGCTCGGAAATCCATACTTTTCTTATCAGTAGTTAATAAAAGCTTTTCCAAATATTAGGATGAATAAATATGATGATGGGAGTTTGAAAATATTGCCTTAAAGGTATTCATAAATTATACTTTGCATGACTAAACCTCTCTGTTTCACTGCTGAGCTCTGGATGTCGACATTGACACCACAGAACTGTGGCTCAAAACACCTCTGCCCTTGGTCTGACATGTCTCAGGCTACATACACAGGCTTGATGTGGTTTTTCTGGTGTTCACAACATATTCCTCAAGTCTTAATGTGTTTTCTTGTCTCACTGATATGGTTTGCCTGAGATTTAAATGAGTGGTTTCATTTGTTTGGTTTTTTTCAGGGAGGGACCTGTTTTGAGTTCCAGTCAGCTGAATGGGTATACGTTCATCATTGCTGGGAACAGCTCATGATTTCCTGGGATACTGAGAAGAGCAAGAAGAGCAAATCCAAGTTTTGAAAACATGCTATCTTTGGAGAATGACTGGAAACAAATGTTTAGATTATTTTATCTGAAAGGCTACAGCTTTCTCAGCAGAGCTCTAGAGCCATGCACAAGCACAGTGACACACGCAACTCAATGCAATACAGATCTACATGGTGCTGACTTGCCATAGGGTAGGCAGTTGGCTTTGTAATTTGCCAGGGGCACCACCATCTTCCTGTCATCGGAAGCATAAACATAATAAATAAATAAATAAATAAAAAATTCAGAGAAGTCCATTTTCTCACTCTTTGGTAAACTGATTGGTTATCTCTCATTTTAAGAATTCCTACTTTTTGGGGCAGGGGAAAACCAAAACCTCTGTTACATTATCTTATAATTCCCCAAAGCAAGGAACAGGGAAAAATAAAATCACATTCCTATGTTTTCTATGTTTTTTCCTTAGGTACTGAAGAATATTCCTGCAGTATCTTTTAGCTACCTCATTAGAGACTTTTCATCTGTTCAGTGTAACCACTGCAGATTAATTGGAGATGGTTTAATATAAAACTACGGCTACGTTGTGCTCAATTGGACAGATTTCCACCAAAGCCCATTGATGCATTGATTGTTTATCTTCAATACCCAGCTCTGGTTATATTTGACCCGAAGTATCCAGAGTGCAGGATTTAGCCTGTAGAAGATTTACTGTGGTGGATTTAAACCCCAAAGGATGACAGAACTATCATGCCATGCCATGCCATGCCATGCCATGCCGTGCTGTGCCATCCCATCCCCTCTCCTTGCACTCCCCAGGACAGACCTTATGCTCAAAAGTATCTCTGAGTTTGGGTAAAACCGAGACATCCGCCGTGCCTCTTAGAAACTGGATATAAATTAATTACTGATCTGTCTTATATGTGGGATTGGCTCACCTTCCTTTGGTCTCCATGTCATTTCATACCCTACCTCCACTTGAACCTGTGCAGCATGACATAGAAGGAAGGGCCAAATTTAGGCACATAAATATGATATATACAGTTTACTTTCAAAGCTCTCTGGTTTAAAGCCAGCACTGGGTTGTTGAAAAGCATGATAGAAGGCTGTTACTTACTATATTCCAGCTGTTGCCATAAAAAAACCCCATGCTGCTCTAAGTAAATGCTAGTAAAATATCACATTCCTTCCTTTAGCAATAAATTAAACAGTGTTGTGAAAATATTACAGCATTAATAATATTTGGGAGGATCTGGTGTTTCATAGAGCAGCTGGGCCTACAAGTTTTGCAATTTACAGCACCATCTTGACATTTTTTGAAGTAGAGCACAGTGGTTAAGACCCAGTTAGTTGTTCTCATCCTTGCCCACTTCTTGCCGCAGAAGCCTACTGGATGAATAACTTCAAAAAGGAGAGGAACAGAAAGTATAGAGGTAGTACAGCTGGTAGAAGTAGAGTTGAATATCTAGAAGATCAGTGATCTAATGCATATTCATAGAAAGAGGCTTCCTCCACATTTTTCAGATACCCGCACTAGCTTCTGTGCTGATCCTGTGCTGTGGTATTAGCTACCCCAAATGCAGAAAATCCTGTTTTCTGCTCTCTTTGAAGCTGTGGTATGACTTCAAGGGGGAAAGGAAAAGGCTGGTAGAGCTTTTTTAAGGCTCACTGCAGGATCTGTAAAATTATTCATTATCAAGATTAGTTAATAATTACATTTGCAAGTACAAAAACAGAAGAGGACTGGGGTCAGTACTGATCTGCTATAGGCATAGAGGCTAGGGTAGCAAACAGATTAAGGAAAGATCTATTAATTCAGAGCCCATCTTCCTGAAAAAAAAAACAAAAAGAGATCAGGCCAAATTGAAATTGATGCCCAGTGACTTCAATAATTAGATCATAGTCTCATGATATAAGGCACATCATATAGTACACTGAGCTGGGGCCAAGAATAATGAACAGAGATCTCATTAACTGAGATTCTGCAAGTTTCTAAATTTTACTAAATCATTTTAATGTTGCCTCTCACCACTAAGTGGCAAAAATAATACAGTGAAAGCACTCTGTATTTGCAGTACTAGACATACCTAGCATACTCCCTATGCCTCCACAGAGCTTATAAAAATACAAGCAAATATTTATAAATCAGGCCCAATTAATTTATTCTTAATCTTTTCCAAGATTTTTTTCAATAATAATACTGGTGCTTTCCCTGGAAATTTTCTATCACACACGGAACATAATTATTTATAAAGCTATAGGAATGTACATGTAAACATGCTTTGTAAGTGTGTAGAAAGTATGGGCAAGGTTATAATTTAACTTGGAACAAATTCCAGACCTGCAGAATACTTAATTTAACGCATTATTCTATGTAACAAACAATTTCAGTGTGCCACAATGCTTCAGTAAATGATAGCTTAAGAATTTGGAAACAACAGCCTTACAGAGGGTTTTTTTTAACTTTTGAGTAGAATAATATATTTTCAACACAAAGCTCTGTGCAATCTTAGGGCTACAAAGATGATTAGGAGTCTAGAACATCTCTCTTACGAGGAGAGGCTGAGGGACTTGGATCTGAAGAAGAGAAGTCTGAGGGGGGATCCAATCAATGCTGGTGAATGTCCATAAATGCTTAAAAGGTGGGTGTCAGGAGGATGGGGCCAGTCTTTTCTCAGTGGTGCCCAGGGACAGGACAAGAGGAAATGGGCACAAACTTGAACACTGGAAGCTCCATCTAAACATGAGGAGGAACTTCTTCCCTGTGAGGGTGGCAGAGCCCTGGAAGAGGCTGCCCAGAGAGGTGGTGGAGTCTCCTTCTCTGGAGACATTCCAAACCCGCCTGGACACGTTCCTGTGCAACCTGCTCTGGGTGGACCTGCTCTGGCAGGGGCTTGGAATAGATGATCTCCAGAGGTCCCTCCCAACCCCATATCATTCTGTGATTCTGTGATTCAGTATCAAAGTGGAAGCAAAGTTCTCATCTAGACAACAGCTTTTATTTTCATGTGACAGGGAAAGCTACTAGTTATGTAAATCTGTGTAAAACTCAATCTGCTTTTTATCACAACATTTTATCAGGCCTTTTTTTTCTTTTCCTGGCCTATCAGATATTCCTACACTTCAGGGACAAGTGACATCGGAGATGACTAAAAGCCAGCAATAGTAACAACAGCCACCAAAATTACACTTCACACCCTGGAAGACTAGCTGTCCAAAGACTACCTGTCCAAAGAATATCTGATTTCTTAACCTGGGAATTAGATCACACTAGACTTCCTGCAGCATGTAGTTTTTGCTATAAGTGTGTTGTTCATTCTTACATTGACATTTTTTTAGGAGGTCAACAGTGCCATGTCCTCTTTATGGCAAAGGAGCAAATGGAGTTCAGGCACTGGTTCCTTCCTCTGAGGTGATGCAGAACCTGTGATGCTAAATCTAAGCATTTCCTTCTTTATTTCCCAATAACTGAACTTGAACAAAAAAAGAAGGTAGAAATCTATCTGGAAAAACCAGTAAACTTTACCTTTGTCAGAATTTCCTTGCTAATGCACAGTATATGAGCCACTGAGTAAGAACGGAACATCTACACAAATCAGGAACACCTTTCAGCTCTTCTCCTCAAAGATAGCATCTCCTCAATGACTTCAGAAGAAGAGATAGATTCTCAGGGACGTCCACTGGTGGAGGATATTTTGTGCTCGGAGTTTCATTTCAGGTGGCAAATGATCTGTGATGATCCAGGGAACTTTTTCCAGGCCCCTCCTGACACCTCCACCCTCTGTAAAACTTTTTCTGACGGAGCCTGTGATGCAGTTACACTCCACAAACACTTTGAGCAACCCTAAGGCTAGCTCTGCCAGGAAATTTGCTATGCGCCTTGTAGGAAATAAATCTTTTCATGTTTGGAGCAAATCCACTTCAGTCATCAAAATCAGAAGAATCTGGAAATTGAAAAGAACACACCCACAAACAATTAACTTGGTTAGCAAGAGTCAAAGAAAAATTAAAAACCATCAGGGAGAATAACAGAACAAGTAAATCTCCCGATCAATTGATCAATCTCCTGATCCTGAGCAATTGTTCTAACAGACCTCAAAAGAGCTCAAGCGGTTCTCAGTTGGATAGCACTAATGGAAAATACCCCAAGGGGTTTAATTTTTAAGGTAAAGTGTTTGTGCAGATGTACAATCAGAGAGCAACCAACAAGATGTGCGTGTATTGTGAATGGAAGCATCCCATAGCAAATGCCCAGAGAAGCTGTGGCTGCCCCATCCCTGGAGGTGTTCAAGGTCAGGCTGGATGGGGCTTGGAGCAACCTGGTCTGGTGGGAGGCGTCCCTGCCCAGGGCAGGGGGGTGGAACTGGATGATCTTTAAGGTCCCTTCCAACCCGAACCATTCTATGATTCTGTGATGATTCTGTGAAATTATATGGCCCGGACACCAGTCACCTTTAAAACCACAGTTGTTTCTCAGTGCTTCATGTCCCTTAGTGTCATTTATGATTTGGAAACTTGTCTCCATGTACAAACCGAGCAGCTGACTGTGAGGCAGAGGATCACAGACAAACTCACAGGTACCTGCTACTCTCAGCCAATTGCAAGGACACCAGAATTTTTTGTAAAAATCAATGGTGGGTGCTAAGTAGCAGGCGATGGGACAAGAGGGAACAGTCTCAAGTTGCACCAGGGGAGGTTCAGATTGGATATTAGGAAAAATTTTGACACTGAAAGGGTTATTGCGCCTTGGAATGGGCTGCCCAGGGAAGTGGTGGAGGCCCCATCCCTGGAGGTATTTAAAAGCCGGGCAGATGTGTTGCTGAGGGAGATGGTTTAGTGATGGTTTTTGTCAGTGTTGGGTTGATGGTTGGACTCAATGATCTGAAAGGTCCCTTCCATCTTGGGCAACTCTATGATTCCATGATTCTAAATTCAGCCTGTGCTCTGCAGGTGAAACAACTATTGTCCAGAGAATTCAAGCTTGCCAATAAATTACTGTATGACACATCTTTTTTTCTAGAAGCAATTTTCACAAAAAACTGGGCCCAAATTCTGGCCACTTTCAATCTGAAAGGTCTGCTGGCCATCATTTGGTCAGAAGTTCAGGAGCCCTTGGGGACAGTTTGTTCGGTTTCTCCCTTGCTGAGCAGGTTGCCTGCAGTGGGACAGGGATGTTCAAGGGTTTCTCACACCATGAACCCAGTCTCCTATCAAATTCCAGCCCTCAGTCCAGAGAGCGAGCGTGCCGGTTCAGTGACATCTCTCAGCCTGTTTTCCGTGCAAACTGTGGTATTTAACTTTGGGTCCACCCTGAGGAACCTAATGGGGCGTAATTAGAAGGGCCATGCCTTGCCCAGGGGCCCACCACCCAGGAACAACAGGGGAGGCTGCAGCCTTCCCCAGGGCAGTGTTTCCAAGAATCTCTTCGATGTGATTTACACACACTGAGGGGCACAGTAAGAGCGAGGAGGCTCAGATCCACCTCGATGTTTGTGCAAGTGGGCACTGGGACAGAGACTCCCTTTGTCCCCTGCCCTCCCCCCTCTTCCACACTCGGCTTTCAAATGTGGGTGCTGGCCTCCAATGGCACTTCTCAGCACCTACAACGATGCGATTGATGCACTTTGGGATCAAACTGGGCAGCCTGTTTGCCAGGCGGAGATATTTTGTGTAAGGCCTCTTGTTTAAAAATGCATCAGATGTTAAAAGTTCAAAGTGGTTTCAATTGGTCTGCACCTCAAGAAGAAGCCTGCAAGTGAGCACATTAGAGTTTCATTTCTTTCTATCCCACCACCATTGGAAGTTTCTTCTCAAAGTGTCCTTAGCTGGAAAATGGCGATAACACCTTGATCACCTGCTGTATCGAATATGACGTGCACAGTATGATGACGCTGAGTAGTCTGTAGTCATTATCACATTACAATCACAGAATCATAGAATCACAGAGTGATATGGGGTTGGAAGGGACCTCTGGAGATCATCTAGTCCAACCCCCTCCCAGAGCAGGGTCACCCAAAGCAGGTTACACAGGAACATGTCTAGGTGGGTTGGAATGTCTCTAGAGACGGAGACCCCACCACCTCTCTGGGCAGCCTGTTCCAGGGCTCTGCCACCCTCAAAGTCAAGAAGTTCCTCCTCATGCTTAGATGGAACTTCTTACGTTAAAGTTTGTGCCCGTTTCCTCTTGTCCTATCCCTAGGCATGACTGAAAAAAGACCAGTCCCATCCTCTTGACACCCTCCCTTTAAGTATTTGTAAGAATTGATCAGATCCCCCCTCAGCCTTCTCTTCTCTAGATTAAAAAGATCCAAGTCCCTCAGCCTCTCCTCGTAAGAGAGATGCTCCAGGCCCCTTGTCATCTTTGTGGTCCTCTGCTATATCTTCTCCAGCAGTTCTCTGTCCTTGAAGTGGGGAGCCCAGAACTGTATGGATATACTGGATGGATACACAATGCTATATTTCATCCCAGTGTCACCCTTTGCTGCCTTAAGAACCAATCCTCACCTAAACACCATAACTTTTTAACCTCAGCGTTAGTAGCCTGGAGTGAGTGGTACTTTGTTTTTCCTTTACAGTAAGGTCAAAGACTGCACAGCTGCTATGTCAGGTTAAGAATTAACAACTAAGGCATTTGATGTTCAAAAGAAACAGTCTATTAATGCAAAAATGACAAAGGCCATGTTTTCACTCTCCGGTTTCCAAATATTTACTCTGAATAATCCTTGCATCACCGTAATTTCAGAATTTATATTCCTACCTCCGTTCTGAAAGGCATGATTGAAGACAAAAAGACTGAGACTGATTGTTCTCTTCAGCCTCAGTTGGAGATTCACCTACATTACAGTAAAGCTTTTACTCAATGGTTGTTTCTCTAATTATCAACTGCTAATTGATTCTAAATTAACTGACTAAGCTACCATTTTTGCTTAACATGTAGGAAGACAGAACCTCTTTAGGCATATCTTATTGCTTCATCATGAAACACACCTCCTCCTTATCTCTCACTGACAATAACTTTTAGGTACCACTTTGCACCCGGAGCTTCCCATGAGGGGAGTGCTGTACCCCTCTGATCAGTGCTGGGCACTGCACTGGATGCAGGGCTGGAGAACAACAGGGGCAGGTGGGTGTAGGAAAATTGTGCGTCAAATTGTCCTGGGTATGAACAACCTGGAGAGAAAGGTATGGGATGGATGGATGGATGTGTTCCTGGGAAGCTCGTTGATACTCAGCTTGAACATGGGTGCCACAGCTAACCCTGAGCAAGATTTGGGCCGTCATTCCTTAGGCAGGAGGACTCTTAAGACTTTAAATCAGTACTCTTTTCTTTCAAAAAGTTTCTTATTCAGTTGTCAGGTGCAAGTTCCAG
Organism: Arenaria interpres; assembly: GCA_013399435.1. Taxonomy (NCBI): domain Eukaryota; kingdom Metazoa; phylum Chordata; class Aves; order Charadriiformes; family Scolopacidae; genus Arenaria; species Arenaria interpres. The sequence goes on along the minus strand of VXAK01000375.1, from coordinate 89,147 downwards.
TTAAGATAAAGTTGGCTTTGGGATAGCAGTGAAAGAAAATCAAAGCAACTCACTATCCCACATCAAACTCCTTCCATCCTCTGCATCAACATACTCTGGACAGCTGGGGGTTTATACCACTGTATGCATTCCTGCTGCCAAATATTGTTTTCTTTCACTGTGTCGCACCCCTCTTTCAATAATAATAAGGTTATTTTACTTGATCTCATTTAAGAACATTATTGTTCTCCTGTCACTTCCATGCATATGCAAAAAGAAACTGCAACAGACAGAATCGCTGCTGGGGGGAAAGCAGAGAGGAAAAGGCAGCAGGAGGGTCCTGAGAACAAATTTATGAGTTGGCCCAAGCACCTACACCCAGAGGAAGGGCAGACCACCCCTCATGAGTCTCTCTCACCTCAAGCAGTTTGTGCGGTGTAAACACAGTTAGAGGAGGGTGATGTAGGAGCTCTACATGGCCTCAGGTGACAGTGACAAGCTCTGGAACACAGACAGGACCATTGGGTAGCACAGCCAGGAGTTGCTAAGATGTCCAGAGACTGTTGGTTTGCACAGTGGGACTGTCCTTCTCGCAGACACAAGTTTTAACATCTCTTTTTAACGTGTTTAGCAGAAGTCCTTTCACTTCAAAAGCAGCTGATGCTGACCACACCAAAACATTGGTGATGACTGGCTGGCTGTAGAATAATAAAAATGCTAATCACACGCATTTGCGAGGTGAACAAGGGTCATGTAACACTCATGAAAAGGTCACCTTGTGAGGTGGCCGAGAATGAGGAATTCTGACCTTTAAGACTGAACGTAGCCCTCTGAAAGTGTTTGCTTTTGCTCGCTCTGAACATAACATAAATTTGCAATAAATGGGCACTGGCTGAGGAAACAAAGAGATCCCGGGAAGAAGACCGCTGCCTTTCTCCCAAAGAACCCCCTGTTATCAAGAGAAGTGAGTGGTCTGGAAGAAAAACTGTTGATGTCTCTCTTCCCCGAAGGTACTTCAAACAGTAAACGAACACACAAGATCCCGTGTTTATTTTCTTTTAAATATATTTTTGAAAATATTGTGTGATCCAAAATATGTGTTTTTCAATTTTGCGTGCCATAGCCCGGCCATGAGTGATGTATTTTATCCATATTCATAACAGTGTACAAACTTTCTATTCATAGCTCTCTCCACAGCATAAATTTTGGTGGGCATGCTGGAATTTCCTTCTGCGGCATATGGTAATCCTGTACCTGAGGGCTTGCTCCAAATAAATGTTTACATTCCTCTGACAGCTCACTTGAAATGTAAAGGAACAAGGTATGTGAGTCTTCCATTAAATAACTGACTGCATTTACATGTTCTGGGGAGGAAGGCACATAGCGTTCCTACACTGGACCGGCTGCAGGAATGTCCAACCTTGTTTCCTCTCATAAATATTTCATAATAGAAAAGGCCTTAAAAAATGTGCCAATTCAAACTGCGGATTGACCCTTCCAACTCCAGGCGCTGTAGCTCAGAGGGACTGGAATAAACACCACAAGTAAGCGGTGCCTGCAGCGGGCAGTCATCTGTGGAAACCACAGCCTCCTCTTTGGTCCTGGGGACCAGGGTTTCATTCGGAGGCTATTCCAGGGAGGGCCGGCTGCGAAGGGGAGGGTGGTGGGTGGCAAGGGTCACCACACATCAAAGGTGCCAAGGAAGGTGGAAAGAATCCGGAGAAAAACTTCCTAGTCTGGGATGGGGTTTTATTTTGTTTTATTTCACCCAGTTCAAGCAAATAACATTTTGAATTGTGTTGATGAAAGAATGTCTCAGCAGCCGGAGCAGTAAATTGGGTAAATGCCTATACACGGTGTATATATCCAATTAATGAAGTAAATATGCTGGTGTTTGTTTATTAGAGTCCCGGGTCGACTCATGCCCCCACGATTCCAGCTAGTCACATGGGGTTTCTTTAACTTTTTAATCATTATTCATATCACCAAGGCTATTCGCTTGGCCACCCTCCTCCAAGCTGCCGCCGGGCTGGGGCTGGCGGGTTACCAAAACACCCCCAAAGAAAGAGCAGCACAGGAAGTGGGGAGTTTGTTATTCTGCCGGAATCCAAACCCACAGCTTTCTCTGGTCACTCCTGCCCGCCTTCCTTGGCAATTGAGCTCTCATAAGATATCCTCCAGCTGCCTTTGATATCCTTTACTGAGGGGACACGTTGTTTAGCCCCCGGAGGATGGTAAAACACAGAGAGCCTCTTTCTCCTCTGCTACTTGCTTTCCCGTGCAGTGAAATATCTCACGTTTCCCAGTTACGAGTCTTGTGTTTTCCATAAGTCCTTGTCCAGAGGACCATATTTTTTGCTGTTCCTCTCGGTTGCTACCAGGTCTGCTTGCCGGCCTCTCCAAGCAGACACAAGGGGCTTGTGCAAAATGAGCAGAAATAAAAGTAGTCCTGGAGACTCAATAGAATCATAGAATCGTTTGGGTTGGAAAAGACCCTTGGGATAATCGAGTCCAACCATCAACCCTACTCTACAAAGTTCTTCCCTACACCATATCCCCCAACACCACATCTAAACGACTCTTAAACACATTCAGGGACGGTGACTCAACCACCTCCCTGGGCAGCCTCTTCCAGTGGCTGACCACTCTTTCTGTTGAAGAATTGTTTCCTAATGTCCAGTCTAAATAGCTCTCAAAAGCTGAGGGGTGCCTGAGTGACAGCTTGTCCAGGGCACTAGGTGGCTCATATCTACCCAACAACCTTGCTTTAAATGAAGGAAAGCTTATTTACATGACATTACATGATTTCCACTGGCATAAAATTAGGGGAAGCAAGTTGACTACAGTAGTAGCTACAGTAAATTATAATTACCACAATAATAGCCTGTAATAAAAACTAGTCTCTTCTCCGAGGAACAAAATTGCTTCTGCAACCCTGAATTAAGTTGGGATCTGAACCCTTTGTGGGCTAATTTCCTGCACAGTCCCCAATTTACAGCATGGAACCCAGGCCACACATATGTAAAATAATTGTCCAAGTGTCACAGAGGAAGTCAAAGATAAAGCCAGGAACAGAAACAAACCAGACCATAATATGAAAGTGCGCACTGGAATTTGAAAGCACATTTATTCAAGTCTAAATTTGGCCTTTACTTAATGGGCTTAAGTCCTGTGCCTTAAATACAAAGCTGCCCTTTGTCTACCAGTAATTTTGATATCAACCCATTATTGGGAAGATGGATATATTCATTAGGCAATTGATATAGCTGGATTGAGTGTCGCAGCAAACTTCTGTGCTGAATTGTTTATATATATATATCCTCTACCAACAAGCTCCAGAGAAGCATAGTAAAGACAAAACACTCCGAGGAGGAGAGAGAGTTTCATTTGGATAATTCTTAATTAAAGTCACAGCTATTACCATTCGGTTATCATTGCTAACACAGTTAAAATATTTTTTTTTTTTTAAAGCAGACAAACAATAATACCACATAGATCTTAAAAAAAATAATAATCCATCAGTAACACTAGTTTAGTTCATACTTGTGATTAAATATTCCCTTCATGGCTTACCGGACAATACGACTTTTGCAGTCTTTGGGGACCACCTACAATCAATACACAGAACTACATACACCAAAAGTAGTAGAAGTCAATTCAGAAATGGCTTGCATTTCTTAGTACAAAAACCACCCTGCTGTGTGACAACCAACAGGCCCAAGAAACCTTTCTGGAGATATGAAGCTCTTTAAGCAACAAACCTGGGGTTTTTTTTAACGATGAAACAGATCACAGAATCACAGAATCCTCTAGGTTGGAAGGGACCTTCAAGATCATCTTGTCCAACCATCAACCTAACTCTGACAAAAAGAAAAAAAAAATAAATAAAAAAAATGGTGATAAAAAAAGAAGATGATAAAATTGAAATGTCTGTGCTGGAAATAATGTATCCCCCTTTTTCCAGAACTTAAAACCCAACACTGCTAGCAAAAGTGGTTCAAAAAATAAGGTGGCACATAGTGCAAACGATGAGTTCTGATGTTTCTTGAGAGCCAAACAACACAAGGTTTTATCGACTGACTTGACATTAGGGCACACATTTTCCAGCTTAGGTAATAGCTTATTGAGAAACCAGATGGGATTTCAAGGATGCCCGTAAATTGTTCATACAGATACAGGCAAGCACCTCAGAGGTCAATATCTGCGCCTGTCAATATACTCAGAGTATATTCCTGTAGGTTTCAGCGTACTTCTCACCACACTATCAGTCTCATGCAGCTGGCTCCACCTAAGTGGAATTTAGAGCCCTGTCATTCTAAAATACTCAGGAAAAAATCCACGCGAGGGCCGGACTGCAGTTAGGAGGGAAAATGTCAAGGAGACACACAAGGAAATCTAGATAGCATTGTGTGGCAAACGGTGACAAAATTGAATCTCAGATTATAAATAGGAAAGCAGCAAAGCAAATTATCTCAGTGAGATGAAAGGTAGGCAAAATAAAAAGTTTAAATAATCTATGCAAGCTTTTAAAACTATATCTTGACCATCATATTCTGAAGGCAACAAAATGTTTTTGAAAAGTGCTGTGTTCTTCCAAAGAAGCCGTGGCAGCTGTTTGTGTCCAAGTATTTAATATGAGCTGGAGAGCCGTTTAAAGTCTATGAAAAAAAGAATTTTCTTTTCATTCTTCTTTACCAGGGTGGAAAGTTACTTCACAAGATTTAAAATATTTGCAAATTTATCTAGGCTTGAAAAAAACCCAACCCCAATACAGTATGTGAGATGTATAAAACCTCAAATTCCTTGAGGCTTGTTTATTTCCAAGTTAAGAAACCAAAGCATTTGATGGTTACCAGAGAGAGGGCCATGTGCTTTTGTGCTGGTGACATCAAACACAGTTTCCCATTGTCTGAAGAACAATTTTCTGTCAATAAATGGGTTTGACTGAGCTTTGGGTAGTAACAGACTTTTACCATTAAATGCAGTTCTATTTATCACCGTCAACCCAGTGGTAGACTGTGAACTGCTTCCATTTGGTATTCCATTGGGATTTATAGCTCTCTCTCAAACCAGAAAACTCTCTTACTTTTATAGGTATCATCTCTCACAAAAATAAAACCAAAAAACCCACCACCAACAACCTCTGCAATTCCAAAAAAGCAATTACAGGACTAACTATCCTAGAAACCTCCTTGGTTTGGTATATTTCAGCTTTTGTTTTATGCATTTCAGATCAAATTTCGCTTGCATTCATATTCTTTTGAAATTAATGGTGGGAGCACGTGAGTAATTTAGTGGTGTATAGCTCCCTATGACCCACTGTGTCCACCCTGGGAAATGACAAAGTGGTTCACAAGGGACTTAGTGCCCAGATGTCAGATTATTAGTTGTTCATTGCCTGATACTTGAGCAGCACCAGGGTTTTTGTATCACTGTTGTTCTTCATTCTCAGTATCTCCCCATTACCACTCATGCTGCGTTCCGAGGCTTCCCAGTCAGGTGCTGTTGGCAAATACAGAACAAAAACAATGAGTAAGTTGTATTTTTTATGCATTTTGATGTTTTAAATACTATACAAGGGATAGGAGTTTAGCCGATAAGCATAATTTTAGTACCCTCCATCTATAAACAGAACAAATTGTTCTTTATGAATGAGATTTTTGGTGGTGTTTTGCACTGACTTTTAGTTCTGACTGAACTAAAGTTGCCCACTTTTCCTTATGTATGCCTCTGGAGCAATTTGTCAAAAACACCTTTTGCTATACCTATAGTGCTAGGATCGGCTCCCAGAGCATCCCTCTGTTTCCTCTGGGATGTCACAGCCTGTGTGTTAACTGAACAGCAGATGAAGAAAAAACATATTAATGAAAACAATGACAGAAACAAATCCATACTATAGCCTGCTTCAGATGATTTCTCATCATGCCTAGTCGTTCAGAGCCTCTTCAGGCTGGCTGGACACAGGTAGGAACAGCCCCATGCTCTGCCAGGCAGCTTCCTTGCAGACACCCTCAGCAGCAAAAGTCTTGCCAGTGATTCCTAAATTCACCCATCCTTCTTTGAGCTGGAGGACTGAGGTCACTGGCTGCGACACTCCGCTCTCCAGAGTCAGAAAGTGAAAGAATAATTCATCCTTTGTCTCCTATACTACCGCAGGTCATCTGAAACATCATGCCCACAAACTCCAGTAGAGCATCTCCAAGAAGACGGCCAGGAGCCATCCCCTTGGGATCCAGCCAGTTCTCTTGTCCTGCGATCTGAATTGCTTCTTTCAGGCCCTCCCGGGGAGATGAGTTAAATATCAGGCCTGAATGCTGCTTTTCAAAGACACGTCGTTACTCATGTTAAAGTAAACAACTCCTGCTCTGCACAGTAGAATGAGGTAGGTGTTTCTTGTGCTATCTATAAATTGGTGGGTTTGTCTGTGTTCTCTGGTTTCTTTATTTCCTATGGATAAAGGTCAGTAAAATATGAACAAACGTGATTTATTGGTGCACACCTTTATGGCAAAACAGGTTTCCAACACTTAAATCACATAATGCCTTATCACTCCCTTTTATTTCAGCAATGTTTGGACATGGTCACTCCACTGTTGAAGATGATTAAGACATGACAAGATGTAATCTGACCAAAATTCTGTTCCATTTGCCTTATGTTTGCAGATTTACATTTTCTTCCTCTTCCCTCAGATCTCTATTTTATTTTTCCCCTTTTTCTTCCTTCATGCTCTGTTACAAGTTATCTCCTTTTCTCTTTCTTCAGTGATTTTTTGCAAAATTCTGCTTTCATGCACTTTTCTTCATCCAAGGTAGCTCACTAGAGTCATCCTTTCTTTTATCAAGAAGATGCCAAAGAACGACAGTGAAGGCATCTCTCTAATAGCCAATTTCAACAGTGAGGAGTTTAAATGGATCGTAGATCCTTTACATAGTTCACCCAGACCAGTCCTATGAGCTGGCAAAAAGAGGAGCTTCTGCAGACATCATTACTGGTGGTATTAATGATCTCATCTCCTCTGACGTAGGAAACACAACAGCCAGTGGTCAAGGTGGTTGGGAGCAAGGAATGTACTGTATTTTCTAAACGGAAGAAGACCGAATGACCTCAGAGCCACTGCTGCTGTTTTAGAGGGAAAAAAAGAAAAATTCGCTATTACTTGCATTTGTGTGCTATCTTTGGGAAAGTACTATTATTATATATTTTATTTTTAAAAGAGCCAAAATATCGCTATGCTTTGATACACTTTCAGCGTGAATTCAAAGTGAGGGATACAAATTCTGTGGCAATGGTTTATGGCCTGAAATCTGTTTTATTCCAAGATAGCCAGCTCTATTCAAGATGTTTTTATTCTGTAAAGTGTTAGAAGGACCGCAATAGCACGTACCCTGCTGCCTTCTTCAGACGGCACTATACTTCTACCAGGACAAACTAATGGTATTAGTTTGATTCATGTCATGCAAAAGAGGGCAAGGGAGAGAAGATTTAAATATAGTGTTATACTGAGTTACCATGGAATCACAGAATTGTCTGGGTTGGAAGGGACCTTTCAGATCATTGAGTCCAACCATCAACCCGACACTGACAAAAGCCATCATTAACCCATGTCCCTTGGCACCACGTCTGCCCGGCTTTTAAATACCTCCAGGGATGATGACTCAACCACTGCCCTGGGCAGCCCATTCCAAGGCTTCATAAGCCTTCCAGTGTAAAATTTTTTCCTAAAATCCAATCTGAACCTCCCTTGGCACAACTTGAAGTCATTTCCTCTTGTCCCATCGCCTGTTCCTTGGGAGAAGAGACCAATCCCCCCCCCGGCTACACCCTCCTTTTGGGGAGTTGGAGAGAGCGAGAAGGTCTCCCCTCAGCCTCCTTTTCTCCAGGCTGAACACCCCCAGCTCCCTCAGCCGCTCCTCACAAGACTTGTGCTCCAGACCCCTCACCAGCTCCGTTGCCCTTCTCTGGACCCGCTCCAGCCCCTCAATGTCTTTTTTGTGGTGAGGGGCCCAAAACTGGACACAGCCCTCGAGGTGGAGTCTCCCTAGTGCCAAGCACTGGGGGACAATCACCTCCTGAGTCCTACTCCCCACGCTGCTCCTGACACAGGCCAGGATGCTGTTGGCCTTCTTGGCCACCTGGGCACACTGCTGGCTCCTGTTCCGCCGACAGTCGACCAACACCCCCAGGTCCTTTTCTGCCGGGCAGCTCCAGCCACTCTGCCCCAAGCTTGCATGGGGTTGGTGTGACCCAAGTGAGGACCTGGAACCATAATAAGCTCTATGTTCTCTGAGTTTTAAGAAGCAATGCATGTCAGGTCTGGATTATGGAAAAAATACAGCGCTGATAGAAGGTGCAGGAAAAGCAGTTCTCCAGGCCCTGTGCTTTTCATGCGGAGAGTCACTGCGTGATGGCAGAGGAGGGTTTCAGGGCCATCAATCGACCGATTGTTGTAGTATTTGTCGTCGTGGCGCTTATTTGTTTTGCTAAAGGAAATGCTTCGGCAGGGAGCGCGCACACAGCCTGGCATAGAACGGAGCGCGCCCGCATTCCCGACAATGATGGTTTACTTAGCTGTGCGGGGGAGGCTGGCTTCAGCTGGCTGTTTAAAACGCCTATTTCTTCCTGAAGAAAAAAAATAAAGGGGGTGGGGGGGGACACGGAACATAATAACAGTACCACGGAGAATCATGGACCCGAGCTGCCTGATTTCACCACCAGATCTAAATTCTTCCAAAACAAACTACCTCAAAACACCCAGTGGGCAACAAGGTGTGGATTTATGCGCTGCTGTGGCGGGATGGGAATTGGGTTTTCATGGTGACTTTCAGCCAGCTCAGTATTACAAACCCAGGCACAGCAGCCTTAGGTACCCATTGGTCTCCAGGCTATTACACTGCCATAAACTTTTTCTCCAAAAATTCTGCTTTACACTGCAAAAGACTTTTGTACCTCATGCATTAAGTCCTAAAGGGTGGACTGAGGACATTTGCAGGTCGGTTTAGGGATGAGATGCCTTTGAGAAGGCTGGGGTGGCTCAGATGGGAGAAGAGAGAGAATATGACTGAGGTTTGTATGATGAGGAAGGCAGTGGAGAAGGTGGGGGAGATGGTGTTCACCCAAATTCTCCACTAGTAGAACAGAGCTCAGTTTAAAACAGGTAAAAGTCACTTTACAGAGCAGACAGTGCACTTCTGAAACACGCTGCCACAGGAGCTACCATGAGGAGTCAGAGTAAACCTCCAGGTTTAAAACAGGATTAGACAAAATAAAGCAAAATAGGCCCAAAACAGACACTATTATGATTGGGAAGGGATGTTCCTGGTCTGGTGGGAGGTGTCCCTGCCCAGGGCAGGGGGGTTGGAACTAGACAATCTTTAAGGCCCCTATTCCAACCCAAACCATTCTATGATTCCCCCTGGCATCCCCAATCCAATAGATAATATTATGCAATTGTTAATGTTAATCTAGAAAAGCTAACTTCCCTCGGATGCCTTCCGCAGAACAAGTTGGGGAGGATCCTGCCTCTCCCCAGGGGCTCTCTAGCAAACTCAAGGAGGCTGCCTCATGCAGGCTGAAGCTGGCTTCAGCTTAAATCTCTCCCCAGAAAAAGAAAATTTAACTTAATAACCCCATGACATAAGTAAAAAAGTCATATAGTGGAAACAATAAAAACAACCATTTGAGCTATTTTTAGAGTGAAATAAATGTTCAAAACCCAAAAGAATCAGTGTCACATTTTTCTCCCACCATGTCAGCCATCCGCTGACACAAAGGCAGAGTTTGGCCAAAGTGGCTCAGCTACATCTGTGGACAAAGAAGGGGAATTGAGAAAATGACATGATTTCAGCAAAAAAGACCAGAATCTCGAGCCAGGTTCTGCATACTTTTGACTGCCGGGAAACATCACTGTTAGTCTTAGTTCAGCTGGTGAATGAGAACTAAGTGGATCATATTTTTTCACATCAGTTTCAGGAATTAGGTTATAGCCTTTGACTCAGAAATTACTTCCAATATCCATTTTGATCCATTTATTCGAATTTATCTGGCCTAACTGCTTCAGCAGTCACTCATTGTTTTCTCCACTAAACCCATGCCACAAATTACTTTGGTACTCTGCTTTTCAGTTTATCTTTGTTCACAATAACCCCAAATTCCTTGCTGAGTGGCAATCCACTTGTAAGCTGTCTGTGAAGAGGAAACATAGCCTATTACTGGAAAGTGCACCATACATAATTATGACTCAGTCTGAAAAACAACAAAACCTGCCTCGGTGTTTTGATTTGTCAGCTCTGCTGGGTAACCATAGAATCATCGAATTGTCTGGGTTGGAAGGGACCTTTAAGATCATCTAGTCCAACCATCAACCTAACGCCGACAAAAACCATCACTAACCCATGTCCCTAGGCACTACACCAACCCATCTTTTAAATACCTCCAGGAATGGTGCCTCAACTACTTCCCTGGGCAGCCCGTTCCAATGTGCAATAACCTTTTCAGTGTCAAAACTGTTCCTAATATCCAATTTGAACCTCCTCTGCCACAACTTGAAGCAGTTTCCTCTTGTCTTATCACCTGTGACTTGGGAGAAGAGACAGACTCCTGCTTCTCTACACCCTCCTTTCAGGGAGCTGGAGAGAGCGAGAAGGTCTCCCCTCAGCCTCCTTTTCTCCAGGATGAACACCCCCAGCTCCCCCAGCCTCTCCTCATATTAATGTAGTATTAACCAGTCTTGATAATCCAGGGCAACAACACAGACTGCCCCATTTCAAGTTTTCTCTGCACCAAAACTCCCAAGAGCATTGGCATTCCTCTGCTTCTGCACCACCTTCTGGGTCTCTATGCCTTAATTAGCCTCTAATTAACATAATTTATTACCTAGAGAGGAATCCTATTTCTAGACTGAGACTATCCATGGCTGCAAACTATGGAAAGGTACCCATAATTTAATATACACATGTATAATAATACGCACCTATAATATAATAATGTATAACAGTGATCTATTGCACTAACCTCCCTTTTCCACCCCTCATGGTTGTGGACCCTCCCCTGTTGATGAGGGTACCTATTGGGTAGAAAAGAATGATCGAAAACAGCTTTACTGATGGGACACTCTCCTGTCTGCTGATCCCATGACAGACCAAATCTTCACCCTCTCCCTCAGGTGCTTCAGGCCTTCACCCCTCCCCAGGAAAGATTTTTCATGTGGAATGATGCTTTCCCTATTTATTTCAATCTTATTCTCAGCGAGCTGCGGTGTGGAAAGCAACCTATTGACTTTCTGCTTCATGTCTTGCTGTGAATCCAAGATTAGCACGGGCTGCTTGCTAGCGCTGGGATTTATTGATACGATGAATTGCACCAAGTTTACAATTCCAAGAAATCTGTCTCATGGGCTAACAGGAAGTGAAGGAAGAAACCGCGCATGAAATGAAAAGCATTCTCTTGACTACTGTAGGTATAAACTGAATTTTCTTCCAAACTAGTCACAAAAAGTCATCCAGAAAGGAACCAGAAGTAAAATTAGTCACCAGCCTGGTAAAGCTCTCTGGACTAAGTCCTTTTTTGTTTGTTCCAATAAGGTACACAGTTGGTTTAAAATAATAGTCACAGGAAACCAAGACAAATATGACTGATGCTGACTTCATATATGTGTAAATGAAACAACATAAAAATTAAATAATACCTCAAACACATCCATTTGTCCAGTAGCCACCTCTTGCTCTACAGCAACCCTTTGTTTTCCTGTTCCTGTTCTGCTTCACCATCCCAAATGGCATCCTGGCTTTCTTGTATTTAATTCTATTTGGTTTACGCCATTTATTTAATGGCTTTCTTTTACTTAATTTTTAGAAATCTAAATGGATGAATATTAACATACTCATCAGTCTGCTCATTCATTTTGCCTGCAGAAATTCCTTGGGCTGTATAAACAGTTTCGTTACAAACAGCTTGTTCCCAGAATATAGGGCTTCTTGGGAACTCAATTAACAATTACACTCTTGGGCTGTAGCTGAAGAGGTCACTGAAGCAGCACCTTGTCCCCATCCTCTCGTCACCTTCTATCTGTGGCCGCCAGCCAACATCCATGCAAAAGAGATGAGTCTCTTTTTAAGAATTATAGAAATTTTAAGAATTTTTAAGAAGGGGGCACTGTTACAGCAGCTTATTTTGACTGAAACGAGTTATGGGAAGTCACAGGAGGAGCCTGGCCAGCAGATCGGTGAGGGATGATAACTTCCAGCAACAGAGCAGGGAGAAGGCTGGGGCACTCACCTTTTTGTTGGCGCAGCTGGAGCTGGAAAAGAGCAGGCATCCATAGGCTTGCAAAAACGCCAGCTGCAAGGGAGGAGATGAGAAACTGAGAAAAAAAAAAGCCATATAGACATGTCAAGGCGCAGGCAGTTTGAAGCAAAACATCTTGGACTTGCAGTGAACTTCTTCCACTCAAGACAGTGGGACCCTTGCCATTTGTGTCTGTGACAGAAATAATTCTGAGCTCTCAGGCCAACTTGAACCGGGTTAAATGAAAGGACAGTTTATCACACATCATAAGATGAGTGTCAACTTGCTAAACCACATAATTAGACCATGTGTCTGAGCCCTAAATTCTTACTTCTGCACCTAAAGAAATAGATTGAATTTCATAAGCCCTGGGAATCCAGGCATCTCCTGTTGACTTAGTCATTCCAAAGGCAACTGTAAGATACCCAAATTTTGGGAAAATAAAACCATTTATTGCTTGAAGGCCAAGGAACCTACTCTTAAGTACATTTGTGTTAATCTTTCAGTCTGTGCAACTGAATGCAAGGAAATAAAGCCCATTTGGAAAGACAAATTTTAAATATTGCCTCACTTATTCAAAAATACTACAAAAATGGTAAGAATACTCAAACAGACTAAATTTTGCAACAGCAAAATAATGGGGCTTTGGATGACTGTAGTAAGATCTTAGCTTAGTGTAGTCATGGTTAAATTTCTTATAGGAACACAATCTTTTTTCTTCAGAACAGAATAACAGGTTTCTGTTATTCCCATCAAATGCAAATCAGTCTCTAATTTCCAAATCTGAAAGGTGCGTCAGTCACTTCAGCAGCTGTTGTCTTTCAGATGAGCTTAAGAAGATCTTCCAGCCTTTATGTTTAGTCATAAAAGAAACTACTTAAATAGCCAACAGCAATCTCTGAATAATGCAGTGACATTTTGCCTCTGCATTGATTTTACCCTATCTTTCACAGCTTATTTAGAGGTGGAACTGCCCCACTGTCATGGATGGAAAGACTGCTTGGGGTTTTGTGCTTTCTGCTCAGAATTTTCATGAGAGTGAGGCAGAGCAATTGCTCTCACAACGTGATAGTTTCTAGGTGGTTCTTGGTAACGGAGAGCGACTGTATTTAGCCATATTGGTCATCTTGTCCAAATTCAGTGTGCGACTGGTGTGGCAGCTGCAAAATGCACTCAGTGCAGTGACTACGATGCAGCTAGTGTGAGCTTCAGTGCAGTGGAGGCTTTTGACCTTGCAAGGAAAGGAGAACAAAAGAGAAAAGGAATGGGGAGGGTGAAGCTCTGAATAGTGAAAGATATAAAGAAGAATCCAGTAAAATCTCTGCATGTATTTAGCCTTTTCCATTACATAAAAACTGTGTACAATATATCATATCATAGTATTGAAAGGCTGAGGGACTTGGGTCTTTTTAGTCTGGAGAAGAGAAGGCTGAGGGGGGATCTGATCAACACCTATAAATACTGAAAGGGTGGGTGTCAGGAGGATGGGGCCAGCCTTTTTTCAGGGGTGCCCAGGGACAGGACAAGAGGGAACGGGCACAAACTTGAACATAAGAATTTCCATCTAAACATGAGGAGGAACTTCTTTCCTGTGAGGGTGGCAGAGCCCTGGAAGAGGCTGCCCAGAGAGGTGGTGGAGTCTCCTTCTCTGGAGACATTCCAAACCTGCCGGGACATGTTCCTGTGCAACCTGCTCTGGGTGGACCTGCTCTGACAGGGGCTTGGACTGGATGATCTCCAGAGGTCCCTTCCAACCCCACATCATTCTGTGATTCTGTGACAACATACTTGTATTTACAGGCAAAGTTGTAGATTCAATTGGAGTATCTCACTTTCCAGCTCTCCTTTCCTGATCTGTTTCCCATATGTTGGGGAAGTCAGTGGTGAAGAAACAGAGACACTGTGCACAAAGCTCATACATCAAACACCTGAGCTTAACAGGGGAGAAAGACAGCTGTGAACTGCTTTTATCACTTCTCCAGACCCAGATCAGGCAATATCTCAAACTGTCTGGAGAGATGAGGGAGCAGTAACCTGTCTTTCCTCATTTATGCTGTCTGCAGAGGTCTCACAGGGAAAGCTGTGCTGGCTGAAGTCTGGAAGGAACTAAGATGATGGCCCAGACAAATAGCACCCTGACATTGTCCAGGTCCTCCTGGCCCCTATGCCCAGCACTTGCTTGGCTGAAGTCTACGACTTTGATTCAGTAAGTTATTTCCTCCTCAGCTGCGACACAATCATTGGTCATTAGTGTCCCAATCTAAAATGCTACAAAGGTGCTATCTGGAAGGTGAGACATTCTCTACTCCACTCTGGTGAGGCCCCACCTGGAGTACTGTGTCCAGCTTTGGAGTCCTCAGCACAGGAAGGAGATGGACCTGTTGGAACGGGTCAAGGAGAGGCCCATGAAAATGATCAGAGGGCTGGAGAACCTCTCCTAAGAAGACAAGAGTTGGGGTTGTTCAGCCTGGAGAAGAGAAGGCTCCAGGGAGACCTTAGAGACCCTTCCAGTCCCTCAAGGGGCTACAGGAGAGATGGGAAGGGACTCTTGATCAGGGAATGGAGCCATAGGACAAGGAGGAACAGTTTTAAACTGAAAGAGGGGAGATTTAGTTTAGATATCAGGAAGAAATTCTTTGCTGTGAGGGTGGTGAGACCCTGGCCCAGGTTGCCCAGAGAAGCTGTGGCTGCCCCATCCCTGGAGGGGTTCAAGGCCAGGCTGGATGGGGCTTGGAGCAACCTGGCCTGGTGGGAGGTGTCCCTGCCCAGGGCAGGGAGGTTGGAACTGGATGACTTTTAAGGCACCTTCCAACTCAAACCATTCTGTGATTCTATGATCTAATTTTGCTTCATGTTTGCAATTCACTAGGCATGCATATCTGGCTACTGACCATATCTCACCTGACTCTTGGCATCTTCTTTAGAAATTATCATTCAATTTCTGACTATGTGAACATTTAGGCTGGGTTCCCAGGTGGATTTAAGCACATATCTCCAGCCTAATTGCTTTGAAGGCACCTAATTTCAAAATGTGCTCTCTCTTGAACTTCACTCAATTGCTTTCAGTCCCTGCAAGCACTTCCATTTTCTGTTGGTCGTATTTCTCAACCTTAACACAACGTGCATCAATTTACTACTAGTCTGCTTCTTCCATCTGGTCTGGTAGGTGGTTTTGGAGCACTTGTCCTAATGAAGTAGAGTCACAGTAGAAGTACTTCCACCTTTTTGCCTGAGATCATATTCACCTCCATTCTCCTCTTCCCACTGAACTGCAAGAAAAGCTCTGATCTGCAATATGAGAGGATTAGGCTCAATCCCATCCTCTTCTGAAAAGCCTTTGCATGTCTAATGCACTGAGAGGTGAACACCGTAAATTCCAGGCAATAGAGTAGGTGAAATCCTCTTTGATGACCTGAATAATAAGCTGCAGTGAATAGCCACATGCTCGTTAGGTCAGAGAAAGAATGAACGATTTTACAGACTCTTGGGTCAGGTGTTCCCATGGCCAGGGAAACATCTCACCTGCCAAAGTTCTTGATGGCTTGACGATGTTGCCCAGAGGGTTTACTTCCAGGAGAGGAACCTCTCTTCCTTGGCTCAGAGTCTTCCAGGCTCTACCTTGTAAAATGATGCTTTTTGCCACCTAATGCACAGTTTAATGGTTATCCTGGAAGTAAGAAATGCTGCTTCAGGTTCTCACAGGCAAAGGGAAGGAATTAAGTCTCACATTCTTCTCTCCTCTGGTCCTGTTCCTGCTAGCTCCCCTGTTGCTGTGGAGAGGTCACCATGGTTGCAATCTGTGAGAATGTATCACAGCACAGGCAGCTGGAGATAGAAGAGGGCTCAAGGTAGTGAATTCTGATTTAAAAAATTCACCAATTGCCTGCAGTTCGGGGACTAGGAAGAAGCAGAATTTCAGATAATATTTCCCCTGGTTTATTTCTAACTGCATTGGCTTTTGTGGATCCAGCTGATAAGGATTTAGATCTCTCTGCGTATTGCGGAAGGAGGGCAGGATCCTTACCTTTCAGGCAGCGGAGCTGATTAAGACATCTAAAAGAGTAAAGATGCAGTGCAATGCTGAAGATCCCTTCCTGACCATCAGTCTTCTAGGAGTCTAATTCCTGTTGATTCCCATCAGTGTGGTTGCTTTTTAAAAGTTTAAGACTGCAGCCGTGGGTTACAGTCTCTCCAGGGCAGGGACCAGCTCCTTCATCTGGCTGCAGAGCGATAACTGTTCCTGGAGTTTACAGCGGTAGTGAATGCAGTGGAATTCAGCATCTTGCTATCAATTTAAATGCGAAGTTTACCAAATATTTCTGGCCTAGAAATATTTGTTACTACCGTCTTTCCTCTCTCGCCTGTGCTGCTACACTTTGTCTGAGAGCAAAAGATTCATCGCTACCTCCCTCCAATGGTAAACTTTGGTAATTTCTTTTGCAGGAAGAAAAAGATATTCCAGCCCTCACTATTTACAGAATTTTTTCCAGTCTGATGAGGAGAGGGAGAGATTGACAATTTTTAAAGTCACAAGAACATGCGGTCACTTCTCAAGAACAATTCTCATTTATTACGTAAGTATTTATTTATATATAATGGAATCACAGAATTGAGCCAAAAGTTCATTCAGGCTGAGCGGGAGCAGTGGCAGAGCCCTGGAAGAGGCTGCCCAGAGAGGTGGTGGAGTCTCCGTCTCTGGAGACATTCCAAACTTGCCTGGACAAGTTCCTCTTCAACCTGCTCCGGGTGGACCTGCTTTGGCAGGGGGTTGGACTAGATGATCTCCAGAGGTCCCTTCCAACCCCATGTGATTCTGTGTTGCTGTGGGAGGTCACGTCTCTTTTCTAACCTCCTGCTCACCACAGGGCCTTCTGTATGGACAGGGATGCGTCCACTTGCGTGGGGAAAGCACTGGAGGGGTCCAACTGTCCTCAGCATGAAGAGCTTTTCCTTACACCCAACCTGAACCTCTCGTTTCAGCTCGCATCCATTGTCCCACAGCCTCCCACCGCATAGAACTTGGCTGCAGCTTCTCCACCCCCTCCCCACTGGTGCTGGGGGGCTGCTATTAGCCCCCCAGAGCTATCTCTTCCCCTGAATGAACCAGCCCCATCCCTCAGCCTCCCTGCACGGGAGGGATGCTTCAACCTGGCCACCTCGGGGACCACTGATGAGCTCACTCCAGTCTGTCCGTGTCTTTCCCACGCCGAGGGCCCAGCTGAAGGCAATACCTGATAAGTGCTGAGCTGAGAGATCATGTAATCTAGAGTCTGTGCTCCTATTAATATAACAAAATATCAAACCTGAGAAGACCTCATTGTGTTCTCTCCATGCTAACATGGGTGGCAGGGTGGTTTAATCCTTCCAAGAGCTGGCAACAGGGCCCCACTGGTGGCCACAGAGCAGGGGACAGTTGCCTCTCCCTGGCTCTGCCCCCAGGACAAGTATTTTCATGGCAGCCCTGGTCCCTTATGGAGACCTTTCCTTTCAGGATGTGAAGAGGGGGCTGAACCAGGACAGAAACTTTCACTCAGAACATGTATCTTTTACAGAAAACGTGGAAAATATGAATGTAGCTCAGCTGAGAACACAGATCTCACAAGTCAAGGTCAGGTCTCACTGTGGTTTCACCGTTTCCCGGTAGCAGCTGCAAGAATTTCCATGCTTTTCTGATCTGAATTTCACTTGGAAAGTATGTAAATGGCTATTTTCATTGCTCGTACCGGCTTAGTCAGAAACTTATGCTGAGGAAGACAGGCCTTTTCCAGAATTTTCACAAATAGTGAAGCTGTCATAGCTCACTTCAAGAGATGCTGAAAGAGAGAAGAGGGTTGACAGCATAACTCTTGAAACAGCTCAGTGTGGCAGAGTTACTGGCTGTGACAATTTGGTGTGTGGCACCAGGAGGCCCTCATGAGGTAGCAAAAGTCATGCTGTTGGACTCCACAGCATCCTTATTAATAGCCACATTTTGTTTTCTCTTTCTAATGATAACCAATTCTTCTCATGTCTTGCTGGTGTTTAGTCAGTAACACGGTAAAGTAGTAAATAATAAACCACCAAGAATAACACATTTCAAATGGTGAAATACTTGCTGGAAAGGAAAAAAAAAGGAAAAAGGAGTATTAGGTGTTTAAGTGCATGAAGTTTTTGCAAATAGATTCAAAGACTATTCTAACACAGAGTTTGCAACTTATTTCAGGGATTAGAATGGTGTGTTGGGCATATGTGCATGTATGGATAATGTAAGATGTGGGCAGGGACACCTCTCACCAGACCAGGTTGCTCAAAGCCCCATCCAGCCTGGTCTTGAACCCCTCCAGGGATGGGGCATCCACAGCTTCTCTGGGCCACCTGAGCCAGGGTCTCACCACCCTCACAGAAAATAATTTCTTCCTGAGATCTCATCTAAATCTCCCCTCTCTCAGTTTAAAACCGTTCCCTCGCGTCCTATGGCTCCACTCCCTGATCAAGGGTCTCTCCCCATCTCTCCTGCAGCCCCCTTCAGGGGCTGGAAGGGTCTCTAAGGTCTCCCCGGAGCCTTCTCTTCTCCAGGCTGAACAACCCCAACTCTCTCAGCCTGTCCTCACAGCAGAGGTGCTCCAGCCCTCGGAGCATCTTTGTGGTCTCCTCTGGACTCCTTCCAACAGGTCCATGTCCTTCCTATGGAGGATGAAGCCCTCTTTCTACTTCTTTCAGGTACATTTCTAAGCATGTAGTGAACTAGATGCTGCTTTTCTTACTATCTCTTATGTCTTTGGTCTGTTGATGTTATTGACTGTCCCATTTTTGCCTGCTTCTTTCTGTGTTAAGTCCCAGAAAGAGAAATAAGCAAAATCTAAAGGATGCCCTAATGTTCACCTTTAAAAAAATATTGTTTTTACCAGTATTACCTACCATTACAAGTGGTAAATGGTAAAATTTAAACAAATAATAACACGAAACTCCAGTTTTATGCCAGCAACCTGAGGAATTGTATGAGAAAGTGTTTCCCCTAGGCAGAAACCTTTGGGTAGCATGGAGGACTTCATACATCGCAGAAAGAAAAGGTACAGCTGTCCAAAGGCCAAACAGGAGGACAGCATTTTCAAGTGAGGAGGTGCATTAAAAATTCAAGCTGGGACCAATATTTCCTAAAGTTATAGTCTTCCCCCCCTGTACATTTCCTTTGATCTGAATTGCTTCTTAATGTTTCCCCAGCAAATTTTAACACTCAGCAGCCTAAGTTTAATAGAAATTAAAAAATGTGGTGATGCTTAAGCAAGAACACAATGGATTTTTGGCAAAAGCACTCAGCCTCTAACTTTTTAAATGCTGTTAGTGAACATATGCTGATTATTTGATATGAGGTAATCTGGGGACAGGTACTTTGACATTTTTTTAATTACAAACAGCAGGGATTACCTATTTACCCAAGCAACACTAATGATATATTTTCTCAACCATGTGAAACTTGCTAAATGGGAGTGAGGTTAGTTGATGTGGCACATTCCTATCTGTACTCCAGCCTCGCTTTTCTCCATCACCTCAGTTCCTAAATAATCCTTGAATTTCATTGGGTCTGTGCTGAGATCCTGCCTGATGTGTCTGGGTACATTTCAGCACAATGGTATTCTAACCCTCGAAAGAAATACACTATACGTTCTTCAATATACAATTTCTAGTTTATATAATACACGATGCATTAACAGAAACACATTGTGAAGAGTTTTGCCAAAGGAGCAGAGAAAATGGGAAGAGAGTCTAAAGAAAATGCCACGCTAAACGAGCAATGAAAGGTCTGCCCAAGCCCTGCCATGGGCGTCTCTGAAACACATTATAGCACATCGTGTTCCGGATGGCAGGATCCCACAGACATACGAGAGAGCAAATATTTATTTCACAAATTTGGACCCTGCGGTGGAACATAAACATTTTGTATGTTGCCCGTACCTCATTATCACAGATCCAATGTTATATTTCTCGGAAATCAATCACCTGGGGTGCACTTTGTGCTGGGATCCAGGCTAGGCAAGGAATAATAAGGCTTTGTGTTTCGACGATAGTCCAGATGTAAGTATAGGTGTATCCCCCAGCAACCTACGAGAGAGCTCCAAGTACCTTGACCACAGGCCAACCCCATCAGTATTGTACTGTTTACGGTCCGTTCCTCACATTCACAGACAGCCCTGGAGTCGGCTCCGTCTGGAAGGTCCAAGAGAGCTGGGTGTTCTTGGCCAAGGAGCCGGTGTTTTTCCACAGCTGGGACAGGAAGGACTCAAGTGGGTTCTCGTGAACAGGAGGAGAACTGGGCAGGTTTCTGCCGCCAGGAGGAGGTAACTCCTGGTCAGTGGCAAGCTGTCAGAGGAGGAAGAGATCTCCACAGATCTGCCAGGGAAGAAAAGACAGAAATCTTGGCAGGGACCACACTCGTTTCTCCAAAATATCTCTGCTCTGCTGTTGGAGATAACCTGGAGATCTCAGTTGACAGGACTCGTAGCCTTGCATGTCTCCAGAGGTACTTCCCCACTGTGGGAGAACATCAACTGCGATCCCTAAAAAAAGTTGAGGTGCACAGCAGTGCTTCACATCAAATCCCATACTAATCCTAATTAATTTACTCTTTTTTTCCACTAATTAGAGGCAATGCTTCTCCATCCACAGCACAACACTTTGAACCATCCCTTTGCAGTAGCAGGTAACTGAAAAACATTCACTCTTGTCACCGCAAGAAGCATCTATTTTATAAGCTGAAACAAAATGCCCCTTGGCCTTAGAAAAATGTTTTTCAACCCACTTTAATCCCAAGTGTGCACTGACCTCTTTAAAAATGTATGGCATGAATTGCACTACAAAAAAAAAAATCAACATTGTTTGTTCTTAAATTATTGCACAGAAATAGGTTACAAATCGTTCTTTGTGTTACCATACAACAAAATAGAGGAACTGTTTATGATTTTGTTTGCCACAGATCAAGTTCCCTTCACCTCTTCTGAACCAGCCGTGTACAAATTTTGCAGTTTTTTGTGGTCTGCCGTAGCTTATCTCTGGCTTAATCCTATTAGTGAGCCGTTTTCATTCTTGGCTGCAGTGGTGGTACCAACAGCACAAATTAGGTTCAAATTTATGAGCTGCTCTAACTTGCAGTCTCCCATCCACAATACTAAACCTTTCCTGTTACTTAGAAATGGCCAGGAACAAACCACCCTTTCTCATCTGCATGTTGTGAATCTCAGGACAGGTAGAGTACGGTGCTGAAAGACCAGTCGTGCTCGCTTTATAATGCACGTAGGAAATCCCCAGAGGGAATATCTGAGGGAAACTAAAGACTGTTGGTGTTTAAGCAAATACTCTAGGAAGGCCTTGACTGAGGACCAGACTCCGGCTCTCTATTCCCTTAATGGTGCTGAAAGCCCAAAGAAGGAATTAATCAAACTCCTACCCATTGCTTACACCCCTGTGGATTGACAGAATGAAAAGAACCCGTTGTTGGTCCTTGATGAGAGGAACAGCACAATGAGGTGAATCATAGAATCATAGAATCATAGAATGGTGCAGGCCTGAAGGGACCTCCAAAGGTCATCTAGTCCAAACTCCCCACAATCAGCAGGCACAACCCCAACAAGATCAGGTTGCTCAGGGCCTCGTTGAGCCTCACCTTGAATATCTCCAGGGAAGGGGCCTCAACCACTTCTCTTAGCAATCTGTTCCAGTGCTCCACCACCCTCATAGTAAAGAACTTATTGAGATGAGATCTTCTATGAAACATCAGTATTAAGACTTGGATTACTGCCCATAAATACAAGGATGAGTCAGGAGTTGACTTCCTTAGACTCCCAGTGATAAAGAGAGGAAGTAAGCCCAGGAGACCATCCGGCATATCTGGGACCTGAGTAATCTTTTGGGTACCCTCTTCCTACTGACTATGGAGGAGATCTGATAGACTTCTGCAGTTTTTCACTGTCCCTTCTCTTCTTTACTACCTTAAATAACTGGGTATAATGAGCAAATTTTGGCATTTCATTTCCCAGCCCCTTTCCAGAGCATTTCTGGATACGCTGAGCACAGATGCTTGCAGAACTCCTTTAGTGGCATACTCTGTTGTGAAAAGTTGGCACAACTCTCTGGGGATTATAATTTTTTTTGACCTGTAGAGATGTTGAAGCTAAGCACACAGCTGTGGCTTGTACCAGCAGTTACAGCACTCTGCCATGAAATAATCAACAATAATATTCTCAAAATCCATGTCCCAGGTTTTCCATGAAAAAAACCAACACTACTTTACTACCAGCATGTTTTGTTCTGCATTTTCTGTGTATTTGTATTACAGTGTCTGATCAATCGTCTGTCTACTACAGAGTTCCCATTAAAACAGTGTCTTCGTTGAGGGCTAAACATAACAAATTCTCCATCCCATTTCTTAGCTTTCTTACACTTGTGTAGAAGTATGAGGATCATCACTCTGCTTGTCTTTTTGGCACTCTGTTTCAACAGCACTGTGCTTTCCGCTTCGTGATGGAGTGGCAGAGGCCTGGAACCAGCTGCCCAGAGAGGTGGTGGAGTCTGAAAGGGCACAGTTGCATCTAACATTCTACAAACATATACGAAGTTGTTTTCTGGTGATTGCTCCAAAAGATCTTCACTCTGCAGCCCCTGCTCCCTCTCAAGTTTCAGGGATATTACTGCTCCCTTCACTACAAAGTCAGGATCAAACGATATTAGTCAAAGGGAATTCAACTGTGGACTTACTGAATTATTATGCCTATAGTATGTGATGCATCATTTAAAAAAAAAAAAAAAAAAAAGGCCTCACAACCAGAAGAAGGGAAAGAATGTTTTCACATAGATTTCTCTGAATCTTCAAAATCAGCAATTTTAAAAGTTTCCGTGAGCAAGCCAGGGAGGAACAGGCCAAGATGTCCTGTTGCCATGAACTGGAAGGAACTGTGGGAAAGAATAGATCTAGTAAACTCATGCACGAATATGATACAATGGCAGGAGGTGACATGCTAAAAAATACATGAGATTCCTCTAAAGAGCCGAGCATCATCAAGCTGTTACAGATGATCAGAGACATGCAGGGGTTTCCAAATGAGAAGTGAGAGAGTAGACAGGCTGGATAGGTGGAGTGAGAGAATGATAGAGATTTACAAAGTCGTGAATGGTACAGTAAATCTGAATAAGAAATTATATTTAGAGCCTGCAGGCTGTTTTTCAAAGGCTATATGTATTAGTAGTCCTCATGAGACTGAATCAGAATTGTTTCTGAATATATACAAAGGTATGAAAAAATTATTACCAGTTTTCCCTGGCAGTGCTTTTGAGTGCCCAGTTTGGAACAAGCAACGCATGCCTGTCAGAAGTCCAGGGCATCAAAATTCCCTTCAAGGAAATGGAGTGAGTAAGTGACCAGTTATTCCTATAGACAATCAGCAGAAAGATGAGCTGAAATTTTTGTGTGAAATTTCAGGAAACCAAATTCTTGAGATGTTTTTCTTGCTGTTTTTAATTGTTGGTTTTGTTGTTGTTGTCAATTGTGGATGCCTCAGATTATCTGTCCTGAAGAGGATCAAAATTTACCTTTTAAACACACTCCTGAGACATAGTATAAGGTACTATAGATGGTTTTTGTATTGCTTTAAGTTTGTTCTTTGCAAAACTTCTATGTCTTACTACAGATGTGGTCATATATTAATTTCAGTGAGGTTAAATGAAATGCATTTTCACGTGCTTTAAAACAAATTCTTCTGCAGCGCTTGTGATTAAAAGAGGAACTCGCACAGACAAAGAGAAGAGGGTGGCTAGAGCTCCAACTTAAAATTGCTTTAAACCAATTTGAAGATCACAGACCGTCTGGGTAAGCTCAGACACAGACAGAACATCTTGACTCGGCCTGTATCCAGGTGCACAAGGAAAGTCCAAGAAACTTCAAGGAAGCAACGAGTGATTCAGGCTGACTGCTACTCCGAGACTGCCAGAAATCCAGTTCTCTCCATTTTCTCCATCTCTCAGCAAAACTCTAGCTTCCAGTCCAGGGCTTTAGCTGGCAACATTATCTGCGTGCTGCTGCCCTGCTTACAGCGAGGCACGCTGCCTTGGGATACATGGTGAGAAGAACAGCATCCTGCGGATAATGAAGATTATCGGTTCTTCAACAACGTGTGTGTGTATACACAGCGAAAAATAGAGTGTGGGTGTTATGAAGAGAGGGGAAAAGAGAGAGACAGAGAGGAAAGACAGCATTTGCTACTATTTACTATTAAGACAGCTCCTGTACAGAGAAAATATTTTCCCATCGGACCGCTTTTGCAGTTTTTTTCCAAACTGCAGCTTGAAGAAAACAGGAAGAAAAAAAACCCAACCTCTATTTTCCCAGATATCATACCAGGATGCCAGCCTTTTCCTAGGTCATCGTATCGGCCTTGCTGACCATTCAGCCCTCTGTGATCTGCGTAAGTTGTTTTAGCAGTTGTGTACTAACGGCAAACACTCGCCTTCTGCCTTCCTGTGTCACTGAGCTTCTCTTCGCCCAGGAGCTCCTGGCCAGCTGCCACAGCTGGGACACTCACCATCTTGACTCGGTCATATTTATTAACTGGGTCTAGATAAACACAGCTGATCAGCAGCAACCGGTGTACCTTACTCAGCTCTTTTTCCCTGACAAACTCTATAGCCACGGGACACAACCGTGTTGTTGACTTGGAGGGTGATGGCCTCCACGGACCTCTGGAGAAGGATGCAGTGTCAGTAAGACGTGAGGAATGAGCAAACACAAGGCTCCAAAACAAGCCCTGGGAGCCTCTGAAACTCCTAGGAAACAACCTTTTTCCAGGCGGCCTGAAGAAAGCATGAATTAACAGACACCAGCTTAATTAATTCACTGGTTCCAATGGAAAATGACATTTCTTGGCCCACCCCAAAAAAAAAGGAAAGAATGTGAGTTTAAAGAAGGGAAAATATTACAGCAAAAAGGGCATAATTATCTTCAGGGAGGGTGATTAATT
Organism: Arenaria interpres; assembly: GCA_013399435.1. Taxonomy (NCBI): domain Eukaryota; kingdom Metazoa; phylum Chordata; class Aves; order Charadriiformes; family Scolopacidae; genus Arenaria; species Arenaria interpres. The sequence continues at coordinate 63,903 of VXAK01000375.1, read as the reverse complement.
CCCTGAGAATTGCATGGCCTGAAAGCTGATGTATAAATGTTTAGTAGGCACCTAAGGCCGGTTTGGAACACATTCCCTTGAACTTCACTTTTGCCACCCTTGCCAGTTCTGCTTTCAGCTTACAGGCTCAAGGATGTCTTGCATGGAGGCTGCAGAAAGGATGAGCCCCAGCAACTGATAGGGGTGTCTGGGAAAGAGAGTGTCCTGGCAGCCCCTGACCCCTGTGGTGATGCTTCTCACCTGCAGCAACTCCGGGCTGGGAAGAGCTACGAGAACCTCATGTTGACCCAATGAAAATATTAAGAATCAGAGAGTCAAAGCAGTGAGAGAAGTTATTACGTGCTGTCGCCCGGTCTGTCTGCTCTTTAGCTCTCTGTGGCTGCCCTGAAGTTCTCTGTCTTGCATTTTCTAGTCTACATTTTTCTTTTAAACAGTACGACTGGCTTGATGCTTTCTCTGTGTGGGAGCATTAAAGCTCTGCTAAAGAAGCCCTGAAAGAGGAGAGCTAGTTGGATGGGTGCTGGTCAGTGAAACCCAGTTACCATCAGAGAACCGTTGTGGGAGGAAGGAGAATGGAGTCTTTTCACTACTGACAGCTGTAGCATAAATCTTTATCAGTTTTATTGTATTTGATTAAAAGAGCTCTCAGCTGGGCTCCGTGTGGAAGTCAAGGCTACACATCAACCCTGTTTTTCACCTTGAATAGGGATTTTGTTCCTACGATCATCCCTCTGATGTCATGAGCTCGATTTTTCCCTTGATGAGGTGCCCACTCATACTTTTTCCCTGGCTGAAGAGGCAGAGGGAGATGAGGGAGCCTGTGTGTCCAGTCACCTTCTCGCCGGGGGCACGGGGCTGGGAACAGAAAAGGAAGATTAATAGAGAGCAGTCCAAATCCCCGTCCGAAGCAGCTGAATAAAGTTACAGAACTGGATAAAATAGTCCCTCTCACCTTCAGCCCTGATGTCTCGGCTCCGGAGGCAATAACAAGCTGGCTTTGTTTTTGTGATCCAGGCTCTGGTTTGTGGAAGAAGGCCAGTAGCCAGTAGCCAGTAGCCGGCTGCCCGTGCCCCGTGCTGGCAGGGGACCTGGGGGACTCTCTCTCCAAGACAGGCACTGGGGACCTGGGATGAGGCATATGGCCCACACCTCCGAAAAGTCTTCATTTTCCACTACTTTGATGTTATCTGGGCAAGCAGGAGCCTTTTCCAAGGAAGGGCTGATACAATAGAAACAACATGCAGTATTTGCCAAGTGACTTTTCCCTCACCTACTGCCTTAAAAAAGAAGTTGATAAAATACTATCGGCATCTACCCTCTTCTACAGTAAAATTACTTGAGAAGAGAACAGAAAAGAAAGGTAGGCAAACTATAACTTCCAGTGATACATCATCTTCAGAGTATTTTTTCAAAGTATGCTTTTTCTTAACAGGTAACAAGCATGAGACTTGTTGACCATAAAACGCACAACTGAATTAAGAATAAACATGAGCGGTAAAGTCTGGCTAAGTCTGTTAAGATACCCAAGAAAAATACTGAATTTCAAGTGCTCAGTTATTCTCATTTCTAATAATCATAACTTAGAAAAAATCTTACTAATTCCGCCACGTGTAATAAAAGTGCTGAAGAAGAGGATGATCATAGCGAGTGGTAATATTTTATATTAGCTTATGAAGGGAGATGTAAAAGTGCACTAATCTGCCTCAGATACTGCCATATATCTCCATAGGAGATGAGTTAGAAAGGAGGCACAAACCAGCACTGAAGAAAAATCGTGTAAAAGAACCAAAAAGATCTTTGTTGAACTATTCAGGTATCTGGTAGGTTTATTGCAAAACTACTTAACAATATCAGTTACTACTAAAGTTTTCCTGTCATTTCCCTTTTGCAGATCCTGTTCTCAGTCGCGTGTAATTTTTCTCAAAGCTTCATTCGGACAACATTTTCCATGTCTAGCGTCTGCTTTAGGCTGCCTTGTTTGTGGAAAAATTCAGCCAAAAATGATTCACTGCTTTTCAAGTAATAGGTTAGTTAAAAATACATTGTTTTTCACCCAGCAAAAACATTCGGGTGCCGTATCCCTGGAGGGACTGAAACAACCCTCGTGTTTGAAGCCTGGAGGAGAAAATGGATTTGGCACGAAGGCTGGGGGAAAGGGATGCTCTGGCAATATGAGTGGGCTTAGAGCACACTCTCATGTGGATAGAGTAAACCAGCAAGTCTGGTCGTCTGTCCTCACTGGGCTGCTGCCAGCAGATGTCCTGTTGGTGGGAGATGCATCTTTTTCCCCTCTTCTCTATCTGCCCCTCCTGTGCAAACCCCACACTCGCGGGGTTCCATGTGTCCCGTCCCACCTGCTGGTCCAGCCCCCGGCTCTCTGCCTGCAACCCTCCCCAGCTGGTGCAAACCACTGAGGCCAAAAGAATTGCAGATTTTCTTCTCTTTCCTTGTCCAGGAGGAACAGAAATGCAGGTATTTGGCTGCTGAATTGTTGACATCTGGGAAAAACAGTCGGCATTTCCATGGGGAGCACCTAGCGGCATCTCTCTGATCTTCTTTTCTTGGTGTTTTTAAAGGTGAAATTGGAGAAGAAAAAAAAAAGAAAATGTTTTTGAAGAGCATCTCTCAGGTTGCAAAGTTGGGCAATGACGGATTGGCTCTGTCCCATGTGTGCTGTGGTTCGTACCAGATCTCTGCCTAATCAATTGTAGAGAATAAAAGGTGGGAAACAGGGAATAGTATTAAGAACTGGCTGGCAGGTAATTAAGTAATACAGCAGCTGCTTATTCAGCCTTGGAAAATGTACATTGTTATGTAGCTCATCTCCATACACAGGGGGAGCACAGTGCTGTTATGCCCGTGGGGAGCCCCAATAATCCTAGAATCATAGAATCATAGAATTGTCTAGGTTGGAAGGGACTGTCTAGTCCAACCATCAATCTAACTCTAAATAAAAAAAACAAACCCAAAAGAAAACCATACAAAACAACTCCCCACATTACTAAACTATGTCTTAAAGCACTATGTCAACCCATCTTTTGAAAACCTCCAGGGATGGTGCCTCCACCACTTCCCTGGGCAGCCCATTCCAAGGCTTCATAACCCTTTCAGTGTCAAAATTTTTCCTAATATTTAATCAGAACTGGTGCAACTTGAGGCCATTTCCTCTTGTCCCATCGCCTGTGACTTGGGAGAAGAGACCAATCCCCGAGTCCATCAGAGAAAAGAGGCACTGCCTGGATCCTCCCAGTGTATCCCAAGGGGAGGCATCAGCCCCATGTGGAGTGGCTGGGGGTGACATCCACCCCAGAAGTTAGGGGGAGAGGCTCTCCAGAGCACCCCACAGCTGAGGGGGGCTATGCTAGTCCCCATAATGGGACTCATTATGGGATGCAGGAGAAGAGTATTTCAGGATTTATGGGCCGGGATTTGACGGGGCTTTGAGCAACCTGGTCTGGTGGGAGGTGTTGGGTTTATGTTTTGGGTTGGAAGGGACCTTAGAGATCATCCAGTTCCAATCCCTGCCCTGGGCAGAGAATTAAGGGACCTGAGCCAGGTGGGACAAATTGAGCAGGGCAATGGGTTTGGGGTCTTGTAAATCCAGGGGGGATTCACATTACATATACGTATGTATTTCCCATGTCTGGACCTTCATCATGAACTGCCAGAGGAGGGAAGAGAATTAAGCTGAAGATGAAATGGACAAATAAAATAGGCAGATAGAGCTGATAAAAATCTTTAACAGTTCCAATTAGGGGAGTACTGAAATGCTACAGTATTTAAACCCCTGCCTTCCCCATCTCACCGCCTGCCATTTCTTTAAACACCCGGTATTTGGTACGTTCAAACACAGCAGCTGGGGCTGATGATGGGGATCTTGCTGCAGCGGGAGCAGCACTCCAAGAAATTGTCCTTCTCTGCTGGGCTGCTCCAGCCAGGGCCACCAGTGACTGCTCCTGCGCTGGTTATTCTCCCTTGGTACCACAAGATGGCAGGGTCTTAATTTTAAATCTCTGTTTCAGATTCTTGTTTGGTTTATTCTGCCTTTTTTTTTTTTTTTTTTTTCCCAATTTCCTTTCACTTGGGAGCTGCCCCACACTCTCAGCTACTGCTGTGGTTGTTATGAAGCTTAAACAAGGAGTTTAAATGATGCTTTTTTAGTGATGAGTTTTGTCTGCAAAGCAGTTTTGCTTCAGCTCTGGGATGGGTTAAACACTTTAAAAACCAATACTGCTTTACCAGCCTAACTTGATGCAAACTTTCCTTTTTTGGTTCCTTTTTAGTACCATTTATTTCCTTTTCCTTCTGGGAGTAGGCCAGCCATTAAAAATATATTTATACTGGTATAGATTATGTAAGATGTAACAGTTTATACATAAAATGGCTCAGCTTTTGTCCCTGGACAAGACCTTAGTAGAAAGATTTTTATTTGAAGAAGGCAGATGTTTGGGTGGGGTTTTTATGTGGGGTTATAAAGGTATTTTCTCAAGTGTGCTGACAGAGGCCATCACTGGGGTTGCCTGGTGTCAGCAGAGGATGCTGCATCTGCAGGACATTATCCAGGTGGGTACTGAGGATGGGGTTTAATGCAGAGCCCTCCCCACCTTCCTTTTCTTCATTACTACTGAGCTCTCCCCCTTGCCTTGGGAGGGCAAATTCCATGCTTTAGAAGTGTTTAACACCATCCCCTCTCACTCCTTGTCAGAAGAGAGCATTTCTCCCACAGAATCACAGAATCACCCGGGGTTGGAGGGGACCTCTGGAGATCATCCAGTCCAACCCCCTGCCAGAGCAGGTCCACCCAGAGCAGGTTGCACGTGAATGTGTCCAGGCGAGGTTTGAATGTCTCCAGAGAAGGAGACTCCACCACCTCTCTGGGCAGCCTCTTCCAGGGCTCTGCCACCCTATATAGTGTCCGTCTCAGCCTTGAAGAGCTTAGAGCAGATACCACCTGTAAATCTCTCAGGAGGCAGCAGAGAGTGCTGTTCAATAAGCAGTTATTTTTTTCAGTCCAGTTCTCTTTTTTTTTCTTTCCTTTCCCCAAGTTTTTAATGCAAAATCGAAGAGGCAAATATGAAAGGAGAAAAAAAGAAGTACTTGACTGCTTATAGGAAAGAGTCCTCCATCCCCTGCAAATTAAGTGGTGTACTAAATACCAGCTGGTACGGGACCCAAAAAAAAGATGAGAACAGCTTGTCTTGTACAAGCCCTACATCTCTCTGTGTTCTTGGCAAGTACTTTTTTTTCCACCTGGGTATCTCAGCCATGAATTACTTAAAGGCTAGAGGGTGGGCATAGGGGGGCAGATCCATAGCATGGCGTGGGGAAGGTGGCAATTACCTGCTACCAAGTTCAGAATTCATCCCTTTAAAATTCTTCCTCTGCTGTTACCCCACTCTGAAGGCGGGAGTAGCATCCTCATCCTGGTATTCATCAGGCTTGGACAAGAAAAACAACTATAACTAGTAAAGTAAGTGGCTTTCCTTCTTAGGAGACATAATAAAAATGAAAACTTAAGTAGTAAAAGCAATATCAGTGAGGATGTTACATGTGATGAGGTAGCAGGGAGGGAAGGCCGAGAAAGGCAAATATAGTAGTAAAACAGCTGGGAACTAAACCCAAATAAATGAAGATAATCCCTCGTCCAGCAAGTACTGATTGAAAGAGAACAGCCTCACTTTTCCTGTTAGTGAAGAATTTGAAAACTGAGAGTTTTCAATGAAAAATAAACTCTGGAGAGGACACTCTATAGAAGGATCTATTTTACTGTCCGTGCTGGGGTTGAGGTTGACTAGTGAATTTAATACGTGAATTTTTCCAGTATGAAATCTTTTGCCCAACTTGCAATTTCCAAAATTTCTAACCTGTTCCAGCGCGATATAAACACTTGTTAAAAACAAATATACAAAGACACACTTTGTGAACCCTTATTAACAACAGTCAGGAAAGAACTATTCTGAGTTTAAATTTTGGCAAACAGATACCAGTGCTTTAACATAGTTTTGGTTGTGGACAAGATGCATGCAAAAATATACCTCCTGGAAAAAAAAGAGGTGCTTGGAAAAGGCAAGTTTTATCTTTCTATTTACAAGGGAGTGTTCTTACCTGGTTAGTGCACTATCCCCTGCCAATACAGGAATGTTCCATAAAGTAGAGAGTTTTTGTCAAATATAAGATTCTTTTTCGCAGACAATAAAGCCCCGGGACTTCACAAAGGAGGTGAACAAACAATTGGACAGATTCCATAATCAGGAAGTCTTGGGTAATAGTCTTTTCCAGCCCTCCATCATTCCAGTTTGCTTAATTGTGCCAATTTCCCTCTAATAATTCCTTCTCCTCTTCTGTGCCAACATACTCCCTGTACGTTCCTTATCTCTGTGGTATCCAGCTCCCACATGCACATTTATCCACCATCGCCCAGTTTGGAATGTTTTGGGGTGGTTTTGAGTGTGTATTAGTTTAACTGCAGCCATATTTCTGGCGATGGCTACTGAACCCGGGACTCCCAGGCTTGGGTATGAAGCCCGTTCCTTCCATCGTGCCTTTCAAAAATACACACAGATTTCATATATAGGAATCACTTCTCTCTGCAGCTCAGTTTGCCCCCCCCCCAGCTAAAAAGCACTAACCTCTGGAGGTATGTTCAGCTGGACATATTTATCTTTAACATTTTTCTTCCCCACTATCTGCTTCCTGTGGTGCATTTCTCAGCCTTCTGACCTCCTTTTCTATATCTTTCCACTCTTGAAGGGCCAAATCTGCTGCTCCTGGAGGATGGAGTAGGCTCATACAGCCCTGTAATGGAGTTGTGTCACCTTCCATCAGCCTTAAATCCAACCTGTCAAGTCTAAAAACGCACCCAGGTTCAGTATTTCAATTATACAGTTTGCAGAGAGGCACAATCTGGGAGTAGCTTCTGCCAGGTTTACTACATGATGCGGCAAATAATGACCAGCACTCGAGCAGCTTTTATGTCTTTCACAGAACATTGCAAACTTGATACTTGATGTCTAAAGACATAGACATTTATAGAAGTTTGCCGTATATCCTCGGAAATGCCTTTCAAGGTTTTGTACAGGTTACGAAGAAGCTTTCAAACCTTATCCCCTTAAAAATCTCAAGAAATCTTCTGATGACAAACACCAGTCATAAAATCTTAAGACAACCAGTGAAAAAGAAAAATACACTGCACAACATCCTCTTTTGCTCCTGAGAGCGGAAATTTTTGGTAAAACCAACAGGAGACCCGCGGTAAAAGCAATTTGCCTTGGTGAAGTAGATATTTTTAATGTCTCTTCTATGGTACTGATAATCTATGGTTAAATAAACATGGAAGCCATTTGTGATTCTCAGATTATTTGTGCTCCTTCACAAAGCAAGGCTCTGCACAGTCCTGTGTCACGCTGTAGGAACCTGTTATTCCCTGGTCTCTGGGTCAGAGCAGGGGAAGGAGCCAGCAGCTTGGATTTTGCCAGGTTTCCTTTCAAGAGATTAGAAATTTCCAGTGAAAAATTGCCGTTATCTTTCTTAAAAATCACTGCAACCAGGGAAGTTAAATCATGATTAAATAATGACAATGTGCTGAGGGAATGGCTGCTCAGGCCTATAAAACTAAAAGACAGAGTAATTTATTATATTTTTTTTTGCTTTGCCACTGTTTCGCAAGGGAGTTGTAAACCACCTGTAATGAGGCTGCCTGGCGGTTAATTAGTAAGAGAACCACATCCAGCTCCCAGCTGGTTTCTTGCTCAGTAGGATGGAAGAAGCTGGAAGCATTTGCAAGGTGATGTACCTGTAACCCATGGGAGGCATAGGTAGGAAAGGAGAGAACAGCCTCACAAAAGGCAATTTACTTTGCCAGTAACTCTCTGAGTCTCCAGGAGTATTTACACGATCTGTTTGTGTTTTACAATAAGAGTTTTCTGTCTCTCAGAAAACTGGCTCAACCCAGCAGCACAGTGTCACTTGTCACTGGTAGTGAAATCGCAGTGTGTTGTCCTAGATCGGATGTGACACCCCAGATTCGCTGTTACACGAGTCTGTGGCACACAAGAGTGGTGAGTGTGAAGAAGACATTCGCTTAAAGTAAGTATTTTGGTATTACGGTCATGTGCAAAGTGTTCCTTCACATGAAATACTGCCGGGGGAGAGCTGTCCCTCCAGGAGGACCCATGTTCTGCAGCCTCCTCCTCTGCTACAAGGAGGAAACAGAGGTCTCAGCTGAGGCTTGAAGCTAGGCAGAGGGACACTTGTCACTTAAATGACACTTGGTGTCATTTAAGGAGCTCTGGCATATCCCAGGTAAAATCAGCAGTATGTAGGGATGCGTGGCTGCTGGGGAAAAAGGGCTGCCTTTGGGCAGTAACTATGAAAAAACCCAAACAAACCACACATGCTTTTAGCATCTAAGGCTTAAAATACGAGGAGAAGGTGTGAGTTGAATGATAAATACGTCCCACTGCATAATCTTATCTTTTCAGTGGTTAAAAGATTGTGATATTTCAAGACAGATGGTCAACCCTCGGCCAAAAACCATCCACTGCAAGCTAAGAACTGCTGCAATACATATCTATTTAATTAGTTATCTGTACGCTGCCTGTGACCTAATAAAAGTTGATTCCTTCAGCATGATCTGGACATGGTCTTAATAATTAAAATCATAATAAAAAGAGTTTAACTCAAAATTAAATAGAAATAGTTTAATCTTAATAAATCTGGGAGGTGGAAGATTTTGCCTGTCCCAACTGACACAAGCCATGCTCTGTCCCTCCTGGGCTCTTCCAGTCAAGGGAGCAAGTAAAGAATAGCCTAATTTACATTTTCGGGGTTTGTTTGCATTTAACTAAAAAGGTGGATATTCAATTCAAAAAGACCTTTTTAAAAATCTTAACGATACAGTTTAAATTTCCGTAATTTTGAAAGGACACTCCAACAGGTATTTAATCAGACATCTCTACACTGTTCACCAACCTTCCTAACCATGCACAATGGTTGTATGTTATAAGGAAGATTTTGCTTCTAATGCAGGTATTCACTGGGTACTAAATATTTTTCCCTGTGTATCAGAGCAACTCTCCTCCTTTGCACTGTTAAAAAGTCCCACTTTCTTTATATTTTGCATTCAGCAGCCGTGCATATTTAAAATCCATGTAGTGTGTACACAATCCAACTATGTGGTTTCTTCAGCTCAGAGTTCCCGTCACATATGGAAATATAGTTTTACCGAATTTTTTGTGTGTATTTTAAAAAAAAAGACAACACATTTCACCTACTCCTTCTCAGTTTTGTTGAGACTCAAGGATATTTGCAGGGCAGCCATCAAAAAGCTGGTGGCCACAGCCAGTTCCAGTCCTTGTCACCATGGCCAAGGGGCAAAGAGCAGCAGACTATTCCCCTCTACCTTCTGCAGTCACATAAACCAGGGCAAAGCAGATTTTAGAACAATTATGTCAATGACAGCATTTAACAATCATTTTGCACCATTTAACGTTGGCACTTACACCTTGTGCATAAGAAAATGGTCCTCCATAAGTGTCACCTCCTATAGGTAACACTCATCTTGCCTTGAAGAAGAGTGGGATGAGTAGGAGAAACAATCACAAATTTAGCAGAGAAACACATTTATACCTGTGAAAAATTTGTATTCATTGAAAATGCTTTTACCATTGAGGTCTGCGGATACAATGCAAACAAAGCAGGTAACAGGAAGAGCCACATCTGATTATGTGGGATGGTTCAGGTGGTGATGGGTGTGATTCTCATTCAGAGGTTTGGGAGAGCTTGTACTGAATTTTAACCTGTCTTCTTTTGAGCAGGATGCAATAATTCATCCTAAGGAAGCAGACTACAAGTCATGTTTTTGGACATCTTAAATCATCTTATGTTTCCCTGATATCTTACAGTTTTCCTACAAACCAGAGTTACACAAAACTAAAAATTCAACCTGGGAAAATAATCTACTTTGCTAGTTTGGATGTAGAAACATAAATTATGTTCATACCTTTATCCTGGGCGAGTGCACCGAGTACCAGGCTTTGGGTTTCAGTAGCCAGGAGAGGGCACCTGCACCACAAGGACTTTGCAGGGAATGAAGAAGGGAAGCTTCATGGTTGTCCCCACCCCTTAGTTCAGCCTGTGCAAGGCTTGGTTTCCCCATAGGACACTGGGCTCCAGGGTGATGGTGCTCCCAGGGGTACCCACAGCTGATGGAAACCTCCGTGGGGATGGAGGAAGCAGCCTGGAAGAGCTCTCTGTGTCATGGTGGTTCTTTTCTTCCGCCTTTCCCCTCTGCTAACAGGTTTTGGATGCTTTTGCTATCTCTTTCTCTCATGCCAAGACAGGGATGTACCACAAATCAGAAATAAGAGGCAGAGGGCGGAAGGAGTGGAAATTCTTAAACATTCCAGAAGTAACAATTGGCCTAAAAATAGGCATTTTCTGCATGAAGGGAGGGAAAAAAGGAGAATGAGGCCAGTGTTTCTGCTAGGTTTTATTTATTAAATTTGTGCCTCTTCAGCCTCTGGGATACTATGGCCATACAGTCCCTCTTTTTAACCAGCCAGTCCGGTTCCCAAGCCAGTCCTTCCCAGTGAAAGGGTTTAATCCCAGTATAGTTGCGCTCCCCCCAGGGCTGCAGCTCCCTTTCTCACCCTTGCATCGGTCCACACTTGCCCTGAGCCCAGATGTCACTGGGATGCCCACACCGATGGGTCCTACGGGGTCCTACGATGGGCCTTGAGGGTGGGATTTGCCCTCAAGGGGCAAATCGAAGGACTACGGGAACTCCAATACTCCTTTCCCAGTCTTCCTGCACCCAGGTTTTACAACACACGGGTAAAATCCCAAGTGGTTGTTGATTCAGGTAACGTGAATATTTGAGTAGAGCCATATGTTTATTAAATGGGAGCTTCACAGTGAATAAATAACAAAATTAATTAGTATTAATAGTATATCTATAGGTAGCCCACAGGTGATTTTCAATCGTTATTCCAGAAAGCAACTCCTTATCCCACTAAAATATTTATATATTTATCTTCTCACTAGAAGCTCTTAACACATTTCTTCACACAGAAAAACTTTGAATAGCAAAATTGTTAAAAGGAGGTATTATGTTTAATGATTTTGTGCTTAACATCCCTAACTCATTGATTTTCTAGTGTATACTCAACGTCTTCTCCTCTACCATGGTTTGCTTGAAAACAAAATTTACTGTATATACTTTTAACAATAACTTTTAAGAAATCTTTGGGTAGCAATGCAATGCAAGAGTATATGCTTTATCATAGTACAATATTGAAAGGAAACCACAGAAATCTGTTCTTGAGAGCTTTTTCATGTGCAGTGTCACAAGGTATCTGTTTTTTCTTCAGTGGCATAGAGTTAGCTCGTGGCATTTCTCATCTTTACCCTTCCTTTGAATTTTCAATGATTTTTCATCTTTTATTTGTTTTCTTATTTTAAGTTTCTTTAATAATGTGATGTACTCACATTTGGTTTAAATCCTTTTAGTTGGAAATATCCCAGAACTGTATCATCAGTCTCTCTTTTTATTTACCTGGGAAGAAAATTTTCCTTTTTATTCCTCCAGAAGTCATAAAACAGCTGCAGGTTAAACAAAAATGAACTTTTAGTGTATACTGCAGGTCCTCCTGATACAGTGCCCGTTATCTCCCACAGACATCCTCTCTGAGCCGGCTTTGCTTTACATCATGTCGTGGACATGTTCTTAGGATGGGTGCCCATGGAAAGGAAATCCCTGTAGATAAGAAACTGCATCAAATCAGAAAGCAGCCAAACGAATGGAAAATAACCCTAGATCTGCTTTATCTTTGTTGCAAACCAAGTCAACGTAGGACGGATGCCAATAGCCCACGTCTATTGGCAAATGAGACAGCGTTGCATGTGAAAGAGCTCTCTGGTCCAACACAAATGCTCTTTTCTCATTTCATTCCCTATTATTTATCCGCTCGCTCCCTGTCAAAAAGCTGTTCAAACATGCTCACTTTGGGGGCGTGTTTAAGTTTAAGAAAGGCCCAGGCTCCTACCAGCTGCTTTGACAACAAGGAGCACCCCAGGCTCTGTGATTGATACCTTCACCAGAGGATGCCCAAGCTTTCTACGTTCAGAACAGAGCTCCACAAATAAACACCTAGAAGATATTCTGCCTATAACTTACCATGACTGTTATTAGTTTTTCATTTTTTAACAAGTTCTATTCAGGAACACAAACCAGAAAAGCATGGTTCTTCTGCTGGCAAGAGGGAAACACCTAAATAATTACATTTCTTTATTAAAACTTCAGGTTTTTGACCCCCCCCAAACCCATATGCTATTTGACATACACCTTTTCCTTACCTTAGCCAGCACCGGTGGGAAGGAAGGCAGAACATACCACTGTCCAGGTATATTTAGAGCAAGCAGCTTCCCAACAGCAGCAAAGAAATTTCCAGGGATTTGGGAGAGTTACCCCAAGTGCAGACTGCAGCATCAGGAATATTTAGTAGGCCCTGTGAACCTCTGCCTTCATGTCTCATTTTAAACTCCCTTTATGCATAAATTTTGTAATGAGATTGTTATAGCTCCTAGAAAATTAATCTATATGTCCTTAATTCTCTCTACTTGGGGCCTTAGCTGCTTCAGTGCCTCTCTTCTGTGTCAATTATTATAATCATTACTCATTTTGGCTGCCCACTAAGGAGCCTTACCAGCTTTGTGATGCTTTCCTTCTCACTTCTCAAACACAGAGAAGACAGTGCTCAAATCCTCTCCTTACTTTCCTCCTTATTGTGATATTTCTTTGCCTTAGAAGAGCCTGCCCTCGTTAAAAGGTGCAACTGCACAGACAGGTATCAGCCCTGAACAGCCGACCGACAAAAATGTTCAGAAAACCAGTTTATCTCAGCTCAGTCTGGTTCTTGAGCTGCTCTGGACTCGCCACACTGCACAAGAGTGCTCAGTGGCATAAAATGTATGTAATAAAGTCCAGACGTAACTAAGTCTACAGAGGTTAGATGTAGTGCAGGTGCTCCAGTGGTCAGTGAAGTACTCTCAACGTCCAAACCAACTTGTTTTTCTAGCCACACTCTAGCAAAGTTTATGCAGCACTGTGGAAAAAGTGTAGTTTACTGTAACTGCAGTGTGGCTACAAAAATAAGGATTTTTTTTTTTAACTTTCAAAGCTGTTTTCTACTGTTGAATACTTTCACTGGGGAGCAATAAATCGGGTATCTTTTGAGAATCTTCCCTGCTTTTACTCAGAGTAGAAAGTCGCAGATTTACAATTGAATAAATAAAATATTTGGCACAAGACACAAAAATAACCTCTTAATCAACAGTTTGGCCTTTGGTGATGCTCGGTGTGTGCTAACAATAGCTCCTGGCAGGCTCGTGCTCTGACTCCCGGTGCCTGCCAGAGCCTGGCTGAGGAGATAGATCTTCATTGCTACTGCTGTCCCGATGGAATCGAGCAAAGAGCCAAAGCTTTACTCACTGTACAAATACCTTAAGACCAAAGAAACACACTGAATTGCCAGGGACTGTGGAAGAGACAAAGAATATACAAAGGGGAGAGAAATCCCTGCCAAGCTTAAGGACTCATACGGCAATCGCTATGGGGACATTTGGGGTTCATCCCTTTCACACCTGTGAAGGGTGTGAAATCCCTTTCAGACCCATCTCTTAAGAGTGGAGAGATGGTCTGCAATGTGTCGCTCCCAGAAATGTCCCCCCTGAATGAAAAGGGTTATGAAGCCTTGGAATGGGCTGCCCAGGGAAGTAGTTGAGACATCATCCCTGGAGATATTTAAAAGACGGGTTGACATAGTGCTTAGTGACATGAGTTAGTGATGGGTTTTTATTAGAGATGGTTGGACTAGATGATCTTAAAGGTCCCTTCCAACCCAGACAACTCTATGATTCTATTCTATTCTACTCTAATCCTTTCCATGGCTTTACGGCAGGTGTCAGTCAGACATGCCCAAAGACGTGTTTGCAAGACCCGTCCATGCAGAAATAATTTCACAACCTGCAGGTGTCAAGAACCAAGACAAAATAACACAGCACACACCAGCCTGAATGTGGTTAACTAAGTTGCTTTTAGTTTATTAATTTCACCCATATACAGAGTCGGTTTTGAAAACACCATGTGAAAGAGCCAGGACAAAGTGTAACAAAACGGTGCAGGAGAAGATTTCAATACGCAACGTGCCAGTGTAATAACTGTGTTTTATACATACTTTACATTGAAAACCAAAAAAACCGCCGTTCTCCAAGGAAGTACACATTTTATTTGGGGCTGGCAAATTTAGTTTATTAATACGTAAAAAAATAAATCTACAATAGCAACAGTGCAAACACGTGAGAACCTGCCCGGCGTACAGAAACACGAATGAATAAAAACTATTATACAAAGGGCCTGATGTTTCCTATGGTGCTGGCTGGGACATGTACAACAAACAACAGGGTGAGGAATAAACTGCCACATAAACAGGAGGATGAGCTGCATATAACTGGCTCTGCCTTGTACGGTCTCTCTATTTCAGGGGGCAAAGCCGTCATGCCTTGGATCTGCAATGAAAATAATAAAAATTGATCAGGGCTTCATCACGTCAGATTAGAAATCTGTATCTTCCTCTCTATCTAGTTGGTAGCCTGCAGGAGAATCATTAGTTTTGTGGTGGGGTTGTGACTCTTACTGTGGAGACGCCAAGATCAGTAAAAATATTAATATATTACATGTCAAATGAGTGTGCACATCCCTTGGTTTCAGCTCAGGAACCGCTGTACACACCGGCATCTTCAGTAAAGCAAGGGTAGGCTTTTGCTGGTTGATTTGTATGACCTTACTTTCCCTTGTGGGATTATGTGGTTGGCTTGGGTTTTGTTTTCATCGGGGAGGTTCAGGTTGAATATTAGGAAAAATTTCTTCACTGAAAGGGTTATCAAGCATTGGAATGGGCTGCCCAGGGAAGTGGTGGAGGCACCAACCCTGGAGATATTCAAAAGACAAGTTGACGTGGTGCTCGGGAATATGGTTTAGTGGTGTTTTTTTCGTTTGTGTTTCTTTTTTTGGTTTTGGGTTGTGTTTTTTTGTTTGTTTTTGGTTTTGGTTGTTGTTGTTGTTGTTTGTTTTTTGGGGTTTTTTTGGTTTTTTTTGTCAGAGTTAGGTTGATGGTTTGACTAGATGATCTTAAAGGTCCCTTCCAACCTAGGTGATTCTGTGATTCTGTAGCTCCGGCAGACAAAAATGGAAGTTGACAGTGTTACAGTGCTTTAGGGATATTGGGTGATATTTGAACGCCTTCATTTGTACATCCAAGGCTTACACTTGCAGTTACTCCTGCACACATTTATTTCACCGAGTCACAGAATGGTTGAAGTTGGAAGGGACCACTGGTGATCATCTGCTCCAATGTCTCTGCTCAAGCAGGGCCACCTACTGCAGTGTCATATTTCTATATATTGAGCATTTTTTACTCTTCCATTAGAACTCAGTGCAATTTTTATGGAGTTAGACACAACTACTCCCTGTCCTGGCTTTGACATGAAATTGGAGAGATTTGGGTACGCTGCTTGGCTATGCTTTTCCTAAATGTACTCCCTACACATTAGAGAAAAGTTATGCAAAAAGCGAGCCCCTGGACACAAACATTTTTGAAAGTCTGAATGCCCACCTGCACAGCATGTGCTTGCTTTCAATTTTTTTTTTCTGTGTTGCAATTATCCTGCACTTCAGGAAAAAAACTAATCTAAATATTGACTTCATCTTAGCAAACTCAACACAAGGCTAAAACTGACCAAGGAACCATCCCTGCAGAAGGATAAAGGTATTTTCAACTCAGTTCTTCTGCCTCAAGTTTTTTCCTTCTTGTAACAACTTCCCGATTGTTTGGCCATTCAGGTTAAATCTGTTCCTGATTTTGTTGAGGATGGCCAATTTAATGTAATATCACTAATAAGGGAAGGGAAAGGAAAGAGTCCTAATCTTAGCTTTGATGAATATGCCCTAGTCATTTGAAATAGGAAACTATGATTAAAAGGAAGAACTAAGAACTCCCAGTTCCAGTGAGCTCATTCTTTGACTATGTTCTTTAAGTTGCAAGTATTGTTCCTTATTCCTGTAAGATAAAGGGGAACAGTATTTTCCAGAAAGAATTTTTTTTTTTTAAAAAAAAGAAGCCTATCCTCTCTTGATAAAATTTCTGTGTGCTTTTCATCATCTTAACTTGTCCTCTGACAAATAACCAGTGAAAGAGAGGTTACACAGCCGCTACTGGCCAGCAGTTGCAAAGGTCAAGAAGTTTAACCAAAATTGGTGAATAGGGGCATGTACTGTCAATAACTACTTTCCCAGAAGGTCTGCAGTGGGACAAATATTAGAAAAAATAGGGTGAGGAGAATGAGGCAAAAGTCCTTTCCAAGGAAGCATCTCATCAGTAGTATCTCGTATCAGCTCTGTCAGGCTGGCCTAAAATCACAGTAGGAGATAAGTCAGTACGATGAGACAACCTCCTCTTCTGAGCAGAAAAGCTCAAAAAAGTAAAATTAAGTCTTGAATTTGTACACTCTAAAGGAGTTCAAGAAGCAATATCTATTTTTCAGCATCTCCTCCAGGCATAATACTACGTGCACTAGTAATTCTTCATAAACACACATCAACACTAAAAATGACAGCTTTTCCCAGCAGTCCTGTTAAAATACCAGTAGACATTCACAATAAATAATAACTTACTGGGGAATTATTTTTTATCTTACAGGTTTTAGCATCAATAGAATTGGGAAAGGGAAACTATAGAATTTAAACCTTCCAAAGGTGCACAAAGACACAAAGGCACAAAGCCAAACGTAATTTTTTTTTGGCCCAATACTGTAGACATCTCTAAGACACAAGACCAACAGAAAAGCAAGAGATATTGGAAGAGAACTCACATAACTTTAGGTAGTCTAAATATTTAAGTTAAGAAGTTAGATTCTTGAGGCTTCCTTATGCAGTCAGTAAGTTTTGCCCTTCAGAGTGATGCAGAGAAGAAACCTGATTTAGGGATTTTGAACCATCCATCCATACCTCAGGATATCCATATACTTATATCTCAGGATATCCATATATCCTGAGATATAAGTCCCTGGTAACAGAGGCAGCCAAAGAGAACCAGCTTTTTATTAACTCAGTCACCTCATCTGGACACATACGGTTACTCTCTGGTCAGTCCCAGACACACTGAAAGACTCCATCCTCCTGTGACTGATCCCAAGTGCTAATCAAAGCTCCAGCTTTTCTGTTCTCTTTAAATACTTCTAAAACTCAAGTTAGGTGAACGGACTGATAAAACACTCTCACAGTTTCTTATTGTATGCAAATGTAATATGGCTGTGTAACAGCCTGAAGACATAAAACCAGCTCCTTGTTCATATACAATGAAGCACAGAAAATCACATTTCTTTCATGGCACAGTTGCCCCCTTTTCAACACTTAGACTTACCGACCATTCCGCATTATCTGTTTTTGAACATCTCACGTTCACTGGTAGTTTAAGCACAAGTTCATTGTAGGAGAGACCTTCTGATCTGGACCATTTGAATTTGTTCATTGCATCCATAAAAGACAGGTTTTTATACTGCTTGGGACTCTTTATAATGAAAGGCCAAGTCCTAAAGAAAAATAATTAAATAAATAGGTTTTAAAACAGAGATAAATGCCATCAAGTTGGTACTGATGAGGAAAAGCTTTTGGAGAATTTACTCAGGAAAATAAATGTACTATTAATATGTGTATTATGTCTGACTCACATTCTCAGCTAAGTTCTCTGCTACTGAAAACTGATGCAGTTTCATTGAATTTAACAGAATTACAAAAGTTTGCCAGCAGTTTAGGACTTGCTGCCAGATGCTTTTAGAAACGAAGGACTTTGACTTAAGAAAAAGGATTATACTGCTCTTCTCTGACCTACAAACTGAATACACAGGCAATACAAAACAGATCTTCTGTTGTAACTTCTCCAAAAAAAAAAAAAAAAAGAAAACAAAACAAAAAAAAAAGCACCACACCCTCTACTAAGGCTTGGCAGAATGTGGTGTAAAGAAAAGTTTGCCATCAGAATGCTGCTTCCAGATGGCTCTGCCAAGCTGTGCTCCTAACGCAGATAACAGGTCAAAACTCAGCCCAGCACTGGAGCTGCTCCAGCGTGCGTCGGTTGGCAGCAGTGCCAGAAGATCAAATGAGAACTGTGGACTCTGCCTTTTGGCATGCACCTACATGCTGGCTTCAAGCGGACTTTTCACCCGTGGTGGGATAGAGACCTGCCATGCTGCTATGAGAGACCTTCCTCTTTGCCCATGTGTAGGAATCCTCCCTGTGAAAACGTGGGGTCATTCATGGTCCTCACCGGCCAGATGTGGAAAGAGAAGGAATGAGATTTCTCCTCTTTCATTTAGTAAAGAAAACTCAAAAATAATAACAAAGGAAGGAAAAAAGAAACCGCTAAAGGAAATCTCTGTGGTTCTTGTTTTCTCCCTGTTTGACTCTACTGGGATGAATGAAAACATGGTGGAGAGGCCAAGTTTTCACAAACAGCAAGTCCAATACAGCCAGTGGAAGAATTAAAATAGCTAAAACTTTATTTAATTAATAAAACCCAATTAATACTTTGGTTGGAGCATGAGTTATCTTTTCAAAGCACATCAGACAGATCTGTGTTATCTTGCAGTCGGCTGTCTCCCACTTGCTTTGGGTAAAGCGCTGCCTATGCCAAAGTTCTGCTCTACTCAACACCGAAGCATGGAGAACTTAATTTATATCAAGCACCTAATTTATACTATTGCGGCCCAATCGCTTTCATCTCAGCTCCTCGTGATTTATACCACCATCTGTGCCACTAGACTGAGGAAAAAAAAGAAAAAAAAGAGTTTTAAAGTGAGCCACAGTGCCTTGATCGTGCTTCCCGTTTGCCTTCATGTGTAAGTCAAGCCAGACTTTAGAGGAGTCAGAGGAGCAATTCCTGTACAAGACTGACACGAGAGAGATGAGTATCAGGTCACATATCCTTAGGCTGACAGAGCTTAATGAAACAAGAATTGTGGATTAGGTCATAAATACTAGAGGCATTAATAATCTCTTCTTCTAATTACTATTCCATTTGTGGCAGACAGTCTGCATACTTACTCTGTTCAAAACATCTTTATTTCCTCAGGCCAAATGTGCATTTTTTCTTTAAGTACAGTTATCATGAATGAACACTCAAGAGAGCGTACATTTGTTAGAATATTTTCTTTCTAAGCTCAGAAAGACTCTTTTAGCTAAGGCTAATTTAGAACTGTGTTCTCCCTGTATTAAGAGATTTTAAATAGAAATAGTGTGGAAAATGAAGTAGACATTGATTGCATTGTGGCTTTCTTCAGACTCTTCTGACTTGGATATGAATTTCAGAACTAATACCAGTAAGCCTGTATGTCAAATTACTTTGCAATAAGAGTTTTATATGGTTTTGTTAAGATAAACTGTACAAGGAAACACAACTACCAAAATTTAAACATGATGACACACTATTAGTCTACCAATTTTATTTTTAACTCTTACTACTACCTTAGTTTAATGCAACTAACTATACAAATGTAATTCCCCTTTCACCACTACTGGTGCATTCTACTCTCTATTGTTTGATTATTTTTCTGCATTTCATTCATTTGGGAACTTTTCTTTTCAGACTATTCTCACTCTGTTTACAATCACTTCCACTGCTATTGAGGTGCTTTAATTTTAAGCACTGTAAGGAACACTTCAAAACTGAAAAATGCTATTTATTGATTTTTAGATATTCACATACATTTATCCCATTTATAGTGGGCTTCCTCCCACCTCCTGCCAAAATTTAAATTTTATGTTATGTTAGATTCTGGTAATCACCCTTGTTCTTAGTGAGTGATATCATTGCATAGCTCATCCCATCGAAAATCAAAGGCAGAAAAACCAGATCCAACAACACACTGGGAAGCATTTTGTTCTTTGACGAGGACTCTCATGATGAAGGACAGCAAGACTGCTGTTGACTTAACAAAGAAACCATAGCACCTTGTTTAAAATCCACCAGCGCTGTGCTTTTCCCCAGCGGTCAGATGCCAGCTGAATTGCATAGCCCTTCATGGTGATTATTACAGATCCTGAATCGCCTGAACGGTAACAGCCCCCACCCCTTGCCACTCACAGAGGGGATATTTACTATTTCTGGAGCACTGAAGCAGACAGATCTCACAACAAAATGATATTACCCCTTTTGAGCTGAGCAGCAGGCCAATATTCAGATTCTTGTGGGTTATTTTTATTAGGAAGAAATATCGATGAGTTGTCTGGGGGGGGGGGTGCTCTTTCTAACATGGATTTACATCTCAAAAATACGCAGTTTCCTGCTTCCTTGGATGGTAGGTGTCCAAGACTCAGGACGCGGTGTCTTTGCACAGAATTGCAAGCCCCTGCATCCAACAGTTAACCTAAAAAGATCTGTTCTTCCTCTTGGCCAGATTCTGACCACTGGTTCCATGTTTTCCTCTCTACTCACCTTGCATCCTCTGGCTTGTTATTCTTTCAAAGCCTCCATTCTCTATTTCTCTCCATCACGGTGCTTATCTATGGTTTATCTTTTACTATGAACAATTTAATATTCTCTCAATCCCTCCATTTACTTTCTAACTTACGACTTCTTCCCCTTTTGTGTATTTTTATCAGTGTCACCAAGATAGCATTAAGCTCAATATGCGAGGAACAGTTCCAGGACCTGGTTGCACCGATTGACTTCAGCAGAATTTCTGTTAATAAATCTACTCAGGGTAATTCAATACCCAAGCTCCCAAACTCCTTTTTCAAAGTCATCTCTATACATGTGAAACATTGATATGTTTTGATAGATTGGTAGATTTGAAACATTGACATGACATTGATACGCAGTCTTTTTAGAGATGGTTGCAGTGAAAAAAAACATTGCTGTGAGAAATACTATTTCTTTAACAGAACAAACTGCTCTTTTATTAAAAAGAAATGAAGATGTAAAATAATTTGGCAGGAGAAATAAGTGGCAGCACAGCGTATTGACCAAGAAGAAGTGGCATGAGTGACCCTGCAACATGTTGAGCTACCAGAAAGAAATAAAGGTTGTATAAAAATGACCCTGTGTAATCCCACAGACAGAAATAGAGGTGCTACACAGATTCATAAACATTTTACTTGCCTGACTGGTCTATAGATTTCCTTAACACCGATGAACTGGAGCTGTTCCATTATGTCTGGAATACTTGCGCATCGGGTGAGGTTGATTCTCGGGTAGTAGAGCAGGTACGACAGACACATTTCATTCCTGGTGCTCAGACCACCCTGAAAAGGGGATTTTTTTTTTCTTTTAATCAAGATAGCATTGGAATCCCGCAGATAAAAACAGTGATTAGCATTTATATGCTAATGAAATGTGTGTCAGGAGGCCTAATTAAATGGGTTTACTTTGCACATTAGGCTATCAAACAGCAAGAAGTTATTACATAATTAATTACAAAATACACTGCAAGGTCAAGCAATAGCTCCTGAGCTTAAAAACATGTCAGAAACAACAATTATCAATAAAACAAGATTCCTATTATGTTGAAGAGTACCGTCTGAGTTCAGGCTTATTTTCAGCTGTCTCCAAGTTACTTATACCTCCCGTGTTTCAGAAAAAAGACTTTCAAAGTGGAGCAGATGTAGAAAATCTGGTAGGCTAATTAGTCTTTTTAATAAGAAATTAAATGAGTTTTACCTAGTAAAATTGAGGCTGGGATGGAATATGTATCTATAAGGACTCTCTTTGTAAGTAAATATGCAGAGTATGAAAAGAATAAGAAAGAAAAGACTTATTTAAGTTAACAGAAAATGTTGACTCAAGAACAAATGAGCACTAACTATAAAATAATTAATTACAACAAGCGGAAGAAACAGACTCTTAAACAGTCCTCCATTGAGAGTGATGGGGCAAAGAACTAATTTAAAATTAATCTTGGGAAATACAGACAAGATTGTGAGTTCCACAAATCTCACAGGACAACAGGAATAGGAATGGAGAAGAAAAAATACATGAACCAAGGGCCAAGAGCTCGTGTGGCCACCACAGAGGACAAGAAGACAAAAACTCAAAAACCTTCATTCTCACTCTTTTGCTTTTCTTTATATACCTACTGCATGCACCTACATGCCAGCCATGGAGGAGAGGGAGAGGCATCAGCACAGGGAGAGGCATCCAGGATGCCAGGACCAAGTCTTCCTTGCCCAACAGAAGCCCCGCAGGTCTCACCTCTGGAGGTCTGGATCCAGCCCCTCCCAGGGAAGCGGGATCAGCCCCTGCCAAAGGCTGGGTGCCGGCAGCTACATCCCTCCCATAAACACACTGGGTCTGGCATCACTCTGGTTTCACAGCCAGCTGGCACACTCCAGCTCATGTCCCAACAACCGAATTTGCTTCACCTCCAAAACCCAGTGGCCACATCGCTATGGCCTCTGCTGACCTAAAAAGCTGTGTCTGGGAGATCATGCACTGCCATGGGCAAAGGCTGAGCTGGACCACTCTGACCCCGAAGGGGATGCTCACCCCCTGGCCATGGCCCTGCCTTGTCCTCTGCTGAAAGGGTGTGAGGGTATGGCATGGGCTCCTCCTAAGCCATCCCAGGGGCAGCAGATCTCCTGGAAGGTCCCTGAGGCTGGAAAACCCACCACGTGAGAAAGGGAATGGGAAGAGGCTCACTGATCCTTCTCCTCCCAGCCCAAAATCGTGCCTTCCTCCTGGATTGTATGTTACAAAAGCAATTGGTCCCATCTTGGTCATGGCATAAATAAAAATCAGTATTTAAGAACTGGCAATCACAACTTTGGGGAAAAATGTGTAACAAGTTCATAAAAAAGAATTCATTAGAATATGCAGAATTTGCATGTTAACACATGTTATGAAGAAAGCACTCCTTACACTAGCGTAGTTTGATTTTTAAAGATCTTTCATGAGCTGGCTTGCTTTTTTTTATATAAACTAGTCATTTGAATGCTTTATGCAAGAGATCAGATCACGATCATAATAGCCCTGATGATTTTGAAACCTAAGAATCTATGAAAGGAAAGATAATACATAATCACATGCACAAAGGCATTGGCAAGCAAGTTCACACGTTTTAATAGCATTTTATGAAAAAGGTTTTAGCGCCCAATATTATCTGTGTACTTATTTCGATCCATTCAAACTTGTCTTACCCATGTCATGTGAGTTCGGTCCACGGTACTGTAGTGACACTCTGTGATTAAATTATCCCCCTGAAACACAAGATTTAGGAAGTTCACAGCTCTGAAGTTCATCAGCACCAGCTTCAGGTAAGCACAGATGACAGCAACCACTTAAGAAACAAAAATCAGAGCAGTGGATATGGCTTTTTGAAAGAGCGAAGGATTAGGTAATAGGCATATGGTAAGGCTTTGGCACTGAGCAGTCATATTATCCCAGATCCTCAGGGATCCCCCATGGATTTTAAACAGAGTCTTATTAATAGTCTGGTCTGTTTTTCTAAAATAGCAATGGAGATACCCAGTTATAATCCTATTTTCAGGAGAATTATCTATGTAGACAACGTATACACGTGAGTCTTGCTCCAAAACTCACCCAGTTTTGGGTTGGATAGCTTTCCCCAGGCTAATTTATCCTGCCAACTTCAACAGAAATACTTGCCAAATGAGGAAAAGGAGGTTTTCCACATCACAATAACAACTATTTATCTGCCAAGCCTGGGAGTAGAGGAGTGGCAGGCAAAGACTTAACTATATTGACGGATACGTATGGGAAAGGCTGATTACTTACCTTCTCAAGTACACACAATTAACTTCTTGCTGTCTTTACAAACTGATCTACAGTTTGGTAGTACCTTTATTCCCTGTACCTGACCAAATACAAATCTCAAAATCCCCATGATAATCAAGGGGGAACTGAATTATTGAAGTCAAAATGTCAAAAATGTGATATTTTTGGGCAACTTCATATCGCAAGGATGGCAGAGGTTTATTTGTTTTGGTTAATTTATTTATTCATTTATTTTTGTATCAGCATCTTCCCTTATCACTCATTCTACTAATCTTCCCTGCAAAATAAATAAATAAATAAATAAAATCAGATCACCCTTCAAAGGTTGAGAATTTCTCCTTTCCTGTGGGCTGCCTCGTTGCCAGCTCAATGATAGAACTAACTGTACCCTGGGCTGCTGGAAGAAGGTGCGTCAGGAGCCGGAGCTCTCTGAAGCTGCTCCCAGTGGGAAGATGCTGGTTCCCACCAGTGAGGTCTCTGGCTGTCGTGGCTTACCGGCTGGTTAACTCTCACTAAAAGTGTTCCTTCTGTGAGATTAAACCTTTTGCTTCCAAATTTGGAAGAGAGTGCTAGTACGTGAAGAAAAAAAATAAACTGGACTCCGCGAGCTGAAAGAAGGATGGTTACACCCTTGGAAGAGTTGGCAGAAGAAGAGAACAACGAGAACGTCTATGGAAATCTTTAATATTAATAATTAATTGATTAGGTTGTGGTCCGAATTATACCAGAATGATGTATGTAAAAGTATACTGGTATTTTTTGCATAAGATGAAAACAATAAAAGGCGTGAAAAAGGCTCACTTCAGAGAAAGAATTCCTGCTTCTACTCGAGCTGTCTTTTTTAAGTAGCTGATACCATCAAATACCTCTTTTAGTCTTTCTGCTGTCTAGACCCTTTTGTTCTTGAATTTTAAGAGGCCTTTCTCTATAATCTGCATGGATATTCCTAAAAATATTACAGGCTTTCTCTGCAAACCTGTCATCTTCTGCCAGCCCTCTTCCTAAACCCTTCAGCACTTCTTTCCTGGAGGAGGTAACACCAGTTTGTCTTTGAAGTCACTGCGGACTACAAGCAGTTGGACTTCAAAGAGCAAATCCTGCACCTGAACGTCCATGTTTTGCTGTAGAAATTAAATTAGAAAGCTAGCATTTTAGCTTCTTGCCTTTAAAGGACAAATATCAAAGTATCCCAGTGTGGGAGAAGAGACATAGGAGAGGAAGGGACTTGAAGACTGGAAGTTTAAACCATGGGGGTTCTGACCATACTTGAAGTTCAGCCATTCCAAAGGTCTTTCCAGCTCCCTTCCCGTACCAGCTTCAATCATAAAAAAAGAAAAATCCAGTTGTTTTCTATTTTGCATCTGACCAATTCCATCAAGTAATGGGCTTGTTCACATGCTCCCAGACAGGCACATCTCCAGCTGCTCTGCTGGTCAGGTCTGGAGCACCCAACCTTTGCAGCACTAACATTCTGTCCTCAGGCCAAAGCTTGAAAAATAAATGCCAGCTGGAACTAACAAAGGTTGAGTGAATAATTTTTAAATGAGTGACTCAACAAAAAAAAACGCAGATTTTTTTCCATGCAATACCTATGGATAGCGACTGCTTTATAATGTAATTGCAGTTCGGATTTTTCTAAAAGATAAATTACATTTTTCTCACAAGAACAGCAGATAGAATTGCATTATTTCTTCTTCTGAAGGGCTTTGTTTATTCAGTGAAACCTTATGTGGAACATGAGCATAGAGTTTTACACCCAACAACAAATAAAAATGTGAAACAAACAGAGGGCTTGGCTGATTTGTAGACACGTGTTTGCAAGGCTGGATGCTTGCTGTGCACGAATACTCAGGATGTGTTACTTGGCTCCAACGGCTCCATAAAGTCACACAGTGGTGCTTCCATTCTTCAGCTGGCTGGATACACAAAGATGGCACAACGAGGCACACGTGTGATTTTATAATCTGCTTTGTTTAAGTATTTCAGAGAGTCATAGAATGTTTTAGGTTGGAAAAGACATTTAAGATCACCAAGTCCAACCATTAATCTAGTACTGCCAAGTCCACCACTAAACCATGGCGCTCAGCACATCTTTTAAATCCCTCCGGGGGTGGTGACTCAGCCACTTCCCTGGGCAGCCTGTTCCAGTGCTTTACAACCACGGCCAAGTACAGGGGGATGATCCCTTCCCTAGTCCTCCTCCCCACGCTGTTCCTGACACAGGCCAGGATGCTGTTGGCCTCCTTGGCCACCTGGGCACACTGCTGGCTCCTGTTCAGCCGACAGTCGACCAACCCCCCCAGGTCCTTTTCTGCCGGGCAGCTCCAGCCACTCTGCCCCCAGCCTGTAGCGCTGCAGGGGGTTGGTGTGACCCAAGGGCAGGACCCAGCACTTGACCTTGTTGAACCTCATCCCATTGGCCTCATCCCATCCAGCCAGCCTGTCCAGATCCCTCTGTAGAGCCTTCCTACCCTCAAGCAGGTCAACACTCCCACTCAACTTGGTGTGATCTGCAAGCTTACTGAGGGTGCTCTCCATCTCCTCTTCCAGGTCACTGATAAAGATACTAAACAGAACTGACCCCAGTACCGAGCCCCAGGGAACACCACTTTTGACTGGCCACCAACTGGATTCACCACAACTCTTTGGGCCTGGCTATCCAGCCAGTTTTTCACCCAGGAAAGAGTATGCCTATCCAAGCCATGAGCAGCCAGTTTCTCCAGGGGAATATGGTGGGAAATGGTGTCAAAGTCTTTACTTCAGTCTAGTCTACTACAACAGAAAAGTTCAAATCAAGTAGAAGACACCAAACACACCCAATGAACAGCTTGAACTGATGAGCCAGCCAGTGTCTCCTGAGACACTGCAACTTTAAAGCATTAGTCCCTCTGCAATGAGTGAAAAAATGAACAAAACATTCAAGAATTCTGCAGCAAAATTAATCTTAAATGGGAATAAATGTCAGGCACACGATCTTTTAAACACTTTTAGAGAAAGAATGAAGAATGTCGTACTGGCAAGATGGTTCTTTCTTCTTTCAGATACTGAAACTCCTGGAAGTTGAAGTCAAACTCATCGTCATAAGCAAGAAGCTTCTGCTCCTGGCCGTTGCGGAAGTGGCGCATCCTGATAGCTCTGCCGGCAAGATGGGCATGAAGAAGTACTGCAAACACATGAATCCCAGCAGGTCTCTCAGCACCTAGAGCCTGGGAAGGGGAAGCCATAGAATCATAGAATTGCCTGGGTTGGAAGGGACCTTTCAGATCATCGAGTCCAACCATCAACCCAACACTGACAAAAACCATCACTAATCCATGTCCCTCAGCACCACGTCTGTCTGGCTTTTCAATACCTCCAGGGATGGTGACTCCACCACTGCCCCGGGCAGCCTCTTCCAATGCTTAATAACCCCTTCAGTGTAAAAAATTTCCCAATATCCAATCTGAATCTCCCCTGATGCAACTTGAGGCCATTTCCTCTTGTCCTATCGCCTGTTAGTTGGCGATACCAACATCCAACCAACACCATAAGTGTACCCAGACAGTGTAATGTAATGCAATGTACAAATAGAATGAAAACGTATTAATAAATGCATTTTACATTCCCTCAGTTCACAGCAAAATGCATTCTGGAGAAAAAAAATAAATCTGTACGTAAAACTAAGATTTTATACACAAAAAAGTTTAGGTTTTTCCTGTGATTTTTTTAAACAAACAAACATGTTCTGACTCCTAATGCACAGGTTTCATGAAAATCTACTGAATTTCCAATAACTCTCCATAGATGAAGACTTTCAAGACTAACACTTGCACATTATTTTACTGCTGTTGGCTGGTACTGCTGAACATGGATGTTTACTGTGAAACAAAAAATTGTATGCACTTATGAATGACATTATCATCAGTATCATGCCAAGAGAAACACCTTAATTTAAAAAGAATGTAATTGTAATATGTTCAACTTCCTATCTTCAAGTCAACTGGTAGTGAAATACTATAGGTTTACTTCTGAAACTTTTTTCTGGGTCAAAAACATTTCAAAATTAACTTTTCTAAAATGACACAACCCTGACACTGCTCCCATTCTAGCTGAGACCTACAAACCTGAACTTTTGGTTTGCTAAACTATGACTCTTGTTCACAGCCCAAACTAGAAATAACCTGATATTACAATGCCTTTCAAATACAGCCTTAAGGTCAGAAACCTCACAATAACAGATTATTCAAGTGTTTTTAGGCTGAAAAATGCTGGGACAGTATGCAGGATTTAACACGAGCAAGAACAAATTTAAATTCCATATGTAATTTGCACTTCAGTCCAAACCACATCATAACAACTATCGATTCAACCTTTCTCCATAATGAAAAGGTATATGAGAATCTCCCGTGATACATTAATCACAGATTTTAGACAATACTTCCATTATCTGCAGAGATATTTAGATTATTGTAATGAAACCACAAGTTTATTGAATGCATAATTTTGTACTTTGGGCTATGCTACAAAACTGTTTCAGGTCTTTAGTTTCTGTGGTTGGTCTAAGAATACTTTCAAGCTTTCACTTCACTACTAGAAGCCTTTTGCACATGCACAGAGCTTAATTAGTCTCTCTTGATACTTTTTCTGGGCTAGTTATTCTGGGCTATTTATAGCTTTGCCATGGAGAGCAATGTATGCTTATATGTGGAACACACAATTAAATCATTGCAAGCACTGTGTTACCCAGTATTACTCACACCAGTAAAGCTGCCTGAATACAGCTCAAAAACCCAGATGAAAAAGGCTCAAAATTCGGGAGGGGGCAGCATGTAGCAGATGCCTTTCTTCATGCCTGTTTCATCGGTAACTATCAATCTTCCGAAGAAGTTAATGGGGCTGTCCGAAACTATTTCTGGGAATGAAAACCAATGGATTCAGGCAGGAGACATACCTCTTCCAGACATTCCAGTGTGCAGTGACCCTCTGACACAAATTCAGGCATGTCCGGTGGGATATTGTGGAAGAGGCTGACCCAAAGACCGGCTTCAATAACCCCAGCGTCATATTTCCTTATAACTGGAGTATAAATTAACCTCAGACCAGAGTTATCTATCAAGCCTGAAACAAAATAACATAGTCAGCCACGGCCGTAAATCAGTATTTTAAAAAAAAACCCAATTGTTTCACATTTTTCAAGGCTTGCCCTAAGTTTTTTACAAGGAAATCAAGTAATCAACCTCAGTAACCTGGAAATGACTCAAACCATATGCAGGAAGTAATAAATAGGGGAAGCCCACAGGAGTGTTATTAAACATGGTATGTTGATATCTGTGGTGCTCAGATGTGAATGAAAAATACGTGCTGCCTGTAGTCCCTGTGTCCCTTCTATTAAGTTATCCAACGTGGACCTCAGAGAGAAGGTGGTAGATCACAGGTAGAGCAAAAAATACAAAGAAATAATAAGACCTCAAAAGGTGCCATGTATGATTTTCAAATGAAATACTTAAAGAAGAGCTTAAAGTTGCTGTGGTTATTTTTTTCTTTAAAGTTTTCAAAGCACGTGTTGTCTTCTACTTGTGAATTTATCTATTCCTTCACCTTGAGCCTTAGATTTAATTATATTTTCTCTCTGTTTTGGATTGCTCGTCACATTACAGCATCCCTCAGATGACCAAATACACCCCTTTTCCAATCTCCCCTATTAAAAGAGCATTGACTAAACGTATGCAAATTGGCTTCCTAGATCCCAAATTTGAAGATAATACCAGCACCTTGAGTAAAGTAGACAGGAGAACTAGACAGGATTGTAAAGCTTCACTCACTCAAGGACTTCTCTTGATTTCAGAAAGTAGTTTAAGGAACCAAAGCCTGATGTAAAAAGGTTGTGGCTTTTAAGAATCAAAACTATATGAATTGAATTCATCTAAGTGTTTAGCCATAAACATTTGTTTGTGTATCTACTCAGAATTTATGTTGCCTCTATCATCTAACTGCTTATAACTGTTTTCTCTTGTATTAGCCGTTTTTATTAGGAAAGGTACAAACAAATTCCAAAGACTAATTTGTGTTGCAGAAGCTCTACATTCTGTTAGCTCATCTCTTACCTTCCCCTCTGTTGTCCCCTTTCAAATTTCAGTTTTGAAAATTAAAAAATGCCAAAAAATGTCTGCAACGCAATGAGAAGCACTTGTGTCTGGTACATTTTCCAATCCTGCATGTTTTAAAGAGTGTGAGGGCACAAACCTTCTGTGTATGATGGATTGTCATAGTGTACCTCCATAAGAACAAACTGAGGGTCAGCTGCTGTGCCAATGGATAAGCCAACATGAGGAGGGTAGGTGAAGCCCTGGAAATCAGCACACACATATAGAATTAAGATATTTTTGACAGGGTTAAGAGTTAATTTCTTTTTATAAATGTATCCTCTCTTTTTTTTTTTTTTTTGCAATGATACAAGCATATTAATGATAAAAATTACACGGGCAACTTCATCTAAAACTTTCTGAACATGACATTGTGGTGTAATATATTTATTATACGCTCAATGCAATAGATAACTATGTCAATACAAAATAGTAGATCCTATGCTTGTTAAAGGATAAAATCATGAGAAAACTGGTCTGACTTCGTTGCTGACCCTGCTTGGAGTTAGAGGCTGGTCTAGAGATTTCCTGAGGTCCCAACAAACCTGCATTTTCCTGTGATCTTATGATTATTTATCGTGTATTTATCACTTGAGGGGAAAATGAAAATTCCATTTTAAATGTATAAACATTGCACCATCAAGCAGTTCATCTGACAATGAAACCCTTATGAGAAGGTGAATCTACACTGTAGATGTTCCCATTTTCTAAAAGCAGTAATCTGTAAGGAATATTGAGGTCATAGGTAATTAGGTTGGTTTTCCTGCCCAAATCACTGCATTTTAAGTAAAATGATTCAAACACTAAAGAAGATGTTCATGGCTACGTTTACATTAGCAAGCCATGTAAGGCAAAAGAAATATCCCTGTACAGTGCAACAGCTTGTGCTGGACCCTTGGTCCCCAAACGATGCTCCTTTGGACAAGCTCTGGTGAGACCCCATGCCCTGAACCCCATTTACTGCTGGGAGGTGCTGGGTTTACCCCTGCACCTTCAGTTTAACTTCATCCCAAAGGGGGGCTGTGCAAACCACCCGTGATGACAAACAGAGCTTGGTAAGTGGGGATAACCAGGAGATTTACTTCAAAAGCTCACTCCTGGTTCAAACCAAAATACCAGTATCTTCTCAGTGAACATCTACAAAATTCCCTTTTATATGAACTAATCTGCATCATTTTATAGTACATAGCTAATATTTTAATATGTAATTTGAGATTCTTTCTGAAATGTGCAATTTGAGATCCCAACTTCCTTATGCTTGATCGACATTCATGAATTAATTGTAGTATATAGTAATAAATACTATCATTTCAATTCTGCGTGAAGTTAAACTGAAGTAAGTGGAGTGAGTACTCCAGTAAATCTGAATTTAACCCAGATCTGCATCTCTACAGATCTTTAACATTGGGATCATCCTTGCAAAAGCCTCCATAATGCCTGTCAAATGATAACTTATTTATACGAGTTTTTTTATTTCACTTAAATTAAAACAGTTGGAAGTACAAATAGTAGGTCAGAGCATAGCTGATGGCTAAATTGCACAAAGCAGACATCAGAGATAATGCTCACAGTGCATTAAACTTCTTCTGATGGATCCGTGTAGCACCTCTGGCTTCCTCGCACTGCAGATGAATTAACAGATGAATTATGCTGAAAACATGGTGTCAACATGGCATCAGAGACTGTTTTCTGTAGATATGTCCCATTGCCATGAGTAAAGGCCAGGCTGGATGTGGCTTTGAGCAACCTGATCTAGTGGGAGGTGTACCTGCCCAGGGCAGGGGGTTGGAACTCGATGATCAGGCCCCTTCCAACCGGAACCATTCTGTGATTCTATGATTCTGTGATTCTAAAGTGGTCCTCTGCGGTGACACAGGATCACTCCTACACTGAAATGATGTCTCTTTGGGCTGGGTAGGAAACTTCAGAAAGATATGCCTGAATGGGGCAACACTGTTACCAGGTCCTGGTGAGGCACAAAAGGAATTAAATCCATGTCTAACTTCGTTTGGAAAATCTTGCCTCCATGTCTCTCATGCAGCCACCTACAGAGACTTGCTTTTCTTTTTGTAATTCTCCACAAGTCATTGCTGAAGGCAATTTCCATATCATATGGGCCAAGCTGATAGAGCAACAGACTTCCATGCTCCCAGGCCACCCCTCTTCCCTTAAAGCAGCAATGGAACAGGTTGCCCAGGGACATTGTGGCTGCCTCATCCCTGGAGGTGTTCAAGGCCAGGCTGGATGGGGCTTGGAGCAACCTGGTCTGGTGGGAGGTGTCCCTGCCCATGGCAGGGGGTTAGAACTGGATGATCTTTAAGGTCCCTTCCAACCCAAACCATTCTACAATTCTATGATTCTAACTCTCTATACTATTTTCAGTAATTTTGGCCTGTCATTTGGAATGTTCATTGCATTTCATACTTAAGAGGCCAACAAGAAGTTAAGGATTTACTGGTAAGTTATTTAGGGATTGTGATTGTGTACCCTCAAAACCAGACAAATTAAGTAACAGCTGATATACTAAAAGGAAGCTTCATTATGATACACACCATCCTAAAGCCCCATTGATGAACCATGCTGGACGGACGTTCATCCTACCTCTCCTCCGATGGCCCAAGCAAAAATGACTGTCTCACATGTAAGAAAAGAGTCTGGCATGTTGGGGTGGTAGCACTCATGCCCATAGTCCAGCACGCTGTCATTCAAATTGCTGCTGCACTGGTAGAGCAGGATGTGGTGCACCAGATTCTCGTGGCCTTTCTGGATCAGTGGCTCCACCTGTCAATGTTAAAATCAAAAGGAAAAAGGAAGAAAACACATTTCAGATGGGACTGTTTCAATCCAGGTGACGCAGACAGAACTAAAAAGAGGAGAGTTGACGTTAGATTGTAGTTGGGTTGAGATGTTACTTCAGCGCTCTGCAACCCCAGGCATTAAAGACATCACTGCCCAAGTGCATCAACAGGGGAGAGGAAGAAAATTCTGTGTCTTGAAGAAACCTGTTGTCATCTGTCTTGTTGTCCCTTCTCCCACTCCAGTCTTGAGCCGTCACTTGCCTTTCTCCCTGCACAATCTTGTTTAGCCACATTCCAGCATGAAGGGCATAGAAACCAGCTGAAATTCTGTCCAGCCAAACCAGCTTGGTATCTGGAACTACTCAGAACTCTTCATCCCTGTTTCTGCCTCTTTTCTACTATTTCAAAGTAGAGCTGTACATCTCGGGCGAGCCTGGAGGTATACCCCATGTTCCTCAGCAGCTCAAGATAGACTTACACATTTTTTTGACATCTGCAAGAAATTAGAAATTACTTTACAATCTGCTCAGTTGTAAAGACTTTATTAACATGGAAGTCATTCCGGAGAGGTTGGGTGCTCCAGCCTGTTTACGGCGGTGATGACCTGGAGGGCTCTCGGGGGTGCACGGTTGCCCCCCAGTATAATTTGACCACCGAACTCCAGGGTAGGCTGAAATGATTTTATTCCCATTTTACAGTGTTCCCTCTCTATTTAGATGGATGATGTTAAATCATCTCTGTCAGAGATGACATCCCCGGAGCAAACATGAATACTGCTGAAAAAAATTATTTTGCTTTTCAGAAAGATCATATTCCACACAATATCAGCATGTAGAAAACAGTATTAAAATTAAAGGAGTTTTTCCCTTGCTTTTGCTTTCAAAGATTGCATCCCCTTCTATCATACCTACCTTCAAGTCGAATAAGCTAAATATTAACGTTTTCACAAGGAAAGTAAAGGTTTGGTGGCATAACTCTTAAGATGTAGGTATTGCCTTTTGATATTAGAAAGAGAAGGTATTTCAAACAGGCAAAAAACTTTGCACATGAACCCCAACTACCAGAGGATCAGCGCAGAGTAAGCAAGAACAGTTTATTATGTTATTAAAATATTGTCAGCACAATATTATTACCAGAAATTTATATCTCTGCACTTTGTTCAAACCACTAAACCAATTACAAGAGCGGAAGGGCAGGAAGAAGCAACCAGAGTCTGTGCAGATCGAGACCACCCTCGTTGATATGAATCTGCCAAACACCATTGAACTTGGGCTCTCGGGGAGTCCAGCTGCCGCTGAGTACCTGCAACTCCGTCCAAGAAAGCACACAACCCAAAACCACCCACTTGACGGCGCTTAGAAGTCAATGGATGGATGCCAATTTACACGGATGCGCCAAATTTTTGTTCTCAGGGCAAGACCGAGATCTTCCCTACTATTCTCAGTAATCCCTATTTCAGTCAGTTACCATCACCACAGATTACCATACAATGGAAGTAAAAGGTATTTTTGAAGGAGATCAGAGTCAGTTTTCCCATCAGATAAGAATTTACTCCCAAATATATCAGACTGACTGATAGAGATTCAGAAATCCATTTCAGCTGGATGTTCCTTCTTCCCTCTGTTCTGTCTTATACTGGCACATTTACCCAAATACTGCACAACCAAAACATGCTCATAACAGATTTTACATTAAATAGCAATATATATCTCAGGAACTCAGAAGCTCCACATAATGTATAGGTTAGTCAGGGAAATGGTTACGGGAATATTATCCCTGGATCTGTATATCCCTGTATATACCAAGAAAAAAGAGTATTTTTGTCCCGACATGTGATAGTTCTGCCTGCTGCTACAAGATCCCAGCACCTGCTGTGCTTACAAGCACCACTTCAAAACCAGCTTCCCCTCAAAACAATGGGACGTCACCAAAATTAGAAGCTCACATCCTGTCATCGCTTGCTTAGTGTCGGTTACCTAAACAATAACGGCACTTCAAAAAGCAGGTTTGTTCAGCTTTCTTTACTGAAGAAAGAAAGAAAAAACTGGAGCAAAACCCTTAAGCGTCTTTCCAATGCATCTTGCAGGGCACTTTATATTCTTCAGATGCACAAATAAATAATGAAAAGCAGCAGCGAAGTTACACTATTAGACATTTTTATCACAACTTGGTTAAAGAGGAGCTACCTTTGGCTCTGCCCTTTTAAACAAATAGAGAAAAAAAAAAAAAAAAAAAAACCAACCCAAAACTATTAGGAGTGGTCAAAAATTTACTAAGAAAAAATTTAGGAAAATCTCATTAATCACAGAAAGGTATGGAAATATTTTAGTGGCCAGCTCCCAGAGGATCACAGCATCATTTCAGATTGAAATGAGAGAAGGAAGAGAAGCAGGCCACCTAGACACGTTGGGTTCTCTTTCTCTGATCCCATGAACAGCTAACTGTATTTACTTACTAGATAACTTCAGCAGAAAAGAAAATAGCATTTGATTCTCTATTGTAGCAATTAACCGGAGCCGTGATTTAAACACGCCATCCTACATCCCAGGTGAGTGCTGCCCTAGTAACTCAGCTATATATTATTTTAGCTTATAGAGTAAGTCGGTTGTTTAGGCTGCCTCCCTCTTCCTCCCTCACTTTCCACAAAGAGCATCTGAACAGCTTAGTTTGCTACAAGCTGAACAGGAATTCCAAAACCTCTTTTTTTTTTTTCCCAAATAAACAAAATTCTTGTTTTCTGGCCAGCCTCACAAACAATGATGAACAATGACCAAGTTCTTCAAACATGGGGCCAAATTCAGCAAATCACTAATGCCTTTAAATGTGCACAAAAGTGGTCTCAGGTGTAAAATTAGTTGCTAGAGCAGGTATCTACAATTAAATACCTAGATCAAGTCGGCCTGGTTTCCAGAGTACTTGCAGCTCCAATGAACGATGACACAATTTGTCTCCTAAAAAGGCTCATCTCCTACAAGGTTATGCCTATTTTAACAGCCCTTTATCAGCCTTGATCCCCAACTACGGGCATTCATTTTTAAAACATGGACTGTTTAATACACACATTCAAAGTTTCCAGTTATTTGAATTTCTTTTACATAAAGTTTTTGGTTCTTTGATAGACTTTAATCCCCAAATCACAGAACTGAAAGTTAAGCTAAACTGAGGTCTACTTTTGCAGCTCTCCAGTCACAATACTAGTGGATGAATCCCGAAAACATCACCATGAATGTCTTGTTGATTTGTCTCAGGAAATAGTGCAACTTTTAGAATACTTATGAAAAGATAATAATTTACTGTCATAAATTAGGACAAAGGAGTGAAATACAGAAAAAATGTGATAAAAGTAGACATAGTACTAATAGTCAACAGACTGCAGATTAAAGTGAAAAATTCATTTTTATTTGGATTCTTATTTATTCATAATCTTGTTCGTTCTTGTAGTGTAAGGAGACTCTCAAATGACACTTTCAGCCACGGATAATTTGAGGAATTTAGGTGACTCGCAGTGAAAAGGGGAATCCACCTTTCAATAATTATGAGGAAACCTGTGACTTTGAAACATAGTTCCTTCTAATTGCTTTTAATCCTTGCTAATTCCTACCCACCTCTTGTTAGCGAAGGGAGTCAAGAAAGAGGCTGAAAGGAGACTGAAAGGCAAGATGCATATAACTACCTGTTTTCCCCATTTTGCCTCATTCCTTGAGGCTCACACTGTTGCTGCCACGCAAGGAATACCCAGCTGTCAGGGTTCATCTCTTTGCCATGGCTGAGAATAAGCCTGCAGAGATTCTGCACCACCGGGCTCCTCGGTGACTTCTTCCCCTGCAGCCAAAGTGCATTTTCTGCTTGACATTTCCTGACCGCCAGAGGCTCAGATAACAAAAGCCCTACATCCACCCTCCATCAAAACACCCAAAGCGTCCAGGACTGGAAAAAAACAAGTGCATGCAACAAGACACGATCTCCCCTGCTTTTCATGAAGCCCACAGAAAAAAGCTCCTGTTTTATTATTCATGATGACTTACTTTCTGCAGCCTCTCTACCTTTCTTGAAAGCTTGGGAGAAAGTTCTTTCTAACCCACCTCACCGACATACATGAACCTATTTGACTCCCACTAACAGACATCAAAAATAATAGAATCATAGAATTGTCTAGGTTGGAAGGGACCTTTAAGATCATCTAGTCCAACCATCAACCTAACTCTGATAAAAAACCATCACTAACCCATGTCTCTAAGCACTATGTCATCCTGTCTTTTAAATACCTCCAGGGATGGTGCCTCAACCACTGCCCTGGGCAGCCCATTCCAATGTGCAATAACCCTTTCAGTGTTGAAATTGTTCCTAATCTCCAATCTGAACCTCCCCCAGTGCAACTTGAGGCCGTTTCCTCTTGTCCCATGGCCTGTTCCTTGGGAGAAGAGACCGACCCCCCCTGGCTACACCCTCCTTTCAGGGAGTTGGAGAGAGCGAGAAGGTCTCCCCTCAGCCTCCTTTTCTCCAGGCTGAACACCCCCAGCTCCCTCAGCCACTCCTCACAAGACTTATAGATGTACTATAACCCACCATCACATCAAATCAGGGTTTCCAAAGATGGAGGTATTTAAAATACAATGTATTCAAATGCAAAATGAAGACACTGCCTTCCGCAACCAGAAATATGGATTACGGTTGTGCTTTGGGAATAACGTGACCTAAACTCATCGGGCGGGTCAAGAATTTTTACAGAGCTCCTGTACTGTATCTCTTAGCGCTTCTCAAAATACTGACTTTAAAAGAATATAACAAACACATTTTCAACTTATTATCAGGTTAGTTGAAATAGATGAGACATGTGTTTTCCACCTGTTTATTTAAGAGAAGTTCTATTCTAGTCAACAGGTCGACATCACACAAACAAAGAAAATGCTTATTTCTGCCAGTGCCAGGTTACTCAGTTTCATTTTTTCTTCCCTCTTCTTTTCCATTTCCTATTATCTCTTTACCTACTGCACAAACTGAATGCACCACATGTCTTCATTTCTTAAAAAAAACCAAGCCAATATTGTAAAATAATACATCCTTGCATTTCAAGCTGATGATAAACAAGGTCAAGGTACCGATGTACAATATATTGAACAGGATGAAAATGCAAACAGCTGAAATGGCCCAAGAAGTTAGAATCCCTACAAGGGAAAAATGTCTCCGGAAACCTGGAAGTCTTTCTTGCTTATTCCTGTTTTTCTCCCTTTTTATTTGCTTTGCTTTCTTTGATGTTAACAGCTGTGGTTTATTCTTTGTGCCTGCTTGTGCAAACAATGAAAGTTATTAAACTATATCCACAGTCTCTCCATAGTGTCCCTGTTGGAAAATAGAGCCCTCTGAACTTCAGAAAACAAAATGCTGGATTTATTTTTATATACAAAAATGGCAACAGGCCTTTCACTTTGTTGAAGTGATGCTTCTACACTGAAATGTCAGTGAAAAATATGATTTTTTTTTTTTCCCAGATTGAAAGGTAACTTCAACTTAATCTTACATTTAAAAGACTCTGTGGGATGGTATATTGCCATATAAATGACTCTGAGTAAGGCCCCAGCCACACACAACACCTTGCGTATGTAGCTGGCAGTAACACAGGGAAAACACAGGGAAAATTCTTCTGTAATCTCAAAATTGAGAGCAAAAACTCAACTGAAGATTTTGTTCTGGCAGTGCTGCATCTGAGAGAGTTTCCAGCCTGCGGTTGGTTATTTTATTCATATGTGTTTGCCATGCCCCTGATTAATTCAGACCAAAAAGCGATGATTGTGAAACTGAGTACTGGCTGAGTTGAGTTGAGAGAATTTTTGTAGCAGAAGACCAAGTTATTGGGTCTCTGCTTTCTACATCCATCCTCAGGAAGAACTATTACCTTCTTACTGATTACTCTGGTCTTTGTACTTCTTTCACAAATGTGTACCATGTAGGTACATCAAAATATTTGTCTAACTGAGAAAACTTCTTCAAAGGTAGACACGATGTTTTCTTGTTAGGAACATTTTTTATTTTTTTTTCTTTTCAAAAGTGCAGTTTTGGAATGAACAAATATTTGTCTGAAACATCTCTTTTAAGGTTTTTGATTTTTCTTCAGAAAAGCAAATACTTAGAATACTTGGCATAATAAAGTTGGGTCTTTTTCAATAAAAAGCTCCAGGTATTCCAGAAAAAAACCTCAATAATAATATGGTTTTATCGTCATGTAAATGTCCTGCAGGACAAACACTAGTTGCTTTCTGCTTGACGTTGCTTCTTGCACTCAACCCAGAGTTGTGCTGGACAAAAACCCCAAGAGCTGTAAATATGCCTTGGAGCTGGGGTCAATGTTTAAGTCCATGGCTCCAGGACAGAGTTGGACTTTAACCCCGACAACCCAACAGCTATCTCAGGTCAGGAGAAAAGCCTGCCTGGGCCAGCCTCATGCCTGAGACACTAATCTCCTGCAGACTTTCAGCCTGGAGTTCAGGCATCCCAGGGTCAGGCAGCGACCACCCTCCCAGCACCCCCACCCCACCCCGTCTGTCAGAAAGCATTAAATTAATGTCACAGTATAATTAGAGCTGAAAAAGATATCTCCAAAGCTCAGCTGGCTGCAGTCTAGCGTGGACTAGCTCCCATAATCTTTCCTGAGATCAGCTGTATCGGTTGCACATACACAGCTAAGTGCCCGTTTCTGATTTCGCCGCTGTACAATACAGATCATAGAATCACAGAATGGTTTGGGTTGGAAGGGACCCTAAAGATCATCCATTTCCAACCCCCTGCCCTGGGCAGGGACACCTCCCACCAGACCAGGTTGCTCCAAGGCCCATCCAGCCTGGCCTTGAACCCCTCCAGGGATGGGGCAGCCACAGCTTCTCTGGGCAACCTGGGCCAGGCTCTCACCACCCTCACAGCAAAGAATTTCTTCCTAATAACTCACCTAAATCTCCCCTCTTTCAATTTAAAACCATTACCCCTCGTCCTATGGCTCCACTCCCTGATCAAGAGTCCCTTCCCACCTCTCCTGTAGCCCCTTTAGGGACTGGAAGGGGCTCTAAGATCTCCCTGGAGCCTTCTCTTCTCCAGGCTGAACAACCCCAACTCTCTCAGCCTGTCAATTCAGTCGTCATTACTAACAAAACCCTTTCAATTGCTCTCTGTCCCAAATGCCTCTGAATTCATACTGTGCTGCTTGCTTAGAAAGGTGTATATTTTGGTGGGTGAATTGCAGGAGGTAGAGCAGAGCCACTGTTTCTGGTTCACTGATAGCCATCTACGTACCACAGGGAGCGTTGCTGCTTAACTTGCATTGTCCTTCAAACACAAAAATGTTCATCCAAATTATTTTCATACACATTTCTCACAAATTCCAATTGGAGGAAAATGTAATCTGTGTATTTAGTGACATATCTTGCTTCTCTTATTTTAATACGAAAGAGATGGAGATGAGGAAAAGGTCCAGGCAACAGCAATCACTCCCACCCCCAAACTCATGATGTGTTTAGGTAAGGATGGAAATTCTTCAGACCAAAAATAGAGGTTCTGTACAATTCAAGGCATTTAAATTTGCATGATTTGTCCTTGATATGTGTGGAGGAGTTTTTTTCCAAAGCGAGATTCAAATACAGGACATAATCTCGAATTTAAATAACAGTGCTGCCTTGTTTATTTTTTTATTTATTTAAGCTATATGGTTGGCATCTGGGTTTAACTGGTTTAGCGTATGCTTTAAAATGCAGAACAAACATTTTAACATCACCGTGGAGAAAAGGTCTTTACCACATGAATGGAAAACCTTATTCAAAGGACAGATATTTCCTGCTCTTGGCATAAAGAAGAAAGGATTTGTTTACTCAGCGACTGCGTTGTT
Organism: Arenaria interpres; assembly: GCA_013399435.1. Taxonomy (NCBI): domain Eukaryota; kingdom Metazoa; phylum Chordata; class Aves; order Charadriiformes; family Scolopacidae; genus Arenaria; species Arenaria interpres. The sequence goes on along the minus strand of VXAK01000375.1, from coordinate 23,270 downwards.
CAATGAAGGCTCTTACTGAAGTTTTATTAGTAAACCGCATTGAGAAGTAATTACCACACCTCCACTTAAAGCTGTAGAATTTTTGTTGGAAAAGAATACGTACTTTCAGGTAAAAGTTACTGTCTCTGTGCTGTTGGCTTGGAGAGGAGGCTGAATCTCTAAATTCACACAAATTCTTCTGTCCCCATATACTCCTGCTAATGATTACAAATTTCTATAGTTTAGTGTGCAGAACAACCTAAATATTTTGATTAGGAAAGAGGAATCAAACAACACAATAACCGATAAAAACACACATTTAAAAATGAGAACTCAAGATAGGCTAAGGGCTTCTTGTTCTCTCTGCCATTAAGTCCATTCCTAAGCTCTTATTTCTAATTAATCTACCACTCATAAAGAGTTTCAGACTTTAAAGGCATGCAGTAATTTAGGCTAAATCCAAAAGAAGTATACCTCAAAGAAATATTCATAAAACATTGTTTCTGCCTGAGGTATGTCTGAAGATTTCAGATAAAGCGTTTAGTAACAGTTAAAAAGCATAACCCTGAGGAGCAATCTGATAAAGAGCTCAGGTCAAGAAAAAACATGTTTCATTTGGTTACGCTTCCTGGCAATACACTTTATTGCTCTCCTAAGCGGCAGAAACACCGGCAGAGCGGTTGTGGTATTCGCTATGGCCATAGACTCCCAGCACCATCGACACACACCAAGCCGAACTAATCGGCAATTAATCAGCAACATCATTACTTTCTTGTGAAAACAATATAGTAATAATAAAGTAATATGTAACCAAATATGTTTCAAATCTAAAGCCAAAACGGGTAGTATATAAAAAGTTTATATACATTCAAGAGGAACATATAATTTGAATAGCATAAATAATAAAGTCTGTGCAGGTACTCCCTTTTGTTCATGAAATCACCATTCATGCACAGTTATGTCTATCTGTTTCTTTGAGATGGCAAAGGTAGAGGTTTTAATTCTTTTGTACAACTGCAAAATGTTCCCTTTGATCGTGTAGCTTAATAACATTATAATTTTTCTCCTCCTGCTGAGGAATGAACACGCGGCTTCGCCCAAAGACTGAGCCCATGAGAATTTACAGGGTCTCCATTTCTTGGTGAGACTGAAGCTAAAATGTTGAGCCTTCTACTCATCCATTGTTACCAGTTTGTCAGTCTTGCTCATGAGGGCATCCATGCTTTCTTTGACCTTTTCTGGCTGACATACCTGTAAAAGCCCTTCTTGCTATTCTTGCATCCCTCACCAGGTTCAGCTCCAGCTTGGCCTTCCTGACCCCATCCCTACAGAACCGGTCAGCGTCCTTATACCCTTTCCAGGATACCTGTCCCTGTTTCCACTGCCTGACCATCACTTTCTTACCCTTTTCTCTTCTCCTGACCCATATACCTCAGGGAACTGAGCTTCTACAAGATACTGAGCTGCTACAAGATACAAGATTCGGGTACTGAGTCGCTACAAGAGTCACCAACCTGGATGCTCTGACAACTAAATTTTGCTGAAGGGAAAGCACGGAATGAAATAAACACAAGAGTCATGATTTTGACATGACACAGCCTCCTGAGTCAGCAGAATATGTATCAGGTACTATTACTCATAATCCTCTAAAAACTGATACTTACAGGGTTAATATACAAACATGAGATGGCTTACAATATAAGTGTGTTTAGATAATGCCTATGTTAATACTATGATTTCCACATTTTCTCACCTCGAGCCAGATCCTGGTACCCTTGGTACCCTCCAACACCCCTCAACAGCATCCCTGAAGTCACACAACAAGGGCCATTTTCAGATGACATAGTTCTTTTGGAGTCGCTTGAGAATAATGTATTAAAATTATACTGTATTAATTTCTCTAGGAACCAAAGCTGTAATTGGCACTTCATAAAACAGAAAGACACAATTCCAGCCCAAACAACTTAAGAGACAGCAACAGAAAGGTCACTGAAATGAAGGGACGGAGAAAGGAGATTGAAGAGCATTATTTTGCAGTTCATAATCATCTGCTCAGATACTTATGTTTTCTCAGGTTAGAGAGTTTTGGGTTTGGGGATTTTTTATGTATTTTAGTTAGATCCAAGATGTAAATTCTTTTCATACCAGGTAAAACTTCACTTCAGTCTTGGTTCAAAGAGGACCTATTCATTATCTGCCTATGGTTCAGTGTCATTTGTGTGGATTTTGATGTTGTACACAGTATGTATGGATGTGGTGGAATGGTACTTTCTGACCATTGTCTGTGTATTTTTTCTCTGTTATTAATGTTCTTTCTTTCTGTTTTACCCCTGGCAGTCAATGAATCTATGCTCTGGACATATGGACAGATGGAGATAGAGATGGAGAGGAGATGGAGAGGAGATGGAGATGGAGATGATGGAGAGGGCATCTTAACATCATTCTCTGAAAACTAACCCCAGTAGCTAATGCTGGGGTTGCACAGTGAGAGGTTGGTACTGAAGAGAAACACTTTAAATAGTTAGCTCAGAAATTAAGTTTCTTCTCCCTTTAAATGACATTGGAGCAATTAAATGTGGTCCTACAGAAAATTTGCTTAAGATGCTGCTACTATGTCACTTGTCTGAATTAGAAAGCTGATCTGAAGAAGCGATGCCAAGATGCTGGTAGGACAAAGGTGGACCTGTTCTGTGATCCATCCAGACACTCACACTGTGCAAGCCCCATCAAGTCAGATTTTACTACCTATGAACCTGCTGTTCTGGTATTTGCACAGAAGATGCTTTATAATTCCTCATCTAAGGCCCAATTCTACTCTGAAATATTTAGTGTGGATCAGTTGGCTGCAGACGAGTCCTAGGCACAATTTTCTTCTCTTTTCCATGCACCACCTAATCACAGGCTTACCTGAAAACCATACACAAAGCTAAGGATGAGGAAGAGGAAGCAAAGACGTGGTACAAGATAAAATGGGGTTTATCAATAGCAGTCCTCTCCTGAAGATCTCCCGACAAATCATCTCAGAGCTGGCAGGGGAAACTCAGAGAGCTTCACAGGAATTGTACCTCCCCCTTCTCCATGCCCACCACTGGTGATATTTTAAGCTAAGGCTCCTGTCATCTACCACTTGGATGTAACCAGAAATTACATAAATTCTGACTTTCATTTAACCAGAAAATCACATAAAATACATATTTTCCAACCACGTGCTGGCATAGTCAGTACATAGCCATAATGGATGGATGTCATTTTAATTAAAAAAAGAAAAATCAAAGAAATCTAGTTAAATTAACTAGATGTTCAAGTTTTCTGATGACAGAAATGAAGCCTATTATTTTTGCATACTGGTATGAAAGAAATAATGCAGCAATAGCTGCATAGTTTAAGCATTCTCATTGTAAAGATATGCAAGTGAAATGAAAGAAGACGACCGCAAAATAAGAATAAGCTCCACTAAAAACTTCATAAATATGAAGTTTGGTGTGATGGGAAAATCTGTGGTCATATGTAGTTTCGTCTTTGTTCACGGAATGAAATAATGCACGAAATAATTCTACATAGGAAATAATTGAGCAGAATATGAAAGACGGCTTTTCTGTTGTTTCCCGAGAGAGCTGCTTGGGAAACTTTTAATTTCCAGCCGGTTGAGTTATACGATTCTTTAACCCTGAAAAGCCCGATGGGGCCAATTCGGGCTGGCACTGCAGGGACAGCCCGGATCAAAGGGCAGAGACCTCGCAAGCTCCGCTGCGTCAGATCATCGCTTGGTTGCCAACCTAATTTACCGAGGCCAGAATTGCTGTGCAGGGGAAGGTACAGGAAAATAGAGAACATTTGTTTATGTCGGGCCGCGTGATGCAATTTGCTAGAGTTATCACGTTTAGCAAAACGTTAAGATTCAAGCCAGAGAACAAGAAGCCGCTACTGTCTGGTATCACTCAAGTTAAAAATCAGTGCCCTCATTTAGGTGCTGAGGGCTACAGGCTGCCCTTCTGGCTTTCAATCAATCAGTCTCTTAAACTGGAGCCCCTTTGTATTTTCACACTGGGGTCTTTGGTATTACTAATGCATTCCACTGTCAAAAAGCAGAGTTACCCTTGGCAACAAGTTTTTTTTGGAGTTTTTCCTTCCTTATCAGAGATTGCTCCGAAACTGAACATGAAGGTTAACTGGCAGCTGCTGGTGTGCTCTAATACAGGCCTTTCTTTAACTGAGAAGAGGCTTCCTTTTCTAAGCAGCTCAATGATGGAAAACTTTGGTGCTTATATAAAAATATGCCCGATGTAATGCTTCTCAGCTAATGCTAAATAATTAAGTTTTTTCGGGTGATATGCTTGGCCTGTTTTCCCTAGTCACATCCTAAGCTGAGTGCCAGAAAATTACATAGTCTTATGGTTGAGAAAAATCCATTGTCCCTAAAGGCAAATTTAAAATAAAAAGTTTTATGTTGCGATTTTTGCTCCTGTCACACTCTCTTCTGTCCCCTGATCCATCCATCTGGGAGCTACGTATCTAACCCAGGCTGGTTATCTGGATTCTCTCTGCAGTCAAAGGAGAGGGAGAGACTGAACCTTTCTGACAGTATTCCTCTGAGTTTGGAAATATAGGAAAATGAGTAATTCTTGGAAAAAAGACCTGTAGATACAGCTAAATGACCCTACTATCCAACTGCATTTGTTATTTTACATAAACTGGTTTTCCTTCTCTTAATAGCGAAATTCAAAGTTCAACATGATTTTATCTGTGGGATTATTACTACCGAAGCCCGGGAAACTACTTTCCCTGAGGAAAACACAGTATATTTCAAAGAAATTAAGGAAATAAAGAGGGAAAATTTATAGAGTGTTGAAACCAGCACAGACATGTTACACACTGAAGCCGAAAAGCTTCACGCAAATCAATTATGGCGTGGCTGGCATGTAGGATACACATACCATTCCTTCACCAGTAAATACTGTACATTTTCAGAAGTTTCCACACAGCATTAAACAATTTGTCAGGAGTAGTGGGAGACCACAGGTACAGAGAATTCGCAGAAAAACTAGAGACACCCGAGGAAATACAGTATTTTAAAGTTTTCTAATTGCGGTGGGAAAAGCCAGTGGAGCACACGGGAGACCTGAGGTTAACGTGAAGCCAAAGTAATGAATCTTTACCAGATGCACTTATATTAATAAGCAATACAATTAAATTAAACAAACAGAAGACATGGAGTATTGAAAGCTAAGCTAAAGACAGTAATAAAAATCTGTATCTGTAGAACCACAAGTGGAAAGAGGAGTGAAAACGGGCTTTGAAAATACAGCAGAAGCTGTATTTACCAAAATACAGGGAAGAATTTCTCTTGAAGGTGAAACAAACTTTCACTTTCATGCTGTTGGTAAGCGTATGCTGGATGCCAGCTCACAGTAAGCAAAAAATAAATTCAGCAAATAGGCAGAGATAAACAATCACAAACAAATGGTCAAAATAAAGAGCGACATGTCAGCACACACATGGAACACCATGAAAACCAGCTATCTTGACAGTAGGAGAATTAAAGGATCTCAGAAGCTCCAGTGGACTGCCACTGAAGATCTTCGGGGTTTTTTTTAAACTGAAAGAGAAATAAAGAAGCGACTTTTAAAATGGGGGGTTTAGAAGAGAGAGGATGATGCAGGGACTCAGATGATGAAAATGATGATCTGAGGGGCTGGAGCCCCTCTGCTGTGAGGACAGGCTGAGTGAGTTGGGGTTGTTCAGCCTCGAGAAGAGAAGGCACCAGGGAGACATTAGAGCCCCTTCCAGTCCCTAAAGGGGCTCCAGGAGAGATGGGACTATTGATCAGGGAGTGGAGTGATAGGATGAGGGGAAACATTTTTAAGCTGAAAGAGGGTAGATTTAGATGAGATCTCAGGAAGAAATTCTTTGCTGTGAGGGTGGTGAGACACTGGAAGAGGTTGCCCAGAGAAGCTGTGGCTGCCCCATCCCTGGAGGGGTTCAAGGCCAGGCTGGATGGAGCTTGGAGCAACCTGGTCTGGTGGGAGGTGTCCCTGCCCAGGGCAGGGGGTTGGAACTCTGTGGTCTTTAAGGTCGCTTCCAACCCAAACCATTCTGTGAGTCTATGATATTTACAGAGCACTGCAAAAATCCTAGCAAGAAATAAGCTCAAACCCATCTCCAGAAAGTCTGGGCTAATAAGTGGAATGCTTTTTTTTCCTAAGAAAGCTACTTCTGAGAAAGCTCCTGGCTAATTTTTGTATGTGAGAAAAGTAAAAATCCCTGTAGAGTAATTTAGCCCAAGGCACATACCACAGCCTGAAGCTCAAAGCAGCAAAACAGGTCAATGCACACGTAGCTGCGGGAGGATTTTGCAGACAGGCAGTGATGTGCCCTCTCCCACTCAAAGAGCAGCCGGGGTTCACCATTCCAGGACCATCCTGCCAACAGCCAACTAGAAGACAGACGGTTGCCTTCTATCACCTCCAAGCAACCCCTTTCGTCCGTTCTGCACACAGCTATTTTCAAAACTGATCTGTTACCCTGATAGTTGGTTCTGCTGAAAAAAAAGAAAACACAGGGGAAGGAAAACCTGTAGAAGTTTAACAAATTTTCAAGCATCCCCTGCTGCTTGAAGCTGAGGAGTGATGTATTCCGTGAGGGTCACAAAACGAGCTCAGTGCCTGGTACTGTAATCTGGTTGTAATCTGGATAACTCTTATTACTATTATGTCCAGCTGTTGAGAAATCATCTTATTTTGTTTTATTTCTTAGCAGGCATAATATTATTATGAGTTATTTCTCCAGGAGTTCCTGGAGGCATCAGAGAAGATCTTGTAACAGAAGGCATTGTAGAGACACGTAGGAAGACACGATCTCTTCCCTAGGGAAGAAGTTCCAAGAGATATGATACAAAGGAAGATTAAACAGAGAAGTCCTAACCCTGGCTGGGTGCCCCGTTATCTCTGTTCACCACTGATAAAGGCAGCATAAGGAGAAACTACTTATCCATGTCCTTATTCTACCTATGAGATGAACACGAGATTGCAATCTTATCTCATGTACAATTTACATGTCATGGAGCGCAGCGTGATCAAGCTTCCATCAGTCAATGGAAAATATGCTGTTTCTCATTACCTGAGGTTCTTAGAAAATAGCGTGAATATTATGTAAAGAGAAAGAAAAGACATAAGGTCTTGCATAATTTACCTTCAACTGATTTTGAGATCTCTTACGCTAATTATTTCTTCACCTTGTGCTAACAGAAGATGCCCCATCCCTGGAAGTGTTCAAGGCCAGGCTGGATGGGGCTTGGAGCAACCTGGTCTGGTGGGAGGTGTCCCTGCCCAGGGCAGGGGGTTGGAACTGGATGATCTTCAACCTCATTTTCTTAAGAGAGAGAAAGGAAGTAGGAGAAGAGAAAGAGAGAGGCTCTGTCACTCTGTGTGCCAGTTACCAGGGCACACCAGGATCAGGTCCTGGGCGCGCACACACACACACACACACATTTGACCCATGTTTGTGAAGGCTGATGCAAGGTCTTGTTTTCGCTCCAGTAAGCACTGAAGCAAATTCTGAAAGTGTAAGAATAATTGTTATCTGGCCTCCTCTCAATTTGTTCGGTCAGAATCACTCACCTTCGTTACGTGATGCTTTTCATGTTGTACGGGAATCTTAAACATTTGGCACCAATATGTCGTATCCTTGTCTGGTACAGGCACCTGTCTTAATAAAAAGGGCAAGAAGACGATACTATAAAAGTCACATCACCCTGTTGCAGTAGCCCAAAGCTTTGGCTGCCACCTTCTCCCATCTCCACATAAACCCAAAACCCGGAGTAACTTACGTCTTTGTTTGTCAAGTCAAAGTATGGCAAAGAGGCAGATAAGACTTCTTCCTTCTCAGGATTCAGTAAACGTAGACTTTTTGTACCCCGATTAGACCCGTGGTAATTTTGACCTGCTTCTCCCATGTCTTTGTGGTGGTAGGCCCATATTACCCGCACTGTGCTCTCCTGGAAAAAGATATGAAAACAACCAAAAAACCCATCAAGAATAGGAAAAAGATCTTCCTTGGATGGTTCACATAATACTTAAGATCGGTATGATGTAGTGTTGCTGTACCTGAACAATGACAATGTATATCCCAGGCTGGATGGGGCTTGGAGCAACCTGGTCTGGTGGGAGGTGTCCCTGCCCAGGGCAGGAGGTTGGAACTGGGTGATCTTTAAGGTCCTTTCCAACCCAAACCATTCTATGGTTCTATGATTCCATACCAGAGGAGCAGTTGCCTACTATCTTTAAAATTAATAATGTTTTATACTTATAGGGTTCATTGCAGATCAGCAGAACTTTAATCTCTCTGAGAGATTACTTCATTAACGCCTCAAATTTAAATCACGTCTGCAAACAGCAGAACAGACTCATAGAGAGGGAACCAACTAAACACATCAAGCAATTTCTTTCTAGAGGTGCCACTCATTTGGCCACCAAACGAACAGGTTTACTGCCAAAAGAGTTCCCAGGCTCAGCTCTGTAAAGATGGGAAAAACCTTCTGTGAACTGCTGTCCTTGCATGCCAGGGAAGAAAGACATTCAATTACAGAACACATTTATATCTTAAAAATCAATTTACAGTCACAGCACAGATCAATTCTCTGCAAGGTATTCTCGGGTGGGAATCATCACCCTTGAGACAAAATAATCTAATAAATCCTGAAGTGTCCCAGAATGTTAAATTATACGGAGACAATTTGGAGCAGGTGCGAAAACCATAGATCCACTGGCTGCCTGGAAATCTGGCCGTTTATACAGCTGTGCTTTGCTTCCTGCACCTCTCAGCTCCTCATGTCCTTAGTTTAGCTTATATTGTGAAAACACAGATAATGAAAATAGCGCTGAACTACTACAGCAACGTTTCCAAAACGAGTAGGAAACAAATCAAAGCACAGAAAGGCTTGCAAATCCAATCTGTCATTCCCAATAAAAAAACCATCAACTTCATCTAATTTAAAATTATCCTTAGAAAACAGCACAGCAGTCCCCAGGGCGACAGGAGAATTTACCATGAAAAGCATTTTAGCATGGGAAGAGTTTTATCATAGAACTCTTCATCTTCTTTATTTTTAATGTAGGAATAAACCCAAAAATATGCTATAAATATATATGCTCCAATGTTTTTTTAAAAGTGTACCTTTAAGATCAATTACAAGTTAGTGTAAGACCTAAAAAGTGTTTCTCAAGTTGGCATCTCTTGAATGACTGTAACTGTGGGACATGGGAGTCGATGGCCCAGAGGTACCTCTTTCAATCCTGCGTTCACTTGGTGTGTGAGAAATTAAGAGAACATAATGTATTAAAGTAGAAGGAAAAAGAAAGCTGAAATTAAAATATAAGAGCTTAAAAGTATCTAATATACCTAATAGTATTTTATATACTAGCACAAGTATTTAAGTATATAGCATATATTTAAATGTAGCATACAGTATATAAGTACATATAATTTAAGTAGACTTAACAGATGTTTTGGAGAGTGAATTTCTCTAATTCTGTCCTTTTACTAAGATAAGATTTTAATAACCAGCTGCATAATCGTGTATGCATTTGGCCTGCATTAATTACTTCATCTCGCTACATCAGGGCAGAGCATCTTACCGTTATGCTTTTGTCATTTGTATCACAAGTGTGCAGTTCTCTGCTAAAAGCCAATATTGTATGTGTGCTGTTTTCCATGGCGTATTCCAGGTGGTAATCCTGTTGAGGGTCTTTTTTAAGTACTCTGTTTTCATCTGTAAAATAATCCTGTCAAAAAGAAAAGGTGGGCTATTATTAAAATCTAATAATAAGTTAAAAATAAAACCGTAAGTCCAATACTGAAGGCTCTTAAAACACATCTTTATGTAAAATGCTGAGGTTATCATAGTTTTGTATCAGAAGATAAATTTGAGGTGATACTGAATGTTTTTTTGATTAAAAATCTTCACGAAAAGCAGCTTAAAGTATGTCATGAGCATCTTTAAGAACATGCTGCCTGTATGTAAGTGCAGAAATACCGGCTGTACCCAACAACACAGAAGCCTGATTTATCACGACGGGGGTGTTGTGAATTTGGAGGGAAATTACAGAGAGAACGAATTTCACTTCATGTTCACGCCAATACAACTTTTCCTTTCTGTTTTTTTCTTCCCCACAGAAAGCCAACATCTTGAACGAACACCCACCAGAAGCAGAAACTCCATGGCTTAATGAGCGCGGAAAGTCCTGGGTTCACACCAAAGGTGTTGGGATGGGGTTGGGGGGGGGGATTATATTTTTGGGGAGGGGAAGCAGCTGTTTATAAGAAAGACACTCCCCGCCTGGGGTTCAGCAGAGGCACGATGCGATAGAGAAGTGATGGAGGGTCATTAACCTCCTCACCCCAAATTCCAGCAGCCCCACGCAGCTGGGACCCGTCCCTCCCTCCTCTCCCACCCCTGGCCACCCGGCAAGAGCTGGCCACCGCCTCCACTGCACCTCCTCTGGTCACCTCCTTTGAGGTTTAGGCTGTTTCTGCCCGGTTTGGGACGGGGAAGAGGGCTTTTAATTAACAGGGGTTTTAATTTCTGGTGCCGACTGTGCTACAGGCATGATTAATTAATTAACCATTAACAGTGAGGCATCTTTGCAGAATAACGCAGCACCGGCGGTTCCCTGAAGGCGTTTGGTCCTGCAGCTATTTGGACATCCTTCCACTTTTAGAGAGATTTCTAGCTTTCCCCTTTTGGTTATAATTTGAAAAAAATATAAAATGTTATATCCAAGCATTTTGATACCAGTAAAAGTAACTGATACGTTATTAATTCACTTTTAGACAGACTTCTAGCCTTTCCCTTTTGTTAAAGTGGAAGTAAACAAGCTAAAAAATTATAAAATATTATGTCCAAGTATTTTGATACCGGTAAAAGTAGCTGATACCTTATAAATTCAATAAAGGATCATTTAGGAGCCACAATCTTAAACTTAACTCCACCTTGGAAATCTGTGTGTGCAAGAGACCACACCAGTCAGAGTTCACAAGCTGGTCTGCCTTTAAAGATGTACAAGTAACTGCACACCCAAACATTTCATTAAGGTATATTAATTTGGTTGAAAATTTATATAAAATGGTCTCAGTCATGATGCAGTTTTAACAATGAAAAGAGTAAAACCTGACCATTTTTTATCAGTACGAAAATATTCAGATTTTCTTATGTCTTGCCAAAACTACTGAAAGAGTTTGATTTTTTTCAGGTCTGGAACAAATGCAAAAATTTTTAAAGGTACCAAAACAAGTCCTTCTTTTCCTGTCAGCACTTCTCCTGACTACAAATGAATGAGTACATACGTGAAAGGATACACACATGGAAAAATAATCACCAAAAAGAGCAAATGAAGGGTCTGGGACCTGAAGTTGTAAGCTGAAAGAAAGGGAACCGATGAGTTATGCTTGTTTAGAGAAGGCATTTTGGATTTGCTTTTCCAGAGGGAAATAACACACTTGCTGTGGGATGGTATTTGAAGATGGGTACTTTATGGGACCAAAACTCTCTCCACTTTAACCTTCTATCAGAGCTTGGAAGGAGAAAACACTCCTCTATGGAATCTCCGCTTCCATCTTAAAAATAGCAAGGGCTTGTCTGGACAAGAAATGTAACCTCATGAACATCAGCTTTTATTGAATTGTGGTATCTCTTCTGAAATGTTACGTTACATTGGAGAAAGTCACCCTTTTATTAGAATAGGCCCCCACACATTGAATTGTTGAGGAATAGAAATCCAAGGACAGCTTTTCCTCACGTGAGCAGGTTGAAAGGCGTCGCCTGAAACCGCTGTGAAGGAAAGCTCAGAAATGTGAAGCAGAGTTAGGTGTGTGTTTTGCCAGTTTGAAAGAACTCCCCCATTTCTCAGCAAGTCCCGAGGACACAGCCGTAACCATAAAAAAAACCCTCTTGTGATACAGCCCCGACTTCCATGAGCCTGCGGGGAGTACGCAAAAAAATAATTCAAAGAAGTTGTGTAATTAAGGTATTAGCTCAGATGTGCCTGGATAACCTGATTGTCGGTGGAATTATCTCACTCGCCCGGGTGACAGTCAAAGACGGGTCACGGCTGCGGCTCGCGGCGAGGGGCTCGTTTCGTGGCTGCTGGCCAATGCGTTGGGGAAGGTGGTCCCAAAGCCCAGCCCCCAGGAGAGGACCCCGCTGCTCCCCGCGGGAGTCGCTCCCTGACTCGCCTTAACTTATTTTGCGGGTAGATGCTAATCTGACCGACTAACGCTAATCTTTCCCATGTGAAAACTTCTGCGAGGTAATGAATTCCTTGCCCTTGCTTCCTTTCTCTGCCTGATACAGGCCACCTTGGAACAGTCCTTGAATATCAGGATGCTGAGAACACCTTGGGAAGCAAATTTATGGAGTATGCAGGAAGCCAGAGAGATATCCGTTTATTCCCGAAATCCTACAACTCTACTGAGTGCAGTGGAACTGCCTGAGAGGAATCAAGTGAATACACTTGCCAGGAGCTATTTAGGAGTTAACGAACTGCCTCTACTACTATTTTTATTTCCTTTGTTGAAAATTATCCAGATGTTCATCACAAAAATGAAATCAAATCATACATCCAAAAAAAAAAAAAAGATTCTGAACAGCTCAGAATTTGATTGCTCAACGTCTCAGATGAAAGATGGTCTCTTTACCAGTTTGGAAACAAAATAAGACCACATTGCCAAGGGAACGCACCGTTCACAAAGATTTAAGTCAAAATACTCAGACACTGCTCAATTTACCAATCAGAGCTTAAAAACCTTTAAGACACGTGTTTGTGTACGCAACATAAAGAACAAAACAAAGTTATCAAAAATGAAGACACACTGACAAACTGTGGTGCCACTTCCTTTTCAGTAGCATCTTGAAAAAGTAAGAAAAAGTTAGTAGACATATCTTTATAGATATATGTCTGTACCTTTATGCATGTCCTGTGCTTTCTTTCAGAGTAGAAAAATAAGAATAAATGAAAGTTCTGTTCCTACGGTAAAAATGCAATCAAAACCATAACATTTGAACAGCCTACTCTCTGTTTCATAGAATCATAGGATTGCCAAGGTTAGAAGGGACCTTTCAGATCATCAAGCCCAACCATCAACCCAACAAAAACCATCACTAAACCACGGCCCTCAGCACCACATCTGCCCGGCTTTTAAATACCTCCAGGGATGGGGACTCCACCACTGCCCTGGGCAGCCCATTCCAAGGCTTCACAACCCTTTCCGTGAAGAAATTTTCCTAATATCCAATCTAAACCTCCCCTGGCTCAACTTGAGGCCATTTCCTCTTGTCTCATCGCCTGTTCCTTGGGAGAAGACACCAACACCCCCCTCTCTCCACCCTCCTTTCAGGGAGTGGGAGAGAGCGAGAAGGTCCCCCCTCAGCCTCCTTTTCTCCAGGTTGAATTATACTGATACAAGTCACCCTGAATTTCACAGAGCTCCAGCAGAGATCTGCAATAATTATCAAGCCCCTAACGCTGAATTTCTCAGCCAGTCACAGCAGAAACCTGAAAATGTGGATTTATGTATTGATTTTACACTTGCATCCAGATTCTTTGCTTTCTTATACACACAAAAGTATATATCATACGTTGAATGAAGGTAAAGTTGCCAAGTTCCACATCAACAGAAGCATAAGCAGTTACAGAAAGAGAAGATAAGGGTGAAATCACTTCATTTTTCTAATAACATCTTATTTTGGTTATTTAAATAGTAAGCGTTTTAAAACAAAGTTCTAAAAGTGTTATTGATTGTGCTACATAGTAACAAAGATGTTATTTTTGTTTCAAAATTTGCTTGTTTAAACTGTTTTCATTTGAACCATTTAAAGTTTCCGCGTTCCCTTTGATTATATTGCATAAACTGGCGTTTAAAACTCTGGACTGAATTGTGCAATCAGTCAAATAATGAGGTATATCCTTCCTCACATTAACTAGAATTTGAAACAACATATGGAAAATTAAACCCTCCTCACAGTACAAGTTATTTTACGTTCTTTTCCAGATGTGAAGCCAATCGTGTTACGCTGTTTTTCAAACCCCATTAAGTTCTCTCTTTCTTAAAAAAAAAATAAAATTGATGTTTCTCGGCACATATGGTTTCTGATTGCTGCTCTACAAGCACTCAGGGAGAATAATTTCTTAAGGATACGAGAAGAGGCTGTTGTATCCTCGGAGAATGTAAGCACAGCTGCAGAGGGAAGCCTGACCCCAAAAGTGCCACCAGCTGTCATCGCAGGTGTTTATGGGACTCCCTCCCCACAGCTTTACAACGTACAAGACTGTTGTGTTTATGATATCCATTTCCCATCCTAAATTACGCACAGCACCTTTCAACCTCGAGGAACATAAAATAACTCGCAAACCACGGCCCCGTCCAGCAATCTCCTCATGGGCTCGGCTCGGGAGCCGGTAATTACAGACCCTGTCCTTCCCTAACCAGGAGATCGATGTGATTCCAACAGTGATTTCATAGAATCATATGATTCCCTTTGGGTTGGAAGGGACCTTAAAGGTCACCCAGTTTCAACCCCCCTGCCATGGGCAGGGACAGATCCCACCAGACCAGGTTGCTCAAAGCCCCATCCAGCCTGGCCTTGGACACCTCCAGGGATGGGGCAGCCACAGCTTCTCTGGGAAACCTGTCCCAGTGTCTCACCACCTTCACAGCAAAGAATTTCTTTCTAATATCTCATTTAATCTCCCCTCTTTCAGTTTAAAACCATTCCCCTCATCCTATGGCTCCACTCCCTGATCAAGTGTCCCTCCCCCCCTCTCCTGTAGCCCCTTTAGGGACTGGAAGGGGCTCTAAGATCTCCCCAGAGCCTTCTCCTCTCCAGACTGAACGACCCCAACTTTCTTAGCTTGTCCTCACAGCAGAGGCGCTCCAGCCCTCTGATCATCTTCGTGGCCTCCTCGGGACCTGCTCCAACAGGTCCATGTCCTTCCCGTGCTGAGGACTCCAAAGCTGGACACAGCACTCCAGGTGGGGTCTCCCCAGAGCGGAGCAGAGGGGCAGAATCCCCTCCCTCTCCCTCCTGGCCACGCTGCTTTTGATGCAGCCCAGGATTCGAGGGGCTTTCTGGGCTGTAAGCACACGTTGCCAACTCATGTTGAGCTTTTCAACCACCATCACCCCCAAGTCCTTCTCCTCAGGGCTGCTCTCAACACTTACAAGCGAGTAAAGAGACAAGTCAAGAATGGGAAATGGGGGAGAACCAAGCTGTGTTGCAACTAGTCCTCTCCTACAGTCTGTAGCCAAACTGTGGAGTTCTGAACATCCCCAAACTACTCAAACTGATGTCTGAGACCAGGGCTGAAGAAAAGTTTGGCAAAGGAATCAGAAAGCTGTAACCAAGATGAACGCTGGCTCAGGAAAGGACCTATCTGAGTATAAATAGGATGGACAAATTGCTACAGGATGCAAAAGAACTGACCAAAACATTTGCCTGAAATAAGCACCAAGCTATGCCTTTCTGGGTTTCCAGAAAAATAACTGTGGTTAACATTTCTCTTTTTTTATTGTTGCATTTAATTGAGATGGAATCCTGCTGCTCATGGTTCCAGCACACACTGGATGTGACCACTGAAAAGAAGCTGTTTTTACACTGTGTTTGGCAAGAAGCAAACAGACCGTGAGTTTACAAATAAGCAAACCAAACTTTTTTGCAACCTCAAATAAATTTCAGCCTGAGTTTCGTGCAAAGACCTTACCCTGCTCTTACGTTCAGGAAAAGGAGAGCCCACCCACAGATAATCTTATGAAGAGCCATTGAAGGAGCTGGGACTGTTTAGTTTGAGGAAGAGGAGGCTGAGGGGGGACCTCATCACTCTCTACAGCTACTTGAAAGGACACTAGTAGAGAGGTTGGGGCTGGTCTCTTCTCACAGGTAATTAGTGATAGAACAAGAGGGAAGGGCTTCAAGCTGCAACAGAGTAGGTTTAGACTGGACATTAGGAAATAATTCTTCACAGAAAAAGTGGTCAGAGACTGGAATAGGCTGCCCAGGGAGCAGTCACTGTTGAGTCACCATCCCTGAACGTGTTTAAGAGTCGTTTAGATGTGGTGTTGGCGGATAGGGTGTAGGGGAGAACTTTGTAGAGTAGGGTTGATGGTTGGACTCCATGATCCCAAGGGTCTTTTCCAACCTGAATGATTCTGTGATTCTATTCTATAACTAAGGTAGAAGCAGGGGTATGAAAGCATCACCTTTCTGTATAAGGCACACCTTGAGAGCATTCCAGTTGACTGACCCAATCTTAGGATTGGCCCCAAATGAAAAAATACCCATGGAAAAGGTATAGAGACAGTAATTGAGCAGTTGCAAGAAGTTCCTAAAGTAACTGGGATCAGGAAGTTCAGCTGCTGCCCTACGAGCAGTCTGTTCACAATTAATTTACTGATTGATTAATTTATTTTATTTGTTTACCTACCCAGCAGATCAGTATGAAGCAATTCAGTCCTTGCAAGGAGGCCTGGACCTCACTCAAGCAGACAGTGCCGAGAAGCTGTGCAATTCCTGGTGCAATTCCAATCAAACGGAATTACACTGGAGTAAAATGTGGTTTATTCACTTCAGGTAAATAAGTTACTACCAACTTTAACAAGGACAGGAAATTTTTATCTGTAGCAAATACTCATGGGTGTGTCTGCATTTTAAACAGAGACACAAAGACACACATTTTCCTCTTGTCTATTTACAAAAACAGATAGTGCATGTATGTGTGTGTACATGTACATCTATTTTCTTTGCAGAAAAACAGGGTGTGTATTTTTGATGCACGAAACACATTTATTTGCTTAGAGACATGTCTTTCCTCACTCAAACTGTAAGTTGTTTGAATACATTTCAGTGTATTTCCTACACCTAGTTCAATGCTGCCTGGGGCAGCTTCCCGGTAGCCGACAGCCGGCTGTGACACCCCTTGGCATTCCTGGGACATATAAAAATATGGCTTTCTCCACACACAAATGGAAAACCCTGGCATGTGGAGAGCTCTCTAACTTACCAACACAAAGGGGTATGAAGCACGAGCGCTTAGAAGTTGAAATACGACATCGCTTCTCGGGGTGGATAATTCACCTTTGCGTCAGAGTCCCCAGGATTTATCCACGTCTTTACACCAAGAGAGAAAACGTTGATTTAAGAGGTTCTATTCCAGTTATAACAGAAGCTATAGAGCTAGATTAAAGGCTGTCCTACCACAAACAGACTAGACAAAACTTGTAGCAAAGTGTTTTAAGGGAAGGAAATCCCGTCAGTAGGAGATACTGGATGCTCCAGTCTCCCAACTGTACTTTATCACGAGGAACATTCCTTACACAGGAGCCACATTTAACCAGTACAAGTTTTCTTGTTTTAATTACTTTAATTACCTCAGTTATGAGGAATTTTTAAAAACACTGCAGGGATTTTTGAAGCACAACTGCTAGTGATACTTGCTCCCAAAATTCCTGAGTGTGCCTTAGAAAATCTCCCCTCTTCCCCCTCCTACTTCTAAGACACTCGTTTATATTGAGAATTCAGTTCATTCCCCCATTATTTCAAGCCTTTGCATGGTGGCTACATTTTCACCCTGCCACAGATACTCATTTTTGGGGAGCTTTAAGAAAAATCCATTTCCTTGGCGTTTCCAAAATCAAGAAAAAGATGAGAAAAAAAATCAAAGGCAAGAAAAAGTACCATAAAGAAAAAAAACAACCAACAAACCAACCAAAAAACCCTTGCAAAACAGCTCCCGAGAGCCTGAAAAATACAAGAGCTATGGAATTCTTCTCATCTTTTGTTCACCAACTGTTGCTTCCTTGTCCTGACCATTGTACCCCTGAAAGGGAACCACAAAGCGCCCAGCCAGTGGAGATGTACGCTGGAGTGTCCCTTTATGCCCCACAGGGAAGCCAAGAGGGACTCATTAGTCATCTGGAGATTTGGCCCCAAGGCCCGAAGGCATGAAATAGCCTCCAACAAAGCACCGACCGAGATATGTCAGGGTGGCGCTCCCTTTGCATCTCTCTCTTGGGGCCTTTCAAGTTGTTTTCTCAACACTTCTTTTGTTGCTGTTGGCATGAGTGCACTTAAAAGCAGCATATCGTTATGTGCAGAGAATGCTCACTGTTTTCTGTCCTTTAAAATCTCTTCCAAGTACTTCCCTATGAGCAATTAAGCTAACTCTATGGGATACATTTGATAACAGATATTCTTTAGTTTGGGTGACAGTTAACAAGCAGGGCTGTAATGAATAATAAAGTACTTTTTAGTGACACACAGTCCCTATTCACCCTGAGTGGGGACTATTTTTGTGCAAGTTCAACAGAAGGTTCTAACAATGCCACCCTCTTGTATAAGTCGCACAAAATAGGCATTCATCAAGGAGGATTACTCTACCCCAAAACGGGGCTCTCGGCAGCTACGTGCTGTGGGTGGGGATGCACAATTCCAGACAGGGGTGGAGACCGAGGAAAAGGCATGGGTCTAGCACGAAAAATGCACGCTGTGTCAATTCATAAGCACAAAAGAGATGCATTTAAGAGGAAAAAAAAAAAAAGGAGAAAAAAAAAAAAGAAAGAGGAATGAAAACAAGATGCAAAACCTAAGGCTGCCCCAAGAACTTTTAGGAAGAGTAACGCGCGCCCCAAGTGACCATGGCAATATTTCAAGGTAATATTTTGCTAAGTGTGAACTCTCCTTCCAAGTCCACCCCCTCCCTGCAGAGACAAAGGCAGCTCCCGGCTTTCCACCACCAGCCCCCATTTCGGTATCTTCTACTTGTTCTTCAAACACGCTCACCCCCACCCCACACAGGATCTGCCCCTCAGTCACCACAGGGCTCTCGGGGACATGGGAGAATAATGAATTCATTTATTGATCTCCCTCTTTTTCTGCTGCTTGGGAGAGGTGCCTCCCTCAGGACAATCCAGTCGAGCTGTATATATGTTTATACGCACTCGTGTGATGCCCTCTACAGCCTCCCAAAATACGGTTAGGTTCCCCTTCCCAAATACCAAACTTCTGAAACGTTAGGATAGTAAACATATATAACTCCCCAATCATTCCAACGCTCACCAAAAATCTACGCTGGTACCCCATGGAGGTTTGTTCTTCTTCTCTCACGACGTCGTAACGCTTTTCACCTTGATATATTTAGAGACAACTAAACCTCAGACTTTCAAATCGATTTAGCCTTTACCTAAGCCAGACACCCTTTTAGCTTAAATGCAGCTCAAACACGGGAAAGCAAACCGAAACAAATACCTCCTTCACGCCCACGTTCAGGGTACACCTAAAAACTAGAGAAATTCAAACCCAGTCTCAGATCTCCACAACTTTGCGTCACCAGATTTTTTCCAGGCGAGCGCTGCCTGCTGACGGTGGGAACAGCATCTGCTTGCTCCGAGAGGATGAGGAATAAATGCCAGGGGACGTGTTCCCTCTCTTCTCTGAAAACTAACTGGAAGTTTTCCTCTACCTCGACACATGGATCACCCACAGACTAAGGAGCATCTGCTTTTACCTTTGCTGTAGACTAACTAAGTTTACATGTTTGCTCCCAGAAGAGCACTCTGCCCTCGGAGAACACTTTCTATTTTTAAACGAGAGGGAATTTAAGAAGGGGGAGGAGGGGGGAAAGAGGCTAAATTCTCCCTAGAGACTGGCAGTTTCAATGCCCACTTGAAAGGCTCTAAAGGTGTTTCAGAGCACCTTCTGAAAATCAAGCCACTAACAAGCATCTCAAAACTTTCAAAGAAACCAAAAAGTGACCCTTCTAAGAGTTTAGACCACGATGCACATTTTCCGACTGATGATCATGGAATAAAAACATATTTCTAAAACCAAAAAGAAAAGTAAGTTCTTTCATTATAGGGTGTACATATTTAATAGAGTGCAGCTAGGCATAAAACCGCATGCTTTCAAGGGCACTATCTATGAAAAAAATTCTTTTTCAGCAGTAAATAACGTAAATGATGGTGATATACACTTAACACAGAACGTGCCTTTAAAATATTAACTGTATTTGTGTGTCTGGTAAAGGGAAAAATTAGATATGATTGAAATAGCATTCTAGCACAAGTTACTCATTTTATAGCAATCCCCACTGACTGGCCAGAAAAAGCCTTCGGAAAAATTTTGTTTCTTCATCGCCTTTGTTTCTGGTGCAAGCATGGAAATATTTTATCTGAGCAACTTTTTAAAAGACCTCAGTCCAGATTAAAAAGAAGCTTTTCTGCCTGGAGGCGAGGAAGGAACGGGGATGGAGAAAAGCTCGTGTTGCAAGCAAGTTTAACAAAAATATTTCTTCTGTGCTTTACCTACTCAAAAGTGCAACAAAATGACTCACAGCATTTAGCATCGCAGATATTTGGGTGCTAAATTAGTGTTTGGGGGAAAAGATTAGGTGTTCTGTAACAGGAGGCAGTTGCTACAGTCCTTCCCTCTGATATCTCAGTTGTGTTTGTCATGGGACACCAGGGAATAAAATCTGTGGAAGAAGAATGGAATTTCTATGGGGTCGTTTTTTAAAAGATGCTGGGAAAGCTGTGCGGGGTGCTGAAAAGTGCCACAAAAAGTGGCTTTTAGTGCTGGGGAAAACATCCTGCAGTGGGACGCTTCAAGAGCTCAATCTTGTCATTTCATGCAAAAGAAAAACGAGGAGTGACTTGATTACAGCGTATAAATAACTTTATGGAGGTGGGATGCGAGGGGGGGAGTAGAGTTTTTTAATATAGTAGAGAAAATACATGGCTGGAATCTAAACCCTGACAAATTAACACTGGAAATCAGGAAAAGCACAGACTCTCCATTTCCACAGGATATCAAGGGAAATGACAGATCCTGGATGTCTTCACACCAGGTTTGGATGCCTTTCTAAAAGGCTTGCTTGAAATACGGAGAAAAAAAAATAATTCTGATAATCATCAGTCTGAACATAGATAAGACAAATATTTGCCTTAACTTCACATAGCAAATAGAAACAGAATGGAATATTTATGCTAAAAGCTCCCTTTTTCTGGAAAGGTTTTGATTTTCTAAAATCTCGACAAATATTCTGTCAATATTTAGGGGAGCACATTAAGCATTTCGTTTTCTCATGGTGAACTGTTAATAAAATCCCATGCTCTTAAAGAAAAAGCTCTCAAATTTTAAGAAGCAGCTTAAAAAGCCAACTAGCTCTAACACGATGAAGAAAAGACACCTTCTCCTGACCGTACTCTGACAACTGGGTGTTATTCTGCTTTTAAATTGCCTCTCTAAAAGTTATTATTCAGGCAACTGGGGGTGACAAGATGTCACGCAGGACCTGGTTCCCCTTTCACTCACCCATGGGACAAGCTGTCCCTGCTCCCCCAGCCCCACAGCAGCTCCTCCAGGCTGGATCTCAGGTCACTGAGAGGGAGGAAGAAGACGTGGGTCCCTTCCCCTCTCACGGCTCCCACCCCACCAGCCACCGGTGCCTCCTGGTGGGGACGCTTCGCTGGAAGCACCAGCGGAGCCTACGTCCCACACTCCTGTTCCCAGTTGTAGCCCTGGAACTATCTAGACAACTACAGAAAGACACCTGGAGAATTATGGCAACAGAACTGGGCTCCTCTGAGGTTGC
The DNA here is from genome assembly GCA_013399435.1 of Arenaria interpres. Lineage (NCBI taxonomy): Eukaryota > Metazoa > Chordata > Aves > Charadriiformes > Scolopacidae > Arenaria > Arenaria interpres. Next base: position 1,656 of record VXAK01000375.1, on the reverse strand, counting down.
TTTACCAGACCAAGGACAAGCACTGGGAGCCCCACTGGTTACTCCATAAATCCTTTTCAAGGTCTGGGTCAAAACACCTCCAGGTAAGGAGAGAAGGAACACCACGGGAAGGAGCAGCAGCGGCTGTGCCCCAGCAGACGAGGACATCAGCAGGCTGGGAAGCTGGTGGGATCATCCCCCTCGGTGGGATGACAAAGGGGAAGCCCAGGTGGCACCGGGACGGCCGAGCTCCATCACTCCTTGGTTGCACCGATGCCCTACGGACGGGAAAAGGTGCCGCATCTCGGTGGGAGAGACCCCGCCATCCCTCCCCTCTCCTCCTCCTCGGGTCCAGGCTCGGGGAGG
>VXAK01000373.1:595267-674211 GCA_013399435.1 Arenaria interpres | reverse complement strand
TGAAAGAAGGGAGATTGAGATGAAATCTCAAGAAGCAATTCTTTGCTGTGAGGGTGGCAGGAGACTGGCCCAGGTTGCCCAGAGAAGCTGTGGCTGCCCCATCCCTGGAGGGGTTCAAGGCCAGGTTGGATGGGGCTTTGAGCAACCTGGTCTGGTGGGAGGTATCCCTGCCCAGGGCAGGGGGTTGGAACTTGATGATCCTTAAGGTCCCTTCCAACCCAAACCATTCTATGATTCCATCTAGTGTTTTGTTTCATCTTAAGATAATTTAGAATACATTTGACTTTGAAAAGTTGAATAATTCCTTTTTGCCTACATTGTAAGATGAATTCGTTAGTCTACGTATTTCTCTGTCAACAAACTCTGTGTCAAAGGTTCTGGAAGGGCTGAAGTGCTGTAGTTAGAGATCATAGACCTCTAACAAGGAGTTAGAGGAATGCAAGTCAGGAGGCAACAATAGTATTAACAAATATAGGAAATTCTCTGTCTGTATGAATATGTGTCTACAGTATACTTGAAGCAACTCAGTAGCATGGTTGGGAGAATATTTGTGAAAATTGTTGACAGAAGTAATTGAGTGAATTTAGTGTTGAGTGGTAAGAGAATTAGGGGGGGCATAAGCCTCACTGAACCTTTCTTGTGAGGCTTCTTCCTTGTTCGAACAGGAAAAAAGTGAAAATAACCTTTCTAGTTGCAGCCAAAGGAAATGCTGTGTGTATTCGCCAGTGTCTTAGAATCGACTGCGCCTGTAGACGCCAACTTTACAAACGCAGTGGTGTGTCAGCAACATCCCAGGTGTCATTAGAAATGTCAGCAGTATGTAAGTGGGATTTGTAAATAGGCACAAACATGTGAGATGGTCTATGTCTGTTAGTCAACCGTTGCGCACCTCCATACGCTGAAGCCTGGTTGAGTACCTCATGTGAGTTCAATGTACACTAAATATCAAGTGGTGTTACGCAGCTTGAAAGGAAAAACAGCTTTAAAAGAAAAAAGCAGACTTTTTTTTCTAAGTCATTCTATTAATGCCCAAGAAAACGCTTCCACGAGTGTTAAGAAACCAGCTGTCTATAGACTTGAGGAAGAACCATTTATGGATCTTTCTTGTCCATACTCATTCAGAGCTTCAGTGGGAAGGCAGAGTGCGGCGGCTCTGAAGAGCAGCGTGAATCAGCTCGCATGAATATTGCCCTCTCCAGGGATATTGGCATGCAAAACAGATGTTGTTCGTCTTAGCACATCTTGAATGCACCTCACAAATGGATTCTTAACCGCTTGGAAATGAACAGGCAGAGTTTGGAGTAGGTTCTCTTCAGCGGAAGCGAAGTAACGCATGGTCGATGTGGATAGGTTGAAAAAACTCCTTTTCTCAAAGTATTTATTTGGTGCTGTTTAATCTGGCTATCCTGCCTGCCTTTATTTCCCACTGTATAATTTGCTGGAGGCAACTTAACCTGTGCAAGCACAGCAACAAACTGTCATTTTGAACATCCAAATCTTTTTTCCACCCCTTCCCCTCTCTCTTAATTATATTTCAGGTCCGATATTCAAATGGAGAGAGTGAAATGCCTTCCAGAGCTTATTTCTGCTTTAAATCTGAGGCGAAACCAGTTTCATATAGCACCTTCCAGTATCTACATCTAACTGATCTTTGTGGGACCAACATCCGCTTAAAGAGCGATGGGAACATCGGATCAGAAAAGATTAAGGAAGATATGAATCATTTACTCTGTAATAAGATCCATGTAACACCTCTCTTAGGTTTGGATCCAGTTTATGAAAGTGGTTTTGAAAAATCTCAGCATAAATAGGTAACTGAAGATAAGTTTAACGTTATCTCCGTAAACAAAGCACTTGTTTGCCTGTTTGTTTTTTTTTTTTTCTAAAAATAGCCGAGTACGACGGTGTCCGGGGCCACCCCCCCAGCACAGCAAAAATGCAGCGTCTTTATTTCCGTTGACTGATGAGTAAGGATGCACTGACATCCCTGGATCAGAAGGTAACTCCCATTATACCACCAGTAAAAAACCACTTAGATAAATCAATTTTGGGGCCTGAATTTTCATTGTTTGGGTTTCTGCAGCCTTCTAAGGCATCATTGCCTAGTGGAGTGTGTTTGTTGTATTGACTGGAAGGTGCTGCAGAAGTTTATGAAGGTGAAACCAGTTCATAATTTCCCTCTTCCGTTTGTGAGCTGGAAGACAACACTGAGAAATGTCTCTAAAACTACCTGAATTCACTGGAATTCTACCAAAGACTAAGAAACAATTGAAAATTATGTTTTCATATTGTCAATTTTTAAATTTTAATTTATATAAATGACTCTGCTTCAGCTTAGCAGTTTCTGTTGTGTGGCTTGCTTAATAAGCAAGAAGTTTTCCTGGTCCTAATGTTTGGTGTGTTTGGGTCGAAAGCCTTCATAGCAAAAGGGTTCAAAGCTTTCACCTGGAGCGTACACTGGATTTTACAGGACTCCCAGCAAGTCAGGGTTATTTCTGCTGAGCAGTTGCTAAGGCTGTTTTGAGACCAGATGGGTAGAACCTGGTGTGTTTTCTTGATGTCTTAAGTGACCATTCTTTGTAGAGGAAAAGGGCTACAAAGATGGTCAATGGAATGGAACACCTCTCTAACAAGGAAAGGCTGAGAGACCTGGGGCTGGTCAACCTGGAGAAGAGAAGACTGAGAGGGGTCTCATCAATGCTCATCAATATCTAAAGGGCAGGTGTCAAGAGGATGGGGTCAGGCTTTTCTCAGTGGTGGCGGGGGACAGGGCAAAGGGAAATGGGCACAAACTGGAACGTAGGAAGTTCCATCTAAACATGAGGAGGAACTTCATTCCTGTGAGGGTGGCAGAGCCCTGGAAGAGGCTGCCCAGAGAGGGGGTGGAGTCTCCTTCTCTGGAGACATTCCAAACCTGCCTGGATGGGCTCCTGTTGAACCTGCTCTGGGTGACCCTGCTTTGGCAGGGGGTTGGACTGGATGATCTCTGAAGGTCCCTTCCAACCCCTATCATTATGTGATTCTGGAAATAATATCACAGGTTTTAGCTGTAGAACCGCGTTGAGTCTGCATGTGGAAGGCACTCTGATACAACAACTGCCTTTATTTGAGAGAGAATTCCAGTCTCTCCATATGCTGTTCTTCATCAGGTCTCCATGAGCTGCTCCTGGCTGCTGTGAACGCTTAGCGGATGGTATTGCCAAAAATTTCCCAATGGCCAGAATAACTGCACAACCCTTAAATCTTTAGTAGGAGTCAGAACAGAGCTTTAACTTGCTGGTGAAACTCGGGATTTTTGTGACTTTGAAAATGAAGAAGTGGGAATATTAAGCACAGACCTTGCGTGCACAAGGTGTAAATGGTTTCTCCTGTTGGCTTGTAATGGCATTTCTGGCATTTCATCGTATCAGCAACGTCAATAAGAGCACATACTAATAGACAACTAAACTTTAAATAGTTAACATCTTCCTGTAATGACCTTAAAATAGTTTCTTCAGCTCTGGGCTCTGCAGCAAAGATATTTTTCTCTGTAGCCAAGTGGTCATGGCTGTTAAAAACCATACTCAACATTCTGAACGTTGTACCAGCTTGCAGGAGGAGCCCAGGAGCCTGCCAGGTTCTGCAGGTTCTCTGGTGGTTCAAGTTAAAGCAGCTGATGGATGACACCGTCAGTGTTTGGTTTTGTTGAACAGGATGTTTAATTTTGATAAGGGTTTTCAGATTTTTAGGAGGAAAGGTTTTATGAGCATGGCCGGATTACCCAAAGCAGGGTAAATGTTTGTCTGACCTTTTTTAGGTAGGTGGAGAAGTGATTCTCAAGTGACACTAAAACTGAAATCCGAAGTGAGTTTTACTAGTACCTCTGTGATTTGTAATGAAGTAAAATAAAACCCCAACTGGTTTTAACTCTTTTCGTGGGAGACTACAGTGCACAGCATGTGCTAAAGCCACTAAAGCCAGATTCTGTTGTGTGCAACAAAAGCAAACTTTTTAAGGCACAGGCTTTCTGATGGTGGTGATTTTAACAGCACTTTTCTAATATCAGGAACTAACAATTTTCAAGGGAAAAAAATGTGCATCTTGATGCCCTCTGTGCATGTCCTAGCCTTGCTGTTATCTGTGGCAGTGCTAAAAAGGGCCACGCTCCTCTCGTGTCTGTTAGGGTCTCCCCCAGACAGGAATATTTACTCTTTTTGCAGTATCTGTTTTTTAAAAACATCAGCTCAGAACCTAAACTTGTTTACAAAAATAACCAAATGAACCTTCTAAAACAGATTGTTGTGAGATGCTTTTATATCACTTTTATTCATGCAAAAAAAAAATGATCTTTCCTGAAATGCTCGCTATTTCAATTGACAGATGATAGCAGACATCTTTATTTAACGCGTGTTGGTATTTTTCAGCTTTCTACAATGTGTGTATCCATAGATATTCATAGATACTTCCCAGTGGAGGAGGCAGACCCCTTAACTTACTCATACTCGCGAAGTAAAACAAAATATATGAATATAAATGTCTTCATCGCTTTAAGCAAATCCTTGGAAGTATTTATTTCGCAGGCTCTGCGGACAGCAGAATGGAAACAACAGGTGAAAGTCATGAGATTTGCTGGTTTTAGGTCAGCAGAGATGTTGGGGAGGCCTTGTGGTGTGATGCCAGAAAGCACTTTGTCCATACTCCAGAGCCTTTAATATTCCTGCAGCCCTTTCCAAGGGCTCAGTCAAAACTTTATAGGGAAATAATTTACAGGAGACATGATGCTGCAGCACTCAATCAAATTGGCAGCTCTCATTGCGCTAGATTGATACATGGATGTGGATAACATCTTCTCTATGTCAAGTTGGAAATAGGATGTAAATATTCTTAAAATGGAAAAATATGTTTATCACCATAAAAAAAGGCCTCTTTTAGTGTTGTATGGTGTTTACTCTTGAGTCTGAGAGCTTTTGAGCAGTTTATGAAAGAGATAACGTGATGCTGATGGGACGGAAGTTAATGAGATGTGTTTCAGTTCTCATAGATTCAGAGTATGAAGCATTGATTCAGGTCTCTCCTGAAAAGACAAGAGTTGGGCAAGTGGAAGACCAAAAAATGATTTCATCTGTTGAATTCTAGTACTTAGCTATTAAAATTAAGGACTATTTTGTGCAAGTAACTTTGCAACCTCAGAAGTTCCTTTATGAATCACAAGACCGTCATATCTAGTACTTAAATGTTGTGTCTTATAAACAAATGAAAACCTGATGTTTTACTCTCTTCTCTTGGAGAATGGTTTCATAGCTTGGAAAAATCCTCATGATTGTAGAATCATAGAATGGTTATAGTTGGAAGGGACCTTAAAGATCATCAAGTTCCAACAGGGACACCTCCCACTTAACCAGGTTGCTCAAAGCCCCGTCCAGCCTGGTCTGGATTTAAAATCATCGTCTTAAATTGCTTGTGTTATGGATTTTGAGGTTCACCTCTCTGTCCCTTGGTAATACTCCTCCGTGTGGGACTCCCCCTGGATTTCACAGCTGAACTTGGTTTGACAGTAGATCTCATCCCATCCTTTTGGTTGACTCAAGGTGTGACTGAAGATGCAGATCCTTTCATCACATATTGAAATGGAGAGTTTCTGACTGTAAAAGAAATCTGGCTTGTGCCCACTCAAAAGTTGCTGCCAAACATCTCAGGCTACCAAGTCTAATGTTTAAATTAACTCCTGCAATCCCAACTTTTGTACAACAGGAGTGGTTTAAGAGCTAAATCCCAAATTTCCACCGTAGGATGAAGAGCGAAGCATTCTGCTTAAGGTTTCACTACTTTAAATTTGAAAACTTTACTACTTTAAATTAGAAAACACACCAACTTTTTGATGTAGGGTGATTATATTATCTCATGGAGCATTTAATGATGGCTTCTAGTAAGTCTTTTGTCTTTTAATCAATTAGCTAATACAAACTATAGACTGTGCTAATATTTATAACTAATTATGTTAATTAAAATATTTACAAGTAATTGTTTCAGGTGCGTGTCTGTATACATGTTCCTAAACTGCTATGAATACAGGTTGGAATAGTTACACCTTTCTGTAGAGATTGGTCTGAAGCCTAGATTGTGTAGAACACATTTCTCATCATATTCCTAATAAATCGGAGGAATTTCAAAATGCCAACCCATTATTACCAGACTGGGGCTTTTTCTATAATAGGGAACTAGCAACTAATATGTCTCCTGTCAAGTTTAAAAATAGCGCTACATCTCCCATTACCACACCTATTAGTTCCTCATCCACTCGGAGATATTCTAAATCAAGTGCCGTTCATCTATTTAAACCTAATGTAAGCCTTCAAGATCATCAATATTATCAAATTTGTAGTAATAGGTACAGTACTGGAAGAGATGAGTCTCGGAAACTGCCTTGAGCCTTCAAGCGCTGTAAACACAGCCCAAGTAAGTTGGATAAAACCAACATACCATGAAACAACATTAGCAGGCTCTGTTAAAGTAAGTTATCATTATTCCAGGCTTTTGAATTACATGGCAAATGAGAGCTTATAATTAACTGTTAAATCGGAATGACTAATTTTCTATGAGATACAAATGCTAACCTTGCATTTTCAGGTTATGCTCTCCTATTAGATCCGTACTGGGGTTTTCGAAAAACCTGTTACTGGCTGAAGAGGTACCTAAAATATCGTTATGAATTTTCGTGAAGATAATTGATTATTTATTATCTGCTGCTCTCTGTTATGCTTATGTCAGCTTCTGTAGATCTATTGGGACCATCAAAGGGAGAAGGTGGAGGAACCAACTCTATGGAAGAGTAGCCCAGTTTGCTAGCAATAGGTGTAGTCTTTTCCCTGGCCCTTGTTCCTCCCTCCAACCCCTTCTCTGCCTTTTCCCTTTTGGCACAGAAATCAAGAAAACTTTCTTTTAATTAAATATAAAAAGTGATTACTTGGCTTTTGTGGATCTGAACTCACAAAAATAGTTTGCAGACTATTGACTATCTGTGGTACCTGGTTCCGAGTAGTACTTAGACCACTTAGTAGCTCGATTAGAGACATACAAACTAAATTGTATATTTTAATTTTGGTTCACAACGTGCTGGGAGTCAGGAGATGGGTCTGTGAAATTTCCCTGAAAACAGTGTCTTCTGAGGGCCATGCTCCAAAGGGGGATGTTTGCTTCCCCGCCGAGGTAGTGGTTTTGAATTAACTGTAAATGTGATACACAGATGTTTTTCTCCGCTGGAAATAAAATAAATAAATTGCTATAGTTTACTTTCTTCAATATAGATTAAGATCTTCAAAGTTGTTGACTGAGGATGACTAGAGGTATAGGTGCAATGTATTTATGACTGTCTTAGGCTGCCAGGAAAAAAGGCGTAAAGAAAATTCTAAGAATTTTTTTTGCTGTTTTTATAGCAAAAAATTAATTTACAGCAAGATGTGATGAAGGCCATCAGTGCCTTTGCCCACATAAAATAATAAAACAATTTAAATACTGTGTTTTAAATGCTGAGATTTTAAATGCAGACTGTGTATATGCTTTAACAACTTCTTCATAAGGATTTACAGCGATTTTGTTTACTTGATATGCACAGGAAAATGGGCAGATTTTACTGGATGTTACTTTCTAAATATGTAAACTCCAGAAAAGGGACCATTACGGTCTCTGGTGTCAGGGTGTCTCTGGATGAATAGCCATGGGACATCTTCAAACTGTAACTTTTAATTCCTGCTGTTGCATTTCAGGGTTTAGAGCGCAGATGCAAGACCTGAACCGGTCACTCCTTGTAGTTTGCTTTTTAGTTAGGATCCAAACAATTCTTTTAATATTTTATTGTTCGCAATTCAAACTGCATCACGGAATCACAGAATGGTGTGGGGTTGGAAGGGACCTCTGGAGACAGCTAGTCCAACCCCCTGCCAGAGCAGGTCCACCCACAGCAGGTTGCACAGGAACGTGTCCAGGTGGGTTTTGAATGTCTCCAGAGATGGAGATTCCACCACCTCTCTGGGCAGCCTCTTCCAGGGCTCTGCCACCCTCACAGGAAAGAAGTTCCTCCTCATGTTTAGGTGGAACTTCCTATGTTCAAGTTTGTGGCTTGTTTCCTCTTGTCCTGTCACTGGGCACCACTGAAAATTCACCTCAAGCTCTGTGGTGCTTCTCACCTGTATGGGGTGCACATATGTCCCGTGCTCTGATGTGTGAGCATTCTGAGGAATGTAATTTTGAGAATTGGGGAAAAATAAAATATTAATTGCATATTCTAAATTATATTACAAGCAATTGGGTTTTCAATATATGTCTATTTACAGTACATCTTAAAATAGACCGTAGAAGAATAACTTAGCAGTCCTTTGAGCAAGTACTTCAAATAAGTGTCATAAATAAACGTTACACTAGAAGGGGTTTAGAGGAAGAATACCCAGATCGGGGGATCCTTACCTGAGACCACTGGGACTGATGCCATTTTATCCCGTTCACTCTATTTTTATCTCTGGCTGGGAATTGATGGTGAATGTAACAAAAACAGTCACAAAAGATGGGCTTGTTTACTGATCTAATCACAGCCCCCGTGGCAGGACCCAAACCAGTTTCTGTCCCATTGGAATAACGGAATATTTCACCTGGAAGGGACCCGCAATGATCACCTATTCTGGTCTTTGCAAACATATACGTTAGATCATAAGCACACTAAAATTAAATGTTGTATTTTAGCATGTAGTGGAACAAAACCAGGCGGTGCAATCCGTACTGGTTTCGGTGTAGACAGTGTTCAGCATCTTTGATGCCTGCAGGTAGTGCTGATTTTTGGTGTTCCCGTAGGTGTTTGCAGCTCTCGGACTGTGTGGATGGGGCAGACTGTGGTTTATGGGTATCACCGGTAAATTAATGCTGGTGCTGATGCAGGCATCCAAATAAAGGTGAACGATTTTGGTTTACCGCATTCTCAAAAGAGGTAGAGAATTTCTTGCTTTTTCCAGTTGATTTATACAAAAGATAAATTAAGTGACATTCTCGCTTTGTGCACTTATCCAGTTCAGTAATGACAAACCCTACAGCCGGTACTTTTGGGTGATCTAAATAGGAGTTAAATGTTGGTCAAACATTAAAATGTGATTTTTTTTTTTCTTTTTTTTTTTTTGTTGCCTTGTTGTTGAAGGTACAGCTCTGGGGTTTCGGTGAGTCACTGCCGTGAGTGGGAGGGTAACGCGGGCTCTTTCGGTCTGGCTTTGTGTGTGTGTGTCTCTGCTGCATTCCCCTGTTTGGATGGGCATGTGTGGTGGGACTGGGAGGGAGAAAAGGGCAGGAGGGAAAGGTAAAGACCCTGTAATAATCCTTTGGGAAATCCCGTTTTAGCAGAATGTGGAATGTGAAAAGTGTTTGCCGTATTAGGTGTTATGGTGTGTTCATCTGAAACCATCAAAGGTTGTGTTTATGTCCACAATTCATACCTGAAGGGTTTTGTAGTCGGTTGGGTTAGAATCATAGAATGGTTTGGGTTGGAAGGGACCTTAAAGATCATCAAGTTCCATCCCCCTGCCCTGGGCAGGGACACCTCCCACCAGACCAGGTTGCTCCAAGCCCCCCCCCAACCTGGTCTTGAACCCCTCCAGGGATGGGGCAGCCACAGCTTCTCTGGGCAACCTGGGCCAAGCTCTCACCACCCTCCCAGCAAAGTATTTCTCACTGAGATCTCATCTCAATCTCCCCTCTTTCCATTTAAAACCATTACCCCTCATCCTATGGCTCCACTCCCTGATCAAGAGTCCTTCCCCACCTCTCCTGTAGCCCCCTTATATATAAGGTTATTAGGTTATGTATAAGGTTATAAGATGCTGAACCACGTGTGCTCTGGATACGGTGGTGGAATAAATTTCTCATATGTGTGGGACTGTAACCGTTAAAACAATCATTACTGAAACCATATACCTTATTTCCTGTAACTAATAGCAGCTCTCTACCTATGGAATATATTAACAATTATTCCTTTGGTTTTGGATTGTCTCTCAACTATTTTGTTGGACAGATATTTAAACATGATCTACAATTTATGTTGTCTGGATACGTCAATGAACGGAGCTAATTATGGCTTTCTGATGCGAGCTCTGCTGATGCTTGTGAAACCACACTTCTGTTTATAAGACAGAGTGAATGTATGTTCTTCAATAAATCATGGAAAATGATGAGTTTTCTCTACCTAGGTTGGTTAACAAAGATATTTTAGTTGATGTTCACCTAGAGTTTGAAAAGAAGCAATGGTTTCTGTGGCTAGTTGAACAGTTAATTCTTCTGTGCCGTTAACATAAACATTTATTTATTAGTCTGTGGTACTCAGAATTTCTTTTAAAGGAAAATTATTGGGTCAGACAGCAGTGGCCCGTTTAGGGACTCCATCACTCGCTGTTTTTCTGCAACGTGCTCATGGCGTGGTAGAGCTGAAGCAAATGACAGAAGTCCTGGATGAATGTCACTGTGAGATGCTGCCTTTGAAGACAGCACCTAATCATCTACCTAAATGTCTCAGTATTTAATATACCTCTGTATTAGTCATGTCAGTTTGGACACTGGGGAGGATTTTCTTATTTCAGATACTTTCTTATTGATATATGTCCTGAAGAATATGCTCTATGTTTGGTAGAAGCAGAATAACAGATTTTTTTAAAGCCAAGGGTGCTGGAGAAACACCCAGGGTTGCTGACTCCGGAGAGGAAACACCGTAATGAGAAAGAGAAAGCAGTTCTGGTTTTCTGATATTTGTTGTTTTCTTTGAAATGGGGAAAAGAATACCTGGAGTGATTTATATTTAATTGAGGATTGCGTTCCATCAGATACGGTGAGTGTTCTCAGGCCATTTATCAGCTGTGTCTTTTCCAGACCTCCGAGGAGAATATGGTACATATTTACCTTCACTTGGCTAGGTCAAGGGAAATAAAGCAAAAATAATGGATGTTATTTTTGTATGTGAACAAAACTGGAAGTCGTGTGGGTGAAATATGAGGTAAATGACTCTGTCCTACCTCCTCTGTGCCTTTTTGAAATACAAGAAGTTATTAGTTATATGTAATATGATTTCCTTTGCGTTATCAGTGTATCTTTTTAAAACAGAAGATTTATTGACCTTTTTCATTGCTCCAGTTTAGTCAATCCCTGCAGTCAATGTGACAGATATTGTGCTGCCGTTATTCTTTAGTAGTTTCATATTTAAGTAGCATCTTGTAAAAAGGAAAAGAAAAAAAAAAACACCCAACAAAACAAGAACAAAACATGCCAGATACTGCTCTTCATATAACTTTTTTTTTCCTTAAATTGAATTTGCTGTGTATTGCTGGTGATGTATACGGGTCATACCACGCTAGAATCCTACAAGTGCTAGTGAGAATTTTAATAAGCGGTACCTAAATTTTGGGGGTGTTTTATAAGAAAGCTTTTGGGGGAGGGAAAAAAAAAAAAGAAGAAAAAAGTGTTGTTGCTGGTTTTCAACGGCTCGTGCTGCGGCTGTGGGGTCTACGGGTGTTACTGCGAAAAAATTAGGCAGCCAGAACCATCTCACACCCCCTCCACGGTGCATCCGCAGTTTCAACCCCCTTTCCCGATGTAAACAGCCAAAGGGAGTTTATTGTACGGCAATATTTGTGTGGTATTTCCACGATGCGTTTTTATTGCCAGATCTAAAGGCAGGGTAAAGGCAGAAGAGCTGAAACGTCAGGATCTTTAAGCAAGAAGGGAACCTGAGAACTGCAAAAGTCTCTTCCCGTCAGCACGTACAGTCATTCCCCGTCCCCGTGAGGGACATAGAGTGAAAACTGTTGCCACATACAACCCGTGAGCGCGTTGTCGAGTCAGCTAAACCTAGTGATAAAACCCGGTTTCGGAACGCGTCTGATGAAGTGCAATTCGATCGGATATTTCGTGAAGGGATTTACTTTTATTACTGATCCCGCTAATGATTTGTAAATTAACTGCGGCTCATTCTCCCCGAGTGACTGACTCGGTGGCATTTACCAACTTTTCACGTACCCCCTTTTTTGAGGGGGCTGAAGTTGCAAAACGCTTCCCTTTGAGTTAAATTTTGGGCGACATTTGATGGTGAGCGCAGCATGATTAATTACAAATTGTTCTTTAGGTGAATAGTGCAGATCCTAAAACACAGCTTGTGTTTTTATAGCAGTTATTACCCTGCAGGCTCCGAAAGGGCTTTGGAGCACAGAGGATGATTTTGGTTACATCATTGTAAATTCAGAAAACGTCAGTGATCTCAAAAGTGTGATTTTTTTTTTTTTTCCTTTTTTTTTATTTTTTGTGAAATTAGGTCAGTGGAAAAGACATCAGAATCTGCTTTGCTACCTGAAAAGAAGCAAGTTCCAAAAGGGAGTGAAGTCGCTGCTTCCGGAAAGGCAGGCCATCATTTTTCTTTGGAAAGGGACTTATTTGTCCAAAATAATAATAAAAAATAATAATTAATTGAAACAGTATGAGGGAGTGAATAATAGAGCAAATAACCACCTGAATCCAGGCTGGGAGTCAGAGCACAAAATACTTTTTCTCTTGTTGATTGATCTGTAATGACCAAGGAAATCCACGTGGGTGATTCGGCTTGTACCATGATGGGCCAATGACTCAAAGTTCTAAAGGTTTCTTATATTTTTGTCTCCCGCTTAAATTTATTCAGTCTTTGGATTTTTTTGTTGTTGTTTAGTTGATCTTTTGATAACTACAATGCACTTAAAAGGCTTTTTTGTTTGTTTGTTTTCTACCCCATGATTAGAGAATACACAGTTTTTTAACCTGAACTTGAATTTCAGTAAATTTCAAGGTTGAGGTGATGATTGAGATTTTCTGGAGAGTGTGTCGTTCTCTGTTGAATTCTCACTTTTTGTCACCAGAGGCTTTGAGAAGATAAGGATTACAGTCTGAAACCACTAGAAATGACAGGTCAGGAAATGGATGTACGGTCTTGCATCAAACGTGAAGCCCAAGCAAACAATTTTAACGGCGAGTTCTCCCTCGTTAGGGTGTGTTGAGAAGAAAACCATCAGAGAGGCAGTCGTGGATGGTGAATACCTTTCAGTTTTTTGTTTTCAGCTTTTGTATTTGATTGGTGTTGCGCAAACCATCCGAAAAGCAGCTTTTTTGGTGCCCCCCCACCTCCCCCCCACCCCCTGGTCAGTGACTCATGAAGGAGATGAGCAATAGTCACAGGGCTTGTGTCTTTCCCTTCACTTTGGGCAGCACGTTTTGCATCCTGTTTGTGAGCAGCTTGGTGGGTTCTCATCTGAGAGCTTCCTTAAGCCTATGGTACTCTTTTTTTTTCCAGCCCTTTCGGAGGACTCGGGGAAAAATAACATGATTTACATCTCCTGTAGGGTCCCAGAGTGATGCTGGGGTGGGGATCCCAATCCCCAGTGATGCAGGAGGGAGTCCTGGGGTGATGCTTTAAATCACGTGAATTATTAGCAACTACTGCATCTGAAGTGTGTTTGAATTCTTCTTTAGTTTTATCTACCACCAGGAAAAGCAGGCAACCTGTGAAAAAAAAATAAGCTACTTCCTAACCTGTGGAAGAATTGTACATATGTATTTAAGAGTGCGTACAGTAAAGCTGCTTTTGAATATCTGATTGAAAACAAAACAATAAATTCAAAATACAGTATTTTTTTTTAAAGTCCTGCATATTTTGATTCATTTAAAATTTACGAACGGTATCTTTTAATGGTTGAAACTAATAGGTGTGACAATTTTGACATCGTAATTGCTAAGTAGCCTTTTTTGTAGCAAACTCATTAATATAATATGAAGGATTAATTTCACGGGAGAAATGAAGACGCTGTAAGGCCTTGCAATATGTTTCTGCTTTTTCCAATATCCTTTGCTGAAGTAAAATAAACCAAGGTGCATTTCTAAAGCAAAATGTTTCTCTGTTGTCATTTTCAGCATCCAGACGTTTCTGAAGTACTTGGGAAATGAGTGTTCTGCTCATCGAAGCCTTTTATGGTGGTTCCCACAAGCAGTTGATGGACCTTCTCCAGGAGGAGCTGCAAGAAGACTGTGTCCTCTGTACGCTCCCTGCCAAGAAGTGGCATTGGAAGGCAAGGACTGCAGCTCTTTATTTCATGCAAACGGTGCCAACAAGTGCTAATTACAGGTAACCCAGGAGTCGAATCGTTTCTAAGCTCAGGTTACAAACCTTCAGCCAGGTCTCTTGAGCTGACTCTTTGGATACGTTCATGCAAGTGTACATGCACGAGCAAATGGAGACTTGCAGTGGATAATGCAAGTTTTTCTTCTTGCACTGACTTTTTGGGATATAATTGGGAAATTACTGTCATGTTTTTGAGTTTCCTGCACTATTTTTGTCTTGCTTTGCTTGTCCTTGAGAGTCTCTAAGAGTGCAAATATGTTGATACCTGTTGGTGTACACATGTATACGTGCATCTTATTTCAAAATTATCAGGTGAATTCAGGAATAGTGAAAGGTTTAAACTGTGCTTCATGGATTAGGTTGAAGGATGACCCAGATGTGAAAGCTGCAAACTTCCTCCCGTGCCCTCCCATGTATCTGTTAGCAAGTCTGATTTATCAGAGTGTACTCCTTGGGCTGACCCTGAGGATTAAGGGAGCAGTTTTATCTTCATGACGGTCCGGTTCTGTAACGTGCCAGCAGCTCTGGATGTCAATTATGCATTTATGGAAGTGGCAAATTCCTATCAGCCGGAACCTGGGCTGATAAAAGTGGGCTATTTAGGTTGACAGATAGCTATCGTGGAGTGAGAATCAGTCACTCCAGAACCAAGCTGTCTTTAGACCCAAGGATTTCCCTTGGGCTACCTGATGGGTTGAGATGTGGTAAGATGATGGGATTTGAGCGGTGACGTATCATGGAGTAGAGCCTGGGTAATGAGGGAGCCCTCGTTTGACTTGGTGCACGGGGATGTTTTAGCACAAGCGGCTGCTTTTTGGCCACAGAATGAACTTCAGCAGGACCCCGAGCATGCCAATTAGTTATAGTTCAGAACTGGATCAGGTATTTGTTTCCAGGAGAAGGTAGACATAGTTGGCTGGGGAAGGAATACCGTTTTTCAAGAGTAGATCTGGTGCTACAGAAGGCTGTGTTTGAACAGTGTCACCCAACACAAGGTCTAATCCGTTTTGGAGTGCACACTATATAAATGTACACCTTTTCCATGCGTCTGGCTTGCATTTAAAATAAGCTCCCATCCCAAGCCAAATGTTATAATTAATTTTCCCCGGTTTGCCTTGTGCGAGGCATTTAGCGTTGGTTTCCTCTTGCAACAATTTTGTTTTGGAGGAGTCTACATGACAAACTGTTATGTAAATTTGTCTTGCATCGCAACCGCATCCTCCAACGCATCGCAATGTTATCTGTGTTCCTTCAAGGTCAGCAGCCCAAGCTGTCCAGCACTAACTCTATTAAACTAATCAGACATCACTCATAGACGTACACTTCATTAGTTTAACTTACAGTTACATTGACCTAAGATAACTTCGCTCCAATTTGTCAAGTAACCCACATCTTGGGGGAAGGGGGAGGGAATGACAACAACAAAAAAACCCACCCAAAACCCCACAAAAAAAACTAACCACCCAACAAAAAAAAAATCCCAAAAACCTCAACCCAGCAGCTTGAAAACCCACTTGGAAGTTAATAAACTTGCAATCTGTCATAGACTTATGTGCAAATATAACCCTTACTGACAGCAAATAAATCTGATCTAACCAATAGAGCATCTTAAAGAGAGGGAAGTTTTTTTTCTTGGCTGTTGCTGTTTGGGGTTTGATCAGACGGAATCGAACAGTCAAAGTTCACAGAGATGCTGTGTTTAAAATGAGAGTACGTACCTTATTCCTGGCAGGCAGGAGAGAATTTTTATGAACGAGGGCTGATGTGACTGGAGAGAAGAAAACTTGATTAGAGGTACCTTCTACTGTCCTTGCACATTTTAAATGTTTGTTTTGCAATTGACTGTTTCAAGTATTTTATTAAATTGAAAGTGTAAGTGCACCAGACTACAGCCTGATGAGGCTGACTACTCTCTCTTGTTAGAAAAAACGTTGATTAAAATTAACATTGATTCTTTGATTTCTGGCTTGCTAGTAAGCACTAAAGATCTGCTTCCCAGGTAGTATTTCACTGAATTTTTTTGGAGTTGGAAGGGACCGTAGAGATCATCTAGTCCAACTCCCCTGCCGAAGCAGGATTGCCCAGAGCTAGAGCATGTTACTCAGGACGGCATCCAGGTGGGTCTTGAAAATCTCCAAAGAAGGGGACTCCACGACCTCCCTGGGCAGCCTGTTCCAGGGCTCTGCCACCCTCACTGGCAAGAAAGTAGTTTAAGACAAAATTTTCATTGCAAACTGGCAGGAGTGTGTGTTTTGAGTTACACGTTTTGATATTTCATCCTTCTTGGGAGGTTGTGGGAAGTACTCAATTTGCATTATGTATAATATTGACATTATTTGTAGAATAAAAATATTCTTTTAGAAGTGATTTTCATAAATGTGACGCTTCATAAACACCTTGTTCCTATTTGTGCGTTTAATAATAGAGAAAAGTCACAAATATTTCCTGTGCAAACACTTCTGGAGCTGCATCACTAAATTTTTCATGTCAAGGTGTACTTTATTTCAAGATGGATGAGAAATGATACCGATGCTACTAAGTCTGATATTGCTGCACAACTATACAGCTGTTAGATACGTTTTAAAAGATCTATACTTTTATACGTTTGAGCTGATTATGGGAAGGAAGCAGGTTTGTTAGTTTTCAAGTGATGTTCAGTGAGTTAAGAATCAATCTCAAAAAGCGCTTTTGAAGAGGAGTATGTGGTGCAGAATCGTGGATGTTAAATTCAGGTGCCCTGCAGTGACCAGAGAATTCATGTTATGAACTTGCAAATACTTGTATGGGAGAAGAGACGTGTACCCCCTTGAGCGAGAATTAAAGCTGAATCGGCAACGAGCAGTCTGTCTACTGTTACTTTTGTGAAGTTGTACTTGGTGTGTAATAAAATGATGTTCCTCTGCAAGAACGAGGAGATCTCCCCAGAATTGTCACGGGGAGAAGACGTCCTCACCCCTCAAGGGTGTAGAAGATATCGGGCGCTTAGTATTTTCTTTGCAACACTGTATGGATTTATATTAGTCCCCTGATGCTGTGCTGTGTTTCTCTAGGAAAAAAAAATAATAATGTTGCTTTTCTGTTTTCATTCTTCATTGTGCAGAGTGTCATTAAACCAGCTCCCGTCCTCCTTCATGTCCTTAAAGGAGGACAGAAGCCCCCATGAACGGGGAGGATGAGGCAGCGGCGAGTCCCTCCAGCTTGGAAGGCCGTAAGGAGAGATTTTAGAGGTGACACACTTGGCTAGTAAACTTGAAATGGTCTCATATATTGATGTACAGCAGCCACAGAACTGAGCATTTTTAAGAGCTTTCTTAATTGCTGTACAGAGACTCACAGGATTTTTCCTTAATTGGAAAGAAGGTGCCTGTTTGGACTTTCCTTTTAATACAAGGAGTTTCATCCTTGTGGTGGCAATTTCCAAATCACAGCATTTGAAGTGCACTGAGAAAGGGCAGAAGTACTGTCTGCTTGCTTTAGCCAAGTTTTTCAACAATTGGAGAGTTTGTTTTGCAGTCGATGGAATATTATCGTCTTCGTTCCGTAAATTAGGAGGGTCCAGCAGAGAGACATGACCTCCTCAGGCTGCTGGCAGTCTCCAGAACTGCTGCGTTGTCTGCTTTGTCTCCCAACTTGCTTCAGACAGCTTAAATTCTTTGATAAATGTAGATGTCTGATCTTGTCTAAAGTTGTTTTCCATAGCCCGTAGTGACTATTCAGTAATTTTGGAAAGCACGTAACAAAAATTAATTTTTTTTTAAAGCCTTTTTAGTCCTTAATTCAAGGAAAGTTCTCAAATTTGAATATACTGTTGGAGAATTTAACGAGGAAAAATAAAAAGGTGACTTATTTTCTTTGTAATTCTATTCTTTATTACCACAAACAATCTCTGAAATTTCAAGTAGTAAAACACACTAGACAAAAGCATTTTATATTTTAGGGACTGTCCTGTACAGAAAGTAATTCAGAACTTCAAAAAGTTAGTCGGGTAAGACCTAGATCTGCGAAACTGGGAGAGTAAATGCAGCGTAGCTTCCAGTTTGTTTTAATAGCACTGCTAGATTATTTTAAAAAAAAATATATATAAATATTATGTGTAACATTCAGTATTGCCCTCCAGGTAGCTGTTCATATGAATAAAGATTTTATTTGTAACAGACTCTAGCCCTGAAATACCCCTAGGGTAAGTGTTAGCATATATATACCCCTTGATATTTGACAACTATATTTTAAAGACAAACTCTGTGGTTTTTACATTTTACAAAGGAGAAAACAAATCATTGTTTTCAATTAATAGAGCTCTGAAAAAAAAAAACAACCAACTGGCGGGGTGTGCTGTTCAGTAATGTAGAGTGTATTCCAACAGTAGATGATGTAGATTTGGGTTTTTTTAAAATAACAAACAACCTGTTAAGACTACTAGGTTTAGGATTGTTTCATATTGGATGCTTTCATTCAGTTGTATAAGGAGAAAATGTGTTATTACGGATTGAATTCTTTACTGACTGGTGTTGCCTAAATGTCCTCTTCCAATTGGTGATCGCTGTAAATTTTTATTCCACTGAATAGTTCGACCCAGCTGAAAACATAACACAGTTCACATGTGTGAGGATTCATAAACTGGAGAACTTACTGTTTTCTAGAGGTTTTCTTTAAAAAAAAAAAACAACAAAACAACCCCAAACCTGTAAGTAATATGTCCTGGGGAAGACATTTGAAGATGTGAATTGGAGCAAGGCAGGGCAAATCTGGGCCATTTAATTAAGTCGAATACATAGATGCCCATTTGTGCTGGGAATGGTTCTTTTTTCTTACATCTTTATGTCAAAGATTTTAAGTGCAGCTTTATATAATTGTTGTTGGAAGTGGAATGATTTTCCCTATATTAGAGGTCTTCCCAGCATTTGGCTCCAATACCATTTAGCTGAGAAATAAATAAATTGTATGTGTAATACGTTAGTTAAATAAAAGATAAGCATATACCTGTAAATTAAAAAGCAATCTTTACCTGATACTATTTTTTGGGCATATTTTATGGTGTTTCCTTCTCTATATAGGTGAACAAAACTTGGCATCAAGTATATTTCGTATATAAATACCAAAACTTGGTATTTATGGTATCGGTTACTAAGAGTGTGTATTTTGGTCTTGTTGCTCAACTTAATTACATTTGGAGATGGGACCTAACTAACCTTCTTGGAACTGCTGAATAATTTTCTTCTTAGAGCTCTCTTGAGTTTCAAGCCATTTCTTTGTCACTCAGTGTACAGTTAAGAAGTGTGTGTGTATCTTTTAACTGCTTTTTTATGTTGGATACAGGGGAATGTGCTCCTGAAGAACAGACTGGCGAGTTGTTCTTTGTCCTTTGAGTAGTTGATAGAAAAACATGAAGAAATAAGGTGACTAGAGCCCATATCCCCTAAAGACAGGGTTCAGGTCTTATCTTTGATTAAAAATACCATGTGGGTGTAACATATTTCTATAACCTTACTGATGGATATAAATAAGACAATTTTACCTAGAGATGTCCCAACACGGAGTAAGAGAAATTCTTCATTCAAAGCAAAAAAGCGCATTGAAAGGAGGGTACAGGAGACACTACTTTGTCCCGTTCTCCTCTTT
Source organism: Arenaria interpres (assembly GCA_013399435.1). Taxonomy (NCBI): domain Eukaryota; kingdom Metazoa; phylum Chordata; class Aves; order Charadriiformes; family Scolopacidae; genus Arenaria; species Arenaria interpres. Next base: position 654,455 of record VXAK01000373.1, on the reverse strand, counting down.
CACGTTCTTTAATTTCGTAAGTGCTAAACTTGAGTGCATTATTTTTATTTTTAAACAAATCAGTTGAGTTCACCAAGGTCAGTTGACACGGGCTCGTGCAAACCCATCCACGCTCGTCCTGCCCACGCTTTGCGGTAGCTGGTTGGGGGTTGCCCAGATGGCTGTCCTCACGCCGCGTCGAACCTAAACCAAAAAACCCCACCAAGATAGGAGAGACACAGGCACTGTGTACTGAGCTAAAACAACTTGGTGACTTCTGACCAGAGCTGGCTGGGGGCCAGCCAGCTTAAAATGTAAGCAAAGAGAATATCCGGCCATATGGAACGGCACGAAGCTCCACCACTTATCGCAGATGACGCCCTCCACTTCTGCAGCCCTGGATGATAAAGGGTGTCCCGGTGTGAAATTCTCTCCAACGGGGGAGAACTTGGAGCCCATCTGATGCTGGGAAGTACATAAATGTGGGAACGTACACCTAAAACTGGGGTTTGGGTGATATTTTAGGTTAATACCGCCCAAAATCTGCTCTGAAAACTCCTTCTGAAAATGTTAACTTTCAAAGTAAACTTCTGAAGAACAGCATCTAATTCAATGTATTTCGGAATGATTTTTATCACAACATTACTATAAAGCAATGCTTTGATAAAGTTCAAAAAAATGTTTAAATTCTACAATTGGTTTGTTTTTTTTAATCAGAAGATACTGTGAATAAAGGTGAATAAGTAAGTAACCGAGTAAATAAATAATTGGGTAAAAAATTAAGTAATCCAGTAAAAAATTAAGTAAGGTCTAAGGGCAAGATCGTTTCCCATTGAGGATAACAGTGCTCCTGTGGTTTCTCTGCTTACAATTAGACTGCTGAAATTTCCTTTTCTGTATGATGGAGAGAGGCTGCTTGAAAGTTTTCTCGAAGCCGGCGAAGGAGGTGGGATCTCCTTTGCCGGGGAGATTAATTACCTTCCTGCCGCCGCACAGAGGGGCCAGAAATGCTGCTCTGGTGCTCAAAGTCATTGTACATTACAACATTTAAGAGCAACTATTTTTATTTTCAGGTCTGACTGCCTAAAAACTTGGGCGGAGGAACCCAGTAACACCAAAAAGCCCTCTTCTTTTAAGAAACGGGACAAATAATTTCCGAAGTACAACTACCTGAAATTTATTCAGGCAGACAGCGACGTGATCTTAAACATTCACTTTGCATTAATCAACTTTGCCTCAGATAAAACGCTGGCAGATGGTAGCTATTCGTTTTAAAAGTGACAGGTTTTCTTTACGTTTTTTTTTTTTTAATTTTTTTGGTGTGGAAACCCCCACATGCGCCGCTTCCCTCCAAAAACTCGAGTTGTTTCATTTGTCCGATGTGTGGGGTTTTTTTAATAAAAATTCTCGTTATTAGGTGATTTCGCCATTTGGATAGTTAAAAGAGGTTTTAGATGAATTTAAATCCAGGCTCCTTCCTTTGAACTCAGTGAAAGGATATACGGGATATCAAATTTGGCAGAAATAAGATGGGAATGATGAACGAGGTGGAAGGAGAGGTGCAGGACACTGGTTGGGACCATTGGGTGATCTATAGAAAGTGCTGGTGTAAAATGGCAGTTGTCTGTTCGATTTGCTGAAATTTTAGAAAAATTCCAGAAAAATAAGCCAAGGGAAAGAACAGTCTGGTTTTTCAAACCCTGGCATGTGTTTTCCTTTATGTTCTCGAGTGCTGGGTGAAATCCTTATTTTTCTTTCTAAAATGAATTTTATGAATCACCTGGAGAATTGATATTTACATTGCTGGCAGTAAAATGTAATGAAATTGTGCATTATGATTCAGGATTTCTACACTTAGGATTTTAATGAGTATTTTATCTGTCCTTTTAAATGGCTGCTGTGTATATATTTTATTTCTAGATTAGTTATGGATTACATTTCTATTTTCAAATAACAAACATATACAGCACTATATTATAAAGAACACGATACTTTCTACAATTCATTGTCGTTCTAGTCCATAACACTAATTTGATCTTCCAAAGGGAAAGAAATGAAGCTTTTGGTTTGTGTCTAATAGAAATATCAAGACTCTACTTTTTTTCTGTGCTGCTTTTTTCCTAATATTTTTTTTTTTTGCATGCAAATAGTAAATGATACAAATGTCATCAGATACTTGGTTTGCACATGATTTGGATTTATAGCTTTATATTCCAGTGTCGTAAATATCTACCTTTCTTAACAAGTACTCACAGCTTGGCTGGATTTTGTGAAATGAAAAGCAATGTTAAGTTGAGCAAACTGTTTTTAGCAAAACAGTTTTAGGAGAAGACCTACATTAACACCAATATTTTTTTTTTATATTCCCAAGCATTAACCTGACCCAAACATATTGAAGTTTGAACGTCTTGGTTCAGGTTGCTGGGGGCATCTCAGTTGCCAGCCTGTAACAGAGCAGGAGCTAGTCACCAGCTTACCTGGTTACCTCCAGTTACCTGGTTCAGCCTGAGCACCCGGACCCGACTCACTGGTTTCTCTTCCACTCCTGCCACAACTGCTCACCTTCTCTCTGTTGACTGGTGAGGCCTCACCTCAAACTCGAGGCGGTTGGACTTGATCTGAAAGATCTCTTCCAACCTACAAAATTCTATGATTCTATGAATACTGTGTTAAGTTTTGAGCTGTTCGCTACAAAAAGATATTGAAGGGTTGGAATGTGTCCAGAGCAGGACAATGAAGCTGGTGAGGGGTTTGGAGAACAAGTCTTATGAGAAGCGGCAGAGGGAGCAGGGGTTGTTCAACCTGGAGAAAAGGAGACTGAGGGGAGACCTTCTCACTATCTACAACTCCCTGCAAGGAGAGTGTAGCCAGGATTGGTCTCTTCTCTTCTCCCAGGTAACAGGCTATGGGACAAGAGGAGATGTCCCCAGGACGTTGCACCAGGGGAGGTTTATGATGGGTATTAAGGAAAATTTCTTCACTGAAAGGGTTATCAAACATTAGAACAGGCTGCCCAGGAGCCACCATCCCTGGAGGTATTTGAAAGACAAGTAGACATAGTGCAGAGGGACATGGGTTAGTGGTGGTTTTGGCAGTGCTAGGTTGATGGTTGGACTCAGTGATCGTAAAGGTCCTTTCCAATGTAGACAATTCTAAGACCACAACTGCTGTTGCCACTGGCTGGGGGCTTTCTCTGCTGTGTTTGGGTGATGCAGACTGGAAGTTCAAGCAGTAGTTTTACAAGTGTTTTTTCAGACCATCTGTGGGCTTTTAGCATCTCCTGTGGGTGTCCATGAGTTTCAGTGTGGATTTTGAAGATGCTGAGATGGTCCATAGTAATTCTAGAAAATGTGCCCAAGCGTGTCTTCTGGTTTTATCTCCTTGATTCCTCTGGGATTACAGCCGTATACAGATCTATAATGTGCACGTGACCACGTAGGCAGGCGTTACCTGTTAATTAGTAGCACAGTTTGATAGGGTTGTGGAGAGGGGCTAGAGCGAAGGTGGTGCTCCTGGTCCAACATCCACACAGCACGTTATTTCAGGAGTTTTTACCTCAGATCAGGTGTAGCCTGGTTCGTGAGGACTGAATGTCCATAAGATGAGGCTGGAGTCTGTTAAATGCTCTCTGGGAGCATCGCCTCCTGGCTTTGTTCCATCTTGAGGGACCCAGTTCATCGTCTTGGAGACCAGTCTGGTTTAAGCTGAGGCATTCTAGGTGAGGGTGGTTGGGAGAGCTGCTTCAGAAATGCTCTTCTCTGTCAAACTGAAATGCTAATCTAAATTGACTCACAAAATACTTAATTTTGGGGATTATGATGTCCTTTCTTCCCTAAACATACAACATACACTGAGGCTGTAGTTTGATTACAGTCGATGTGCCAAATTACAGTGTGATGGAATGTGTTTAATTGATGATGGATTTCTGACTCCCCCAAACCACAGTTTGATCAGTTTATTTCCTCCTCTTCCCACTTACGCTACTCAGCCTGAGTATCTTGGGAATGGTACCTGTTATTGGGATGCTTTCAAGCATTATGATGATTAATTTACCCTCCCTTCAAAAAAATATTGAGAATCTATGTAAATTATGTCTATTTGAATATCTACAACAAATTTAAAGCAATTGAAAGGCTTTTTTTTTGCTCATCATTCTATAATGAAGTTTTTTCCATTCTCCTTATTCCCTTGGATGGTATTTTCCCTTTCTTGACTCAGTGCTTTGTCCCTGTCTTTTCCTCCCTCCCTCCTGCACATACACTCTGATGGCCCAGTGGACACAGTCATTTTAAAAAATGCTTTCCATTGCAGAAGTGCTTTTTTTTAATTGTTTATGTTTATAACCTTGCCGACTTGTTCATCATTTGTCATTTTAGCTCTCTTAATTTCTATTTTACTTGTTGCACACTGGAACTTGTGTTTCTGCCTAATAGCAACGTGAAGAAAGAACAAAGGAAGCAGCCATTATTGTTAACGTCAAAAGCAAATACGTGATTTTCTTTTTGCAGAATTATTATTGGAATAATTTTATACCTATTAACAGTTTGTTTCTCATAATTACTATGAGGAAAGGTGTATCTAGAGCAGGCCTAATGTTTCTTTCGCACCTATTTTACCTGATGTAACTACTTAAATTTAGTTTAAAAAAATTGATAAATCATTAGTTTAAAAAGGTGTAAATTATCATAAGTAAGAAATATAGAAAAACTATCTCAACTTTAGTTTTGTTGCATTTAAGTGGTATTCCTTCTGTTAGTTTTGTTAACTTGTGTTTTCTTTAAGAGTGAAAATATTTTTTGAACATGACATATCCTGCATATAATGAAGATGTGTATCTGTTTGGAATATGGAAAAATCTTCGTGGAATTAAGTATTACATGAAATTTTTCAACACATATAGTACTATGTATGTTATATATGGAAGAATGAAAAAAAAAAATAGAAGACAAGTAATTGGAGAACATCTGCAATTTTTTTATTTATGTAAGAGAATATCCCATTTTTAATTAAAGGTGGAATTTAAGAATGATAAATGGGACCATTATCTAGTAGCAGTTAGTTTGCAGGCACTTTTTTTTCCCTACTGTTCCGTGGATCGCTGCAGGTTTGACAGTGCCTTTGGCTTTTGTGAGCAAAACGCATTTCCTACTCGTGGCAGAATAGTTGTAACTCACTAAACACGGAACAGTTCTCATGCGTAACGACATCTCTAGGTTTAAGCCCTGAGGAATAGAATTATTTTAAACTCTGCATATGCAGGAATGTCTTGGTAATCAATTTCATTAAAAACATAACAGTTAAAAATTTTATATGCCTAATGAATTTGGAGAAATAGCGTTTAAGATGCTAAGCTTATGCAAGAAGAGGATATGAATTTTGGGGAAAGCTGTGACGGAGAAGTTATCTTTTATTTTTATTTTTTTAGTTTTTTTTTTTTAAGTGAAATGATTTCTAAATTAACTTAAAAGGAGAATTCTCTTGCTATAGCTATACTGTAATAAATGGTAGGTGAACCCAAATTAGATGTTATTTTTGATGGAAATGCTCTACATCATAGGGTTTATGGTGCCAGACACAGCTTCTGTCTGCCTTGTAGCCACTGACTACAAGAGGAGTTTGTGCTTTAGACCTGGTTTCTTTCAAGGATCTCTAGTTCCTCTTGACACAGGCTGAGGCTCACGTTGGATTTTAATAGATGGATGGAGAGGGGTGAAGGTTTTGATTAGGCAGACTGCAGGGCTGCTCTAAAACCAGCCTATTTTGCCACATTTGGCAAGTTTTTGAAGTTTTTTGGTCTTCAGTAGTACACTGACTTTTTTCTTGTTTGTTCCTTTTTTCTTTACTTTAGACCTTAAATTACTTCTTAATGCCCTCCTCCTAGATTAAAGTTGGTTGTGAATTACTGTTCTGTCCACAAGTCTTAGCTCTGTGGTATCCAAGTGGGAGGAAAAAGAAGTTGGGTAGGTGCTTTGGGAGTAACTTGAGCAAGCCCAGCATTGCCATCAGGCTTTACACATCTCTTGGTGCTTCTGACTCTCAGTTATCCCAGGAGCAAATGCTAACTTCATCCTTGCTCTTTTATCATACAGATCATATCTGCTGACCCTGCTGGTTTTGTGTTTTCTCTCCCTTAATTTAATAAAACTTCAGGATCACGATTGGGAGAGAAGTTCAGTTGCCTGTGGTCAATTGACCATTGTGTTTCATGTGTATTATGATGTTTTCAAGATACCAGTCAGGAGACATCTGTGGAAGAGGACTTGGTTATGAAGTCCTCATAGCTATCTACTCTAGACTGTTGCATGGCCATCTACTCAAGGGTACACAGGTGGGGTCTAATTTGCATTGGTGCTTACTCTTGTGGGGTTTAATGTTGGCCTTGCGAAGGATCTTGTGGCCCCAGGCTAGTTTGGAATCAGACTTCAGTGTCTTCTGTGGCTGTTGAAGCATTCAGGTCTGAAGTATTTTAATCCCAGATCTCAGGTCCTGCCCAAGAAGAGGGAAGCTCTCTAGGCAGAGGTGGTAGAGAGATGTTTCAGAACAGGAAAACCAGAATCTAATGTAATTATTCAAAATTGCATCATGAGGTAGAAATTATAAAATCTACCTTTTCTTCCGTGTACATATTTTTTTTAACATGGAGCAGAGAGCCTACAGAGTGGTCCTGGGTTCAATTAATACTCATTCTATTGTAAAGAGACTAAAAAATATGTATATTTTTATGTATGAACACAGAAAAAAACCCCTTGATTTTAATGTTCCATGCTATGTTATGGTGAGTGGAGTGTGTATTCAGTGTTAAAAAAGTAGGCGTCTCTACTTTTAAAATACTAATTTCCAATGTTAACAGTTGGATGGAAGGTCACTGACAGCGTGGATTGCGGGGGAGGCTGGTCCCTGGGGTTCAGGTGTGTTTGAAGAGAATATTTATGGTGTCTCTGTACCTCCTGCCATTAGCAGGAATTTTTCAAGGGATTATTTTCAAGGGCCTATTCTTATATTTTGCTTATGACTGAAGTTTTAGTAGATACTGATTGGAAAAGGGTGAAGAACATAATGGGTTTTTTCCTGTGCCTTCAAGAGGTCCATTGGTGGGTGATGAGACCGATGTGTCCAGAGCATGGATGGAGTTGGTGTGTCTGGTGGAACGGGGCGAACGAGTTGGTGGCAGGGAGGGAATTTGAGATACTTTTGTGCTTCCTGCGTTTTTAAGCAGTAAAAAGGATGTTTCAGCTGTTGAGACGAAGCTCAGCAGCTGCTCTGCAAACCCTTAACAAAACAGGGGCCTGAATCTTCTTTATCTCGAGCATCTGCCTCCGACCGCAGATGTTGCTGGGGCTCTGCACTTTTCTTCCCCCGTAGTCTTTGAATTACACGGTCGATATATAGTAATAATGAGACTGGGTCTTATCAGATAAGATGGGACTCGAAGATAATACTGTTACCTATTAATTGCTAGGTATGTACTAAGAATCATGAAGAGGAAGGAACAAAAAGTATAAATGCTTTGGAGCGAAGGAAAACAGCTCCACGGCCCCGCTCTGGGCTGTTACAGCATCACTGTGGTATTTGCCCTCCCATTATCTCTTTGACTGACTTTTCCACAGTATATTTTGGTCCATCTCTTGCTTCTTTTTTCCTTTTTTCTTTTCCTCTCAGCACGTGTTGTGGAATTTAAAACTCTAACTTCATTAATTCTCCCATGTAATAGCTTGAATATTGTCTGTAAAATAAGGAGGGGTTTGTAGTGTGAGCGATGGTGTATTTAAGGTAGAATATTCCGTGTTTTTTACAGATTGCCGGTACTAACGCGCCAGAGCAACCTTCTGACCATGGAGCCCAACCACGCTTGTTCTATTAGCTGTACTTCAGAAGTATTTGTTTAGTTTTTCCCTCAGATGGATAACCAATATGGAACATTCTGCCCACAGAAGTCTTATTAAAGAGGTTAGAGCATCCCGCTAATTAGGAAAAACTAATTAGGCAGATTGTTGCGCCTGTAACCAGAATTTTTTATTTTAATGGATTTTGAAATGCGGTGTAGTCACTTTTCCTATTGTAAAATACACTTTTCTTTTAACTGTCTGGAAATAGTCTTCCTGAGGAGATTCTGCACAGAGAGGAAGAAAGCAGTAATGTTTTAATTTTTGAATTTATTAAATAAACGGTAGAAGAATATATGCTGTAAAACTGATGAAATCATTAATCCATACCAGCTCCTTACTGCTGTGTTACCTTCCTCCTGGTAGATTTAAGGGTGGTTTTTTTTTAACTGCCCCAAAGAGGAGTTGGATTAAGTTCATATGAAGAAACAATAGGGTTTGTGGTTGTGTTCAAACGAGCCTTAGATGGTACACAAATCTCACAAATTAATCCTTGGCTTCTTTAGGCTAAAATTGATTGGCCACTGACCATTTCACTGAGTCTTGGGAAGCTTTATCATGTTTAAAGCAGGATCAACCCATTTGTGAGCGCTCTCAGGGTGCTGTTTTTGGACTTTGGGTCTGGAAGCTGAAAAATAAGCCCGTTTTCAGCTGGGGGGTGACCTGGGAGCAAAACCATCGGGGTCGGTTGGGTTTTCATGGTTTGTATCTTAATTCCTGGTGGTAATTCCCAGTGCCGAGGCTTTTCCTTGTTTGCAAGGTGCCACCTGGAAAGTCTGATTTTAGATACACTTTAAATACATGCATATTTAAGATGGATTTCTCCTTAATGTCTACCTTTGAAATTTTTTTCAGCTGTGCCTTGCAATGGACTTTAATTAGTCTTAACCTTTTTTCAGGCTTGTCATTCTGCATTTTGCAAAAGGCTTTGGCTTGCGGATGAGCCGAGAGCCGTGGGCAGTGACCTGCAGTCTGTCTCAGGACCATCCTCTGAGATGTAATTCCAGATGCAGATGTAGAAATCGGTGAGATGAGGTTGGCGGCCATCTGGAAGTTGGCCATCTGCTCCTTCCTGGAGAAGCAGGGAGCCAGGCGTTTGGGGGTCCCTGTCCCTTTCTTGTCACAACCTGAGTCAAGACGATTCAGAATTATGCTTTTGAAGCCTGATTTGTGAATATTGGATGGCCAAGGGCTTGGCACTTAGTGATGTCAGGGGCTAGAAAGGGAAAAATGGACAAATACTTCTAGACAAATAAGCACAGGAAGGATATAGACCTGTTGGAGCGAGTCCAGAGGAGGCCGCGAAGATGCTCAGAGGGCTAGAGCACTTCTGCTGTGAGGACAGGCTGAGAGAGTTGGGGTTGTTCAGCCTGGAGAAGAGCAGGCTCCGAGGGGACTTTAGAGCCCCTTCCAGTCCCTAAAGGGGCTACAGGAGAGATGGGGAGGGACTCTTGATCAGAGAGGGGAGCGATGGGACAAGGGGTAACAGTTTTAAACTGAAAGAGGGGAGATTTAGATGAGATCTCAGGAAAAAATTCTTTGCTGTGAGGGTGGTGAGACACTGGAACAGGTTGTCCAGAGAAGCTGTGGCTGCCGCATCCCTGGAGATGTTCAAGGCCAGGCTGGATGGGGCTTTGAGCAACCTGGTCTGGTGGGAGGTGTCCCTGCCCGTGACGGGGCATTGGAAATAGATGATCTTCAAGGTCCCTTCCAACTCTAACCATTCTATGATTCTGAGATTTAGAAATGAGGCGTATGAAAGGCCGTCAGTAAAGCACTAATGCTTAAGGTCATACAGCTCAGGTCTAGCAACGTGGCAGAAGAACCCATGGAGCAAAGGGAGATGCAGCTGCTGTGCTGATTGAGAGAAAAGGGACAGTACCCGTCAGGGCTTGGGGCCTGTTCTTTATTTTGCTAACGCACCAGCAAATATGCCCAGGAAATCTGTAGAATTTTTACTGCATGAAAGCAGGACCGTGAATACGGGAACTGGAGGATGGAGTAATTAGCTCTGGTCCACCTAAAGGAAAGCCTTCCTACTTCCAGTCCACAAAAAGAAGACAAAAATAGTGCAGGACTTGTTTTTTTTTGTGGTGTCAGCCTCTGCCACCACCAGACCTTGTGTTCCTGGAGCGTAGGCTCGGGCTTTGGTGAGTCAGACTTGTGTTCAATGTCGGTGGTGACCTGTAGATTCGTGCCCTTTCATGCTCTTGCGGTTCCATCTTCAGCCTGAAATCTGGGACTACCATGAACCAGACAGGTCTAGGTAGTCAGCATGAGGTCATGTCTCTTAAGCAGTTTATGGAAGAGGGTGGAAATTCATGGCAATAAATATTTTAGGTTGTTTTTGTTTGGCTTCTAAGGAGAAGAATTTCCATAGGTGAGAGGTTATTTTGCAAATGGCTCCGCTGTGTGATGTATGGATGGTTTCAGTACATAGGAAGGTTCTCTCCCTTCAGTGCCATAGGTTGAAATTGATACTCGCGCTTAATAGCTTTACAGATTCTTGTTTAATTGCTGGTCATTCTTCTGAAGTGGATGACTCATTTGGCCTTGTGGTGTTCTGGCCCTGCATATAACTCTACACATACAGATTTTTGCTCCTAAGCACTACGAGAGTGCCTGTTTTCCCGTTGCGTGTCTCGTCTCTGTGGGTAATATAGAGAAGGCAGATAGGAAATGGGGTAGAAAGAGCATTTTGAATTAATTTGCATTGATCTGGATGGCTGTTGGTACAGACCTAAACTCGGCCCATTCACTTCTCGCCCAGCAGGGCGTGCTTGGCTCTGTCTTACGGGCTATTCTTAATATTATTGGTGCAATTATTAATATTATTGGTGCAATTATTAATATTATTGCTATTATCAATGCTATTGCTGCGATTTTCAATGTATTATAATATTTGTAGAAGTCCATACTTCAATATTGGTATTTTCGATGAAGCAACTATTTAATTCTGACAGTGGGACAGCATTTCAGATGACACAGGTCTGTTGCTTTTGGTTATATTTGGTGTTTATTGAGAAATTGGTATGAAAAAAAAATACCGCTATTTCTTCTTGCTTGCCAACATACTGGTGATGAAAAGCAACTGCTCTTCCTTCTGCCCTGGCTCCAGCCCTGCACCTTTTGGGTTTCCCGTACCGTGTCCTTGCTGCAGACTTGGGGAGCCAGGGAAGGGGGTGGAGAGGGAAGGGAAAATTGCCCACGCTACAGGATTTTGGAATTTGCCTTGTTAGCCGATACCTTTTTTAAAGCATTTGAAGTGATTTTCAGGCACCACTTGCAGACCAGTTTTTGGATGACCACCTTAGTTCATCTCTGCTTTCCGCACCCCTGAAATTTCTGTGTTTTACCATTTTTCTAACACGGCAAAATGTTAAAATTAACTTTAAAACCATTTCTGCTTTAATTTTCACCGGCTTTTCTTCCTGGTATTTCAGGCTGTGACATTGCACGTGTCCTGGGAGAGGCCCGTAGCAGAAATACAGGCTTGGAACTTACCAGCAGATTGGAATTTCTGTATCAAGCGACACCACTTGGTCTTGTTGAGCTGAGAGCTAAAGAAATTTGCGTCGATCTCAATAAATGTGGATATTTTGAACCTTCACTTTCTAATGCTTCACAGTTGGGTGTTTCCCCCCCCACCCTCCCCTCCAGCTTTGTCAAGGAGGATGTGACTGTAGTAAGACCATGAGCTGATTACTCCCTGTATTAGATAATAATTTCTTAATGTGGGAGGGATATTAAGAAGAATAGATGTGAAGACTCTTTATGGAATAAGGCTTAAGCACCGCCGTAAATAGGATGCGCCTTTGCTTTCATGCTGAGTCAGATAGAGCTTGGTTGTTGGGGGACGAACATGCCGACACTCGGGATGAAAATCAAGAAGGTCTTAGAAAACGCTTTGGAAAACACATGGTTGCTCTTCTGTATTTAAAAATTATTATTCCTGTGATGCGTTGTCACCCGTGGATTTTTAGATGGGCAGAAGGTAGAGTTTGATCAAAGACCAGCCCTGGTTCTGTCTAGATACATCTCTGTGAAGTACCTCTTTGCTTCCCCACGCCATGTGTTTCTCTATGATGTGCCAGTAGGAAATAATTCTGAGTTTGACTTAAAATTTAAAAAAAATTGAGTGTCCGTGAGAAGTGGTGAGGAGGCTGTGGGGCGGAGGGGCCGTCGGGGGGATGAGCGGTGGCACGGGAGGGACATCAATGGTCAAGTAAATCAGAGCTCTTCTTCGAGGAAGCCTGAATCATCATTAGCGATGAAATGCTTGTTTTCAAGGAAAAGACAGCTAATTTGATTGATGGTGCGTTTTTTCCCCACCAGTGACATTTCAAAAAGAAACCAAAGTGTTTTTGGGGTGACTGTTTGTTGAAGTGTCTTCAGTATGCCAAAATAGGGTCTCAGTAATCGGAATTAACCTTGTAAGATAAGACCTTGCAAAAGTATTTTCTTTTTTTGGTTTATTTTTTGTTTGGTTATTTTTTTGTAAAATCTTTTTCTGAATCGTGCAATTAGATGCAGGACAAGATGCTACGAGTCTAGTTTGTATTTTACAGTGTTCTAAAGGCATAATGACCCGGAGGATGGTTGTGAGAGGGATGGCAATAGTAGGAAGGGTAGTAATAATGACTTTCTTTTATATTTTTCTTAGGATGCTGAATTTTATTTCATTTGTGTAAGCTTTTTCAAACCTTAAGGTTGATCCGTGATAGTATATTACATACAGTTTTATTTTTCTAACTCTGGTTGGTGAACCCTAGAACACCTCTCCTGTCATTCCCAGCAGCTTTCCATAGAAACTTTTCCCCCACTTAAAAATTTTTAAGATGCTTTCATTATGAAAGCCCTTGAAATTAAGATTAAAATTAACTTTTTTTTTTTTTCTTCCTGTGGTGGCATATCAATGTGTTTTTTGCCCTAATGGCGCTTGCCCATTTTGGATCATTTTCTGCCTCTGAATATTATGTGATTTCTTGTTAAAGTGAATGACAAGATGATGTATGACACACTTGAGATGGTATTGAGCAGAGTATAGTTGGAAAATTGCAGTGATAATTTTCTTTTTACGTCTCAAACTTACACGCCATTGAGGAGAGGGAAAAAGAGGAAAAAAAAGAAAAAGCGTAACAGGCGACTCGAGAAAAAACAGAAGGGGAAACCTTGAAAAATTACAGGGAAATTTCCATAACAGATACACTAGTGACACCGCTTTAATAATGATTTCCTGTCATGAACTATTTTTATCATTTGCCTGCTCTCTGACGTGGCATTCTCTTTAACATTTTTGAGAGCCATGTTTTAATCAGATTAAGCTCAAGGAAACCGATAGGTATCTGTTTGGCTCATGACTTCGGCTTCTGTTTCTGATTTAGTCACAAGACCATTGTTACTGGGAGCTTTTTCAAACCCCCCTTTTGCTCCCGGTTGCAGCCGGCGCGGGGCTGGCCGTGTGCGAGCCCGCAGGTTGTGCGCCAGGGATTTTTTCGGGATATACGCGCGCAGGGCGCGGGATGGAATTATTTAATTGTAAATTAAAGGCGACCGATAGAAACTGTGTCTTTTCCTCCCGTGATTAAATAGCTAAAAATAGCGTGCTATTTTTAGTTTCAAGCCTAGTTAATGTTTCTTAGGAACAAACTCACCCAAAGCAGCGTGCTGGGAAAGGCTGATCCTGAAGAATGCTGCGTTCTGATCTACTCCTGTAAAACAAAAATGCTTAATAAACCTGGTGGATGCTCTTGCATCATTTTATATAGTGTGCAGCATTAACAATGCTTCCCATACAAGGGATGTCACGAGAATAAAATAGAAATATGTATCCTTTTGGCTCTGGTATTTTCATGTTCTTCGGTCATTTTATTGAATTAAAGACAACAGAAAAGTTTGGAAGCAAAATTCTCAGTTGTGTTCTCCAATGCTGTGAACATCCTGCAACTTTAGGAAATGATCCCCCCCCCAAAAAATGGTGCAGTGTAATATGTGGGATTGTTGGTTGTGCTTGGATTTAGCACCTCGTTCAGTGCTCTCAGCATCTTGGACCGTGGGGGAGGACCAGCAGCCTAGCTTTTAAAAATCTCTATCTATACGTGATTTTATCATTTCCAGGGCAAAAAACCCTACGTATTAAATTTCTAATGACCCCTTTTGTCTATCGCAAATACAGATTTTTACTCACACGGTAGAGATACGATATTCAACAGCTTGGTTTGTACTCTGCCTTCCTGCAGTGTATTATTTATTTGGTTGACGTGCTAGAAAACTGCGAGCCTAGGAATTAATAAAGGTTATTAGTTACTTTCCATAATAAAATTAGCTGACCTTTAAATCGGAGCTTTATACAGGGGATCTCGAAGTGGAAAAATGACAGAATGCATTTTTAATATGGTAGCCATTTCGATTACTAAATTTTACAGTCACAATATAGAAAGTACATGTTATGATTCAGCCTTGCTCTTGACGGTATATGTGCAGACAACAGTGGAATAAGTGGAATTTTTGCATTCAAGACAGAATTTAACCCCTCGGTCGCAGTTTCTGCCACTTGTTCCATTTGGTTACGTTGGAACAATAGAGAAAAATGAAGACGCAACTTAATTTTCGGAGAATGAATGTCTTTTGGATCCAGCAGCCATGGGAGTTTTCTGTGGTTTTTATTAAGCATGATTATATGCAGATTCCTTGAGTGCTCGAACAGCCTGTCTTGGGTTGCTATCAGGCAGACGTGATGTACACCCTGTAGCTGGTCAGATGCAGTTCACAGTATCAACCTCCTATTATTTATTAGTCTGTCCAGTGTCTGAATTTATTTTACCATAAAATACAATATTGCACATAAACTTTATGTGCACACCTTCTGTTTTTAAGTTTGGAACAGGATCCTTTCTACAGTTAGATATTAAAGCAAACTTTCTTAATTATTTTTTTTTAAATAGCACAGGGTTTGTCATAAATAAGGAGAGTATTAATTGTGCCATTATCTAGAAAAGATTCTATAAAGGCTTTAAGGATATTCTGTATTTTTATTGTTATTTTTGAAACTTTGATAATATATGTAACACTTATGGCGTGGATTTCAGATGGACTTTGGTGCAGCAGCACAAGCAAATCTGTAGTTTTTCAAATTTTGACTGGGTCTTATAACATTTGTTGAAATCCTTACAAGATATTCATCTATTTGTAGCATCATATAGGTCTGTCTCCCCATCTGTCTCTGTTTTTCATGACAACGAGGCTCTGGTACTTTTTTTTTTTTCCCCTTCACTTTAGTACTTATTCATTGAAGCCCACTGTAATGCTGTTTCTATCATAGTTATTTGTCCAACAGCTTTTATTGATCATTTGTGATAAAATAAAAGCTTTCTTCATAGGGAGAAATTTTGAGCAGCAATGAGTAAATTTGATTTAATGAGATTTAGTTTTATATGGTAGGAAAACTAATGTAATCAGAACCCATTTATGTGCTATTAAATAAATAAATTACCATCATAATGTGGTGCCAAAATCCTAGGAACATTAAAAAAAAAAAAACACAAAAAAAACAAAACCACGTTCTCACTGAATTATTTTTTGCTGGGCCAGATTATTAAGGAATTCATACAACTTTTAGATTTTAAAAGTATGGGTATGAACCTAAGGTTCAGATTCCCTCCAAATAAATCCTCATTTAACAGGATATCCCTGAGACTCTTTATTTCTTTTTTTTTCTTTCGGTATTGGCAGCCTGACTGAAATAGTCTCATCTGGTTTAACTAAAAAAAAAAAAAGAAGAAAAAAACTCTTTGCATTACTTGGCGGTGGTTTCTTTTGTACGTGGTGCTTAGAGCTCATTGAAGCTCAAACGGTACAGGAAATGCAAATCATGCAAATCATCCTCACGCTGACGATGTACAGTGGCGTGATTGAGCAGCGGTACGTATGGCTCGTGGGCTGACCACATGAAAGAAGTCATTTAAAGACCAGATGAGCCCAAGCTGGGTTAAGTTAGACTATGTGTGAGCTTCAAAGCTTATAGAATAGCATCCTTTTTAAAAATAAATTTATTTTATTAATAACACCTGCGCCGAGTTCTTAAACAGTGAGAACATGTATAGATGAACGTTGCGTTAAATATATGCCATACTTAAATCAGAAGGGCAAAATTGTTATTTTTTTGTGGAAATTCAGGTATGCGTTGCCATCGGTGGAGGTAGACCACAGCCTAATGCACTGCAAAAAAAGTCCAGTTCATGTTTATTGGACATAAAAGCCCGACTCTTCTCTGCCTTTCAGGTAAAAATGAAAATAAATGGAAGATAAAAGGGGATTTTGTCCGTGCGGAAGGGTTAAGAACAGGCTTTCTCTAAGTGTTTGTGAGTGGAGAGAAGAGGCAGGTTGAGTGCTCGCAGCTTCGAATTTCTCTGGTAACATAGAAAAAAAGTCCTGCTGGTTTTTCCCGTACTTCTGGAGAGCTTTTTGTGTAGTTTTGGGGCTGTATCCTTCCCATAAAGCTGAGTTCTCAGCGCGTTGTGTAACTCGCACACTTGGGTGAGCAGCTGTGGTGGGAACCGTGGGCTTCATCCAGTGACTCTTGGGACGTGGACGTGCAAAGACCCGTAGCCATAACCTGAGTGACGTCACCAGTAAAAATTGCCAATAAGAAAATAAGCATTTTTCCCATTAATCTTGCAATAAAAAGTGAGTTGCTGGTATATTCTTAAAGACACTGTTACTTCTTACCCTTGGTAATGCTAAGTACGGGTGGCTTTTCTGCTTCTAGTAGGAGTCTTATTTGTTACAGGTTTTTGGGTTTGGTGTTTTTTTTTTTTTTACAGCCCTCATTGGCTTTTCTTTGCTGTTTTGATGTTTTTCGAAGTTGAGATTCATTCAAATAATGTAACATGACACGAAGCTGGAAAACTTCAGTCTTGAATGGTTTCTGTGTAATCTTGTTTAATTGTTCCTTGAAACAGTAGCCCTTAGGAGGTCCATGGTGGGGACCGCTCAGGACACTGCACTGTGTCACCCTGATGGATGTTATTTTGCCTTGAAATTCTTCACTAGTGCCTTTGTGGTTTTTGTACTTTCTACTAATATTTGTGGTGGTTTATCCAAACACAGGAGCAAGAAGAAAGGAAGAAATTAATTTTTATAGTTTATCTCATTCTTCTTTCTCATCAAGTCAATCCACAGGTCAGAAAGAAAGAGGGAAATATCCCATATGTGTGTATATATATATATTCTATTGTTAAAAATTAAAATTTCTATAGTATCATCTCTAAACCAAGAGGAGCATTGTCCCCCTCTTGGTGTTCCTTCAGGCTGGGGCAGCTCCCACCGTGCTGAGCACATACGGGTGGTGATCACAGGGCTTAGTGGGGAATTTTGGGTTCAACTGGGGCTGGAATGGTGAAGTTCCTTCCTTCTGCGTGGTTTTTTTGTTTCTTCATTTCTTTTTTAAGAAAAGAAATAAAGGTGAATGAACGGATGGCATCCCAAAATCATGGCAAGTCACTAGGGAAAGGAACACGGTAAATAAACACTGGTTTTATGAGCCAGTTTGTAGAGTCATCCCTGACGGGGAGTATTGGTGAGAATTCTTCTGGCACAGGCTTCTGGGCATGCGTTTATATGTCCAGCACACGCTTAGTATTTTAATAGAAGCAGGAATTTAAATAGCAGATAATATTAAATTATCTTTTATACTCGGCGCAAGAAATACCGAGGTGCAGGAGCTCGCGGACAAAGCAGAAAAGAAATTTTACAACTTGTATCTATAATAATTTAACGTAATTTAATATCCATTTCAGTGTTTGACAGGAAGTAGAGCTTACTTAAATATTTGTACCTAAGAGGACAGGGCTGTATAAAGATCTTTGAATTTTGAAGTTAATTTGTTTCTTCCAGCAATTTATAGAGATATATACAGAAAATTAATCCCATATGATTGTACGGCTACCAGTGCTGCAGAACTTTTTTGGGAATCCTTTCCAAAGAACATCTCCGGTCATCTCGACAAACAACTTGAGTAAAGTTTCCTTTTCGGGAGCCCCTGAAAGGTTTTACGTGTAGTCCAAAGGCATCGCTGGAAAAACGGGGTTATTTGGAGACCTTGGCCAGAACTATGTCACTTTGCTGGGTTTTTGCAGCTATGAAAGCTTGTCGACCGGCCACCTCCAACAGATTTTTCAGCTTTCTGTGACAGAGAGCATTTCCCAGTAACAAATTAGCTGTTGTCAACAATCTTCCTGGCCACAGTTTAAATAGCTTAATTCAGAATGCTTTGCAGTTCTATGGTGGAATTTGATAGAAGTGCAGAAAATAGATTTGTATATAGTATAGATGCGTGTTATGTATATGTGTATGTACATCTGTGTGTGCATGCGAACATATGTGCCCATGCATGTACTATCTGTGCCTGAAAATACAGTATCTGAAAACACTGAATTACTACGTACGGTCCCACAAAGACAACATTTTATTTGAGGATGTCTGGCAGGTACTGCGTCGAGCAGGGTCCATAAGATCATAGAGTCAGAGAATGGTTTGGGTTGGAAGGGATCTTAAAGATCATCTCGTTCCAACTCTGTAGCCCTGGGCAGGGACACCTCCCACCAGACCAGGTTGCTCAAAACCCCATCCAACATGACCTTGAACACCTCCAGCTTCTCTGGACAACCTGGGCCAGTGTCTCACCACTCTCACAGTAAAGAATTTCTTCCTGACATCTCATCTCAATCTCCCCTCTTTCAGTTTAAAACCCTTCCCCCTCATCCTGTGGCTCCCCTCCCTCATCCAGAGTCCCTCCCCAGCTTTCCTGGAGCCCCTTTAGGGACTGGAAGGGGCTTTAAGGTCTCCCCGGAGCCTTCTCTTCTCCAGGCTGAGCCCCCCCAACTCTCTCAGCCTGTCCTCATAGAAGAGGGGCTCCAGCCCCGAGTTGATTAAATCACTAGACTGACACTGGCTTATCTTCAACTCTGGGGCTCCTGAGTTCTTACCGTGGCCCTTGATAAGCAAGTTTTGTGCTCATTTTCTTAATCTTAAAGGTAAGAAAGCATCTAGTATCTTCTTCTTACTTTTTTCTGTATGAGTTTAACCTCAGAGGCATGTTTTCCCCCTACCTGCTACTGGGGAATAATGGGCATTCAGCACTGGATAGTTTATGTGATGATAAAAGGAATTCAGAATTTTCAAGATACTGGAGTTGCACATGAGAGGTGTTGAGAAAACATAATTTGTAAAATATCTAGAAGCCTAAAAGGGTTGTTATTAGCTTATTATTTTATTATTGGCTTTTTCCATGCAGGGAAAATCTCAAGATGCTGCAGCACAGGGGTTCAGTTTGCTTACTCGTGTTGTAAAAATTGACTTTAATGTGACTGTAAATGACTGGTGTAGTCGTTAACCCCATAAAACTCCTGGCCAAGAGCTGGATGCCGTTTAAAAAAAAATGGGCAAAAATGGGCTTCCATTTCAAAACTGTCAAATTCTCTCACCATTTTGGCCCATTCTCTTTTTCTTTGAATTCTCTCCATGTCTCTGCTCTTGCGTTGGTCCCCGATGTCCCATGCCCAAACTGCAGAGCCCAGACCTTTTTGTTCCTTTTCTTTTGCTGGTGGCAATATGGATAGATGCCCGTTATGATAACGTGAGGAATAAAATGATAGCACATCAATACAGATTACACTTAAAATTGCGTTATGTAAATGGAAATAAACCAGCTTATGGTATATGCCAGGCATGATGCAAGTTTTATTTAATAAATATATGACTGAAGGGTTACATTCAATCCAAATGCTCCCCTTTGTGATCTTGAGCCATGTTTGTAGAGAAACCTCTCTTAAAGTACTTAAAGCTTAATTCGGAACAGACCAAACAATTATTTTTTGAAAGTCTGATGAAATATGTTTGGCAGCTTTTGAATTTAGGAGGGCGTTTGTCTCACTTCTTTGAAAATCTCACTTCAGTCGGTCATTCAGGCATTCCGGTGTAGCCGTTCGGATCTGGTAGCGAGCGTGGGCTTTGTAGAGGTAAAAAATGATCTCAGAAGAAAGTCTAGAGGCTGAAAATAGTGTGTAATGCACAAAGACTGGCATTTTCCTTACTGATATGCTTTTGAATATTGGACTATCTGCTGTCCCTGTGTGTTTGGTGAATCATAGAATGGTTTGGATTGGAAGGGAACTTAAAGATCATCCAGTGCCAGCCCCTGCCCTGGGCAGGGACACCTCCCACCAGACCAGGTTGCTCCAAGCCCCATCCAGCCTGGCCTTGAACCCCTCCAGGGATGGGGCAGCCACAGCTTCTCTGGGCAACCTGGGCCAGTGTCTCACCACCCTCACAATAAAGAATTTATTCCTAATATCTAATCTAAATCTCCCCTCTTTCAATTTAAAACCATTACCCCTTATCCTATGGCTGCCCTCCTGGATCAAGAGTCCCTCCCCATCTCTCCTGTAGCCCCTTTAGGGACTGGAAGGGGTGCTGAGGTCTCCCCAGAGCCTTCTCTTTTCCAGGCTGAACAACCCCAACTCCCGCAGCCTGTCCTTGTAGCATAGGTGGCTATGTGCTGGTAGATAAATACCACCGGGTGGTTGGGGGGTTTGGTCCTCCAAATACAGGTCTGGAGACTTTCAATCATTAAATAGTCATTTTTTAATTTTTTAGGGAGCGGAAGTGCCACTTCATCTTCTGTAAGTACAAATAATGTAAGTTTATGCACCAATGTTTGACTTTCTTACAGGAAGAGAAGGAAGAAGATTAGCCCTACACAATGTGGTTTTATAGTCGAACTATTGTACGAACACAGAGCAGAAACACTGAAATTGTGGTTCTGATTTCCAGTTCGCTGATCACATTGAAGGGTTTGCTCGGTTCATATTAAGGCAGGAAAGTTGCCCCTGTGCTGCAGCAACAAATGTTATAGATATGTGAAGGGCAGTTGGGAGAAATAAATATTTCCACTTTCCTTATATTTTTTTTTCTAATATTTTATTAAGATAACTTTTATATATATGTCTATGAAGGAGTATGCACTTTGTGAATATATATTAAAGTCACAAAGTTATTCCTAATGTTCTGTAGCGCTGCCTGCTCCTGACAAACATCTGATACGGATCATACGCCTCTAAAAAGAGAAGTTCCTCGAGCAAAATATCCCCATGAAAACAGGTTGGAGACACTCACATTCTCTCGCTCGCTCTCACTCGCATGTTACATTTTGGCACGTTGCAGGAGCAGGTAGCATATCTACTACCTGCTGTTGAAAGTGTTGAAGATACTGAATTATTTATTCCATCTTCTGCACTATCCAAACTCGTTTTGGGTAGTTTGACACATCTCGGTCTTCCATATGGATACTTCATGGTGACAGAGTTGCCAGCTGCTCAGGTTTTATGACAGTCGGAGTTTTTTCGAGGACTGTATTAGTTTTCTGGGAAGAATCCTGCTTTTCCCGAGGTCCCCATTCGTCGGCAGTAGTTAGGCCTTGGGTTGATGCTCTGGAGTGGGAGTTTTTTCTGAAAATTAGCTAAAAGATTCCATAAAAAATATATATATTTTAAAGGACTTGATGTTTATAGATTGTGTGAGATGAAATCAGAGCCATGGGATATATGAAAAATGTGAAATCTGTTTGCTAAGAAAACAAAGTTCCTTTTAGCGTAGTCTTCAGGTTTGTAAAAAAGTGTTTAGATACCAAGGTGTGCAGAAAGCAACATGCAAACCAGTCTGAAATACTTTGTAGAGCAGGATTTTTGGGGCATTTGAAGTGTGAAACTGCTGGGACCCTGCTCATCTCTGTGGTTGTGCAAAGTGAGTGGGGCTTCTGTTATTATAAAATCCGTAAGCTTGAAAATTGGGAGAAGATTTGAGTTTTGAGTTTGCCAAAACTTTTAAAAAGAAAGGAAAATCAGCCATTGTTTTACTCTGCCATTGGGTCATTCGAGCAGCTATTTGTATAAACCTTTGTAAGGGAAACTCTCACTATTTTGGTACATCTGTGCTGATTCCCTTCAATGCAGTGAGGTCCATAGATCCACGACATTGAGTGTCTCTTCTGTGTCATCCTGGATCCAGGCTGACACCAGATGATGGGAAGCAATGCCGCCCCAAGTTTGTTGTTCAGATTTGCTACAGTGTTGTTCTGTGTGATCTTAGGACTTCTCCCTGTTGTTACAACCTCTTGGGCATATTATGTTTTTCATGCCAGTCGTTTGACGTGTTTGGTCTTTCTCCAGACTTGGACGGATAAGATATCCAATGAAATGAATTTGCAGACTTTAAAAAAAATAATGCAATTTAAATGTTACTTAATTGAGCAGAACATCAGTTTTACGAGTCTTTTCCTTTAAAAAGGTTTTTTCACTATATATGACTATATCCTGTGTATTTACCAATGGAGAATTTGTTGTCTTCAGACACTGTCCTTTCTTTTTCTTCTTACTTCCTTTGTCTTGCTTGGTTGCAGCATGTATTTAGAATTATAGAATGATTTGGGTTAGGAGGGACCTTAAAGATCATCTAGTTACAACCCCCTGCCCTGGGCAGGGACAACCTCCCACCAGACCAGGTTGCTCAAAGCCCCATCCAACTTGGCCTTGAACCCCTCCAGGGATGGGGCAGCCACAGCTTCTCTGGGCAACCTGTTCCAGTGTCTCACCACCCTCACAGCAAAGAATTGCTTCCTAATATCTAATCTAAATCTCCCCTCTTTCAATTTAAAACCATTACCGCTTGTCCTATGGCTCCATTCCCTGATCAAGAGTCCTTCCCCAGCTTTCCTGTAGCCCTCTTTAGGGACTGGAAGGTCGCTATAAGGTCTCCCCGGAGCCTTGTCTAGGCTGAACCCCCCCAACTCTCTCAGCCTGTTTTCTTAGAAGGGGTGCTCCAACCCCCTGAGCATCTTTGTGGCCCTCCGTTGGACCCGTTCCAACAGGTTCACGTCCTCCCTTTGAGCAGAGTTAGCCTGTACATAGACCATCCATGGCTACTTCTCACTAGTGGCTTATTCTGATTTGCTTATGTTTTACTCTAATACAGTGCCTTCGCTTCATTATTTAAAGCCGAAGGTGTGAAATCTGACCGAGGAAGATGATGTGGATTCATGGCCTTCTCCTTCCCCCCATCACCGCAGCTATAGTTGCTCGGTCTCGACCTCTCCCTTCGTGGGAACAGAGAGGACGATGTAGCCCATGGTGAACAATCTGGCCACTAAAGTAAAAAATGTGCATCTGTCAGTAATTAATTGAAGCCAAATTTAATTACAAATCAGGAAAAAAAATAGTACCACACACTTAATAAAATTCAAGAAGCTTCAGTGCTGTTGCCTAAAAACCAAAGCAATCCAACCAAAATACTCCCCCCTGAGACGTTTACAGCCTTACCTGGGAGAGAGTCTCTTTCGAGCTTACTTCTTGAAATTAAATAGAAAAGTAATTTTGATTAACTGTTTACGCATCCTTTTTGGTATCTTTTTGAGTTAAGGGTCATTAAATATGTTTAAGGCTAGTTCTTAACCAGTTGTGTCAGCTGGGGATCTGGCCCCCAAAATTTAATCTGAGATTTGACTGTACATAAATATTCTGATCAGCTGGTTGAAATAAAAATTCAGAGGGATAGGAAGGAATTGAGAGAGAAACCAAATAATTCACAAACGAAATGAGGCTTTTGTGTAACCTCTTGAATGTTTTGAAGGTGAGAGATTTGCTATTATTCAGCTTCAGCTGAATGTCCGGTTTTGCCGGATAACAGTTTTGCAGGTTGAGATGGGAGGTCCTCAAAAATTCTACCCGTGGTCCTGGCAGAGGTCTGAAGATCTGGGTGGCACAAGAGGAGCCAGCAGAGGGTGGGACGTACAATAATGGGGCTGGAAACGCAGCCCCCTTCTACTCCAGCTGTGTCAAATAGCAGATGTGCATGCGGAGAGGTGAGAGCTTTGTTTGGGATGTGGTATATATGAAGAAGGGGACAATGCCGTAAATTCTGTTGGAAAACATAACTAAGGTCTGCCACGGCAGGAACAAGAATTTCAATTATAGTCCGAAATAACATACTATAAAACGAGGGAGGGAGGACACATTTGTAAATCAAAAATATCAAAAAGGGATCGGCAATATGAGTTCAAAACAAGCTATTCATTCCTGCTGTACTTTAGCATACAGGAGAAACCCCAAATCCAAAACTATTGAACTGGAAGCAGCCATGAATATTTATCAGTGTGTACTATATGTACATATAGTAATTACAGCAAGAGGAAAAAATATTTTTCTTTACAATTAATATTTGTAAACGTTTATGAAAGTACATAACAAATAAATAAGACAAACACATGGCCTAATTAAGATGAAAGGCATGACAACCCTTGTGATTTGTTCTGAAAAATAAAGAACGGTAGAATAGTAAGACTTAATTATTTCTGTAAACATTTCAAATTATGCACTATCTAGAAAACCTTAATTTATGAGATATATAATATCTATAAGCATTTTTGACGTTTGTACATTCCACGTCAAAAAAATTATTGCTAATTTATTATACTGTATACTCTCATATTATCACTTATTAGTATTTATTGTTCAGAAATTCAGAGTCATCTATTGTTTAATGGGAAATGGAAAAGCATTTTATATCTGATTGCAATTTGTATATTCTTGGTCTAGTGATAAAAACGCAACTTCTACAAGTTGATCATGTAAAAAGGTGTGTAGTAATAAACAAAAATAACGGCTCTGTTTAACATTCCAGGCATTAATAATGTTATTTGATATATAGTTTACATTTGAAAAATAACTTAATTCAGACAAGTCTGTGGATTTGATTTTCTGAGTTGAAATGAAAGGGACCTGTATGATAGTGGATGAGATGGAGGAACCAAAGCCCTCAGGTTTGTTCTTGAGGATCTCGAAGACACCGTGATCTTTGAAGCCATGGTTTCTCAAGGTGGGCATGTTTATGGTCATACCTTTGGTCTTCTCCTTGCTCTGCATTTCTCTGATGTTTAAGGAGGGAACGTAGGAGCGCACTGTTCAGTGCTTCTTCCTCCCCTAACCCTGCTTGTCTTCACCAGAAGGGTGAGCTGCCCCTAATCTCACTGCAAACCGTTCCTCTGAGCTCTTCTTATTTGCTATGAAATTTTGGTTGATTTCTGATCAGCTGGAGAAAATGTAGCCATCGGCAGTGGCGTGACTGCTCTGTGTTTTAGGGTGATTGATGATGATTTGTTGGGTCGTGGTGCCTGCGTGGTCTCAGGTGGCACCATGACTTCGCTCTGCTGAGCACACAAGAACCATCCCCAGAATAAATCGATATTTGGGGTAAAAATCTGAGGGTTTGAGGTTCTGCTACGTGACGTTAGGCCTGCCAGTTGAAATCTCAGGAAAAGGAAATGCACTTTATATATACAGTATAATTTGGGGCTTGGTGGGAAGAAAGCAGTCAGTGCCTTGTGAGAAGTACAGTGGGATTTGATGGCTCCAAGTCCTCAAGGTTTTAGTTCTAGATTGGTGCAAAACCACTTCTTCTGTGCTCTCCACTTGAAGGATGGATGAATGTCAATTCAGTCAGTGCCATCTAATGAAGGGGGTGGGTTTTCTAAAAGACCTGTATCCCCCTAAAAGGTTTATATGTGTAGCGATATCCAAATCTAACTCCGTTTTATCGTAATGCTGCACCTGGAAAATGAGGAGCACTTGTACCTCTTTTTTGGATGGCCAGATCTTCAATCATAAACTCATTTTACTGTGAATGTAGTTGTTTTGCAGCAGAGATTTGTGACCTTTAAATTTATTTGCGGTGCAGGATCGTACCCTCAGTGATCCTCCTTTTCCTCTGCTGCGATGTGAACGGTGGCCGTGGCCGTCGGTCCTTCGTGCTGGCAGAGCTCCTGCCGGACAGAGGGAACATTCCAGCCCAAATCAGGTGCTGTTTTAAACTCGCTTGGTGCTAGAAGCCCGGTGAATTGGAGAGTTCAGCCTCCACATCCATAGATACATAAATATGCCCTGTGTGGTCTCCCCAGGGGAAGGCAGAATGTGTTTTTAGTTAAGTTGCATGGGAACTTAATTGAAAGATTTAGGGCAGTGCCGTAAAAGAGTAAATCGTGGTTACATGACACAAAGAAGATTTATAAAGCAAAATAAAAATTCTTTAGCACCTTTACTTTTATAATTTGCTTGATATAAATGCAAACTTATATTAGTTATTTTGTGTGCCGGTAATTAAAAAATAAAGGCTTTTATATTTTAGTGATTTTTCAGTTCTTTGGCGTAAAATAACGGGAAAGGCAATAGCAAAGGTCAGAGGGTTCTCTGGACACGCCGGGGCTCTGAACCTGCAGGCAGGCTCAGCTTCCCTCCCGTGAATGTTGGTATGAATTAAGCACACGCTTAACTTAATTCACCTAAGTAGTTCCTCAGAAGTCAGAAGGACTATTAAGCGATTCAGATTAAGCACAAGCTTAGTGTAAGACCAGAGCCTCGTTGGGGGGTGGTGGCCCTGAAACCTGGCCACCCTCCAGGGCGGTGGGGCCACTGCCTGCGTGATGGCCATGCTCTATGGGGGAAGGTCATTTGTAACACAGAGAAAAAGACTTTGGGGGATATTTCGGAGAGGAGAGCTAGGACAGTGGCGTTCGAAATGTCACCTTCAGCGCGGGTTTTGTGAGGATTCGCACAATATATTTATTGAAGAGCACTGTATATATTATATGCTGTAGTGTCGATAGGTCTAGATAAGAATACCATAATAGCAGTTGAAATGTAGGGGAGGGGGGGTGTGTGTGAGATGGTAAGTTAATGATGTAGCTGTTAATTTGAATTTAGCAGACGTTTTAAATATAGGTTTCTCTTACAGAGACAAAAGTTGCAATTTAAAGCTCTTTGGTGGTCTAAAAACAGCTTAATTCTCTAGTAGCATGGTAATAAGTACTAATCCAGCTTATACAGTGATTGTAGTATGTCATGTTTGTGAAAGATTGCCTAACTCTGCTTTCTCTGGGTTTTATGTTAATTTTTTTAAATTAAACATAAAACCTTATAACATCTTTATGCCGAGATAAACTGTTCAATTTAACTTGTGCTCAAGCAGCAGCTGTCAGGAATTATCATGTTTCGAGCGTTCTTGCCATCACCTTGTGTCTCTACCTCCCGGATACACTCCCTGGGATGATAAAGCTCACCTTGTTAGGATTTATTACTTAAATAATAACCCGAGGTAAAATGAAAGTTGATGTCACACGGAATGACAACTGACATATATTTATGTCGCCTGTTACATTATAATAAACTTTCCTTCCTTCCCCTTGTAATAGGTGTTAAGTAGAAATACACTCCAGCGTATCCTCCGGTGCCCTGCGTGAGTCCATCAGCCCCGTGCGCGGCTGCTGGATGGGCACGTTCACAGGGACTTGTGCTGTCAGATGTTATTTCAGCTTATAATTCCGCTTTATCATGCTGGAAAAATGGGTTATCACTGGTAGTTACCGGCTTTTATTCCAGTAAAGAAACACGTCTAAGAACATCTTGTTTGTTGGGTTAAATTCTGGCAACGCTGTGGAGTAAAGCAAGCGAATCCAGAAGGGCGTTCTCTAATAATATTGTCACGTAAAGGTTTTTTCTTTCATTATTTTTTTTTTCTGTAAGAAACATAAGCTGTGTCATTTCAGGCTCCAAATCTGAATTTGCTGGTGATCGCAACAGTTTTCTCTTGAAGCTGGTTTATTGATGGGCTGGGCAAGGATAAGCAATCTTGTTAATGGAGTCTTATCCCTTCCCATTTACGGTGGAGAAAATTTGGGTCTACCTCTTGCTTTCCAAGTTTTTGGCCTTTCTTGCCTTCCTAGAAGCCAGCTCTGGCTTTTTAATGATGCTCTTGAATCTTTCATTTTGTCTAAGCCAGTACTGCAAACATTATTTTCCTTTCCTGTGGATGTAACAGGGTTTTGTTTTTTTCATGTTCCTCTTCTAGTTATTCCTTTGTCCATCTGAGAGAGTTCAGATATTTCAGAGCTACGTGGTTTTGTCCAGGTTTAAATCTAGGATGTCATTTCTCGCCGTGCTCCCTGTTAACCTTGGCACCCCCGCCGTCTTCCCACTCTTGCCTCTTGTCTCTTACTGCTTCCCGTGTTTTTCAATCCCAATGTGCCATCTCGTTTTTTTCCTATCTGCACTTGAATAAAGAGACTTCATTTTGCCATCCTGCATCAAGTCGGTTTTCTTCCTAACTCGTCGTAAAAAGAGATTTTTCTGAAAAATCAGTAAAAGGAAGGATAAACTGTGATGCAATCCGGAAATAGCCACAATTTTTCCCAGCAACCATTTCATTTCATATAATTTTTGTAACATTTGGGATGTGTTTTCTCCTGTTTGTGTTTGTTGCTCTAGCGCTAAACTCGCGGCCGTCTCCATGCAGGGGTATTGCATCGCCCCCAGGAAGTTTTCCTGCCTCTGCTTCCAGTCTGGCACCCAGGCTGTTAGGAGGTCCAGAGGTTATTACTCTTCCTGACAAATAAGCGATGACTTAGTAAAACTATTTCTTTTTTTTTTTTTCACCCTGGTATGGCTCATAATAAACCCGAGCTCGTACCTTAATTGGCATTCTGTTTGACAGTCCCTTTAGAACGATCAAATATTTGATGAACAAGGCAATACCATTCATCTCTTACTTTGGTAAGCCTTTCAGATTAGCATTGACTCAGGTTGATGAAGATGGATACAGGATCTGCGCTCTAGGAAGTGTTTGTTCTGTAGATACAGATTATCTAGGAATGGTGCGTGTTAGCGTAGGTGATGTTGGGATATATGTGGCTGTTTGGGGAAGTTCATCTGAGTTTGAAGGTTGACAGCCAGGATCAGAAGTTTTTAATGTTAGTGCTGTCAGTTTGGAAGTAATCTTGAACAGAAAACCCATGGAAAAATAGAATAGGAATAAAATAGGATGAAGAATAGGAATAAAAATAGGAAAGATTTTTAAATCTTTGCTTTGAGCAATCTGGTCTAGTGGGAGGTGTCCCTGCCCATGGCAGGGGGGTTGGAGCTCGATGATCTTTAAGGTCCCTTCCAACTCTAACCGCTTCTGTGATTCTATGAAATGAATTAAAAATTGCATGAATCAATTCTGAATCACTAAAACGAAAGGTGAAATCACAAAAAAAAAAAAAAAGGATCAAAAACATGCTACGTTGAAAAGTAGCTTATTAAAGCTTAATGCTTTATATTCAATAAACTCTCAATTTTAGCTCATTTTTTTATCCCTTATGATAAGTGTCTACAGCTGTGCAGTCCTCTGCGGGTTCAGGATACAGTTTGCCTGAAAGCAGGGCTAACCAGGGGACAGGAGACGATGCTCGCGAACTTTTTTTGGGGTGAAATGTAGGGAAATCTGCCACCGGTTACAGTTAGGGTCACGATTTCATATTATACATTTAAATACAGTCATTTTTGGGGAGCCTGGTAAGTTGTACGAGGCTACGACAGCAGCTTGTTAGTGTTGTTTGTGCCTGCTTTGTATAATTGAAGGATGTGTGCGGTGTTGTGGACTGTGGAATAGTGGGAGTGCTGTGGCAGTGCTGGGGTGCAAGGGTAGAAACAACATTTCGTTCTAGAGGATACCTAATAAAAATGTGAAAATAAAACAGAAGAAAAAAAAGAAAAAGAAAGAAGGAAAACAGACCATACTAGATAAGTACACTGCATAAATCAAAAGGGTTTATGTCATAACATGAACATGTGCCATTCCTGCTCATATATTGAATTTCAGTAGTTGGTTGCATAAAGAAGTAAAGTGTAATGAAACTGGCAAGCAAAGTATTCCCTAGTCAGCCTTATCTTTGTTCCATTTGTCCTTCAGATACAGCTTTTCTTGCCTTTTTCAATAAAATCCATCCAGCTTTTTTTTTTTTTTTTATTTTTTTATTTTGCATCTCTCTGTAAGCGAGCTGGGAAGACCAATGAGATTCGGTCGCTTTTCTAGTTGGGTTCTTAGCAGCTGCTTTTTAAAGAGATCAAAACTTCCAATGCTGCTACATGGTATTAAGGCTCAGCTATTGATGTGTCCCTATAGGGGTGATGTTTTTCTTGGGGAGGCGGGGGGGCGAGAAGGGGAAGGGGTGACCCCTGCCAGCAGCCTCACCCACACTCAACACTGCTCTCCTTGTTTTCCAGGATCCTCTTTGCAAGCTCGGTGCTTAACCTGGCTGAACTCGCCGCCCTCCGCCCTGACCTCGGCAAATTGAAAAAGGTCCTCTACTTCCATGAGAATCAATTGGCATATCCTGTCCAGAAATGCCAGGAAAGGGATTTTCAGTACGGATACAACCAGATCCTTTCATGGTAGGTGTTTTCTCGCACCGTTCTACGTTATTTGAGGTGTTCTTCTGTCTGCAACCGTTCAGCATCCTAAGCCCAACGGGTCCTCCTCCCTATAAACGGTGACCCTGTAGCAAACTGAGGTGCCCGCAGAGTCCTAAAGAGTGGTTGATAAAAGCGCTGTGGCACAAACAATCTGCTCTCCAAACTCATCTCAATTTCTTCTATAAAGTCCACCGGTGCTACCTTGGGCTGCCATGTGGGGACTTTGACCTGCGCCTGGGCCCTAAGCGGGATGCTTTGTTTCTCCGCTGCTTTGGGAAGCTGCAGCTAATCAGCTCTTGCTCGGCCATAGCTTTTACTGCATCCAACGGAAATTATAGAGAGGGTTTTAGGGAAATAAACAGAAAATTAAAATGTACTGCAGCACTTTTCTTCCGAAGAGAGGGCAGTAAACATACCAGATAAATCCTTGTATTTCTTTCATCTAGTATTCAGAAATTGTGCAGTGCTAAAATACCCAGACGTTTTAAAGGCTGCGGTCCTTTATTGTTGCTAAAAACAAATGTATTTCTCGAATCTGAGTTAATGAAAGAAGTTAATAACAGCAACACTGAAAAGCTTTGTGGTGAGGCACTGCACGAGCCTAAGTGAAGCAGCAAAACCCAGTTGTTTTTGAACTGAAATAAATTCATTTCCATGATCTCTCTCACCTATCTGTTCGGAAGGGAATTACTAGGAATAGGGATTGAGCATTTTAAAGTACAACTTAAGCTTTTGCATCCTTATATTATAAGCCAGTTGACACCTGAAATTTCTCACGTGATGATCTGCGTAGACTCTGGCCATTCTGCAGCTGCTTCTGCCACAGCGTTTGCAACATCGCTCACTTACTGAGCAGTAAAGATGGGAAAGTAGAGGGAAAGATCATTTGAAAACAGTAGCAGCCATTTTCAGATTTTATAACAAAAAGATGTGGGTTTTGGCACTGGGGCAAGAAATATTTTGTTTGTGTATATATATTTTGCTTTCTCGTAGGAGCTATTTTTCACACATCTATTGTAAGCTGACATGAATTTATCCTCAAAACTTGCATTTTTATGCTAAAAATAAATTCTTTTGCCTCAAAAAAAAAATCTTCTATAGATGCTCCATTCTGTGCCCATCAGCCTCCGGTAGCTTCTCCATGTAATTGTATAATATTCATCTTCCCTTTTTGTTGCTGCAGAAACCCCATTTTTAACAGCAGATAGAAGTCATCTCCTCTGTACTGTCGGTAACTACCTGGTGGTCATCTGCAAAGAAATGTCATCTTCTAAAGCCATTAGAAATGTGAAAAGCATCTTTCCAGTTTTGCATAGAGATTTTGGAGATGATTAAAATGAAAGCACTTTGAATCTTCAGGTTGGTGCTTTGGAAATTAAGAAAGAGAACTTTTTTCCTTTCCCTGATGTTTCTACAGAGTTAATGTGATAAAATCACATTTTTCAAAGGTGCCGGAGTTCCCTTTTAGCTGCTCAGACGGTGGAGATGACAGGATCTTTGTACTTTGCCAGTAATATGCAGAACCTGTAGGAAAAAGTTGGTCAGATAAGACTTTCAGTCACAAGAAAAGCAGCTATGATGGTGGCGAAGCCTTTGCCATGTGCCAGAGAGCACCAAAAACATGTGCTGGGCTCCTACATCATCTCATGTCATCTGTAAATCATAGAATCATAGAATTGTCTGGGTTGGAAGGGACCTTTAAGATCATCTAGGCCAACCATCAACCTAACTCTGATACCATCTCTAAACCATGTCACTGGGCACTATGTCAACCTGTCTTTTGAATACCTCCAGGGATGGTGCCTCAACCACTTCCCTGGGCAGCCCATTCCAAGGCTTAATAACCCCTTCAGTGTGAACATTTTTCCTGATATCCAATCTGAACCTCCCCTGGTGCAATTTGAGGCCATTTCCTCTTCTCCTATCACCTGTAACCTGGGAGAAGAGACTGACCCCCCCCGGCTACACCCTCCTTTCAGATAGTTGTAGAGCGTGATAAGGTCTCCCCTCAGCCTCCTCCAGGCTGAACACCCCCAGCTCCCTCAGCTGCTCTTCACAAGACTTGTGCTCCAGACCCCTCACTGGCTTCGTTGCCCTTTTCTGCACCCACTCTAGCTCCTCAATGTCTTTTTTGTGGTGAGGGGCCCAAAACTGGACACAGCCCTCGAGGTGGGGCCTCACCAGTGCCCAGGACAGGGGGACCATCAGTGCAGATGAGATGACTAGATTGTCTGTACAAAAACGAGGAGCCCGAGGGGTTAAAAGCCATAGAGGGGAAAGAGGGTGGGATTCCAGAAAGCATTTCAGCTCCCACAGCCTGCTTGGAAAGGGTTATTTCTCTCTGATGTTGTATTTTTGGGGCTTTTCCTGCTGACTCCTGCTGCTTTGGTGAGCAGTGTCAGTTCTCTCTCTTGCCCAGACAGCAGTGAGACGCAGCGAGGATGAATGACAGCCTCTCACCTCAAATATACTTTTCACCAGCCCGGTGACTTATGGACGCGTGTCCTCAATGTATCTTATGACCCGTGGGTCTGTATTACGATATATAACATATTGAGAAAACCAACCGGCCATAAAGCATTTCTTACCTCTGCGAGCGTTGCGGGTTTGCCAGTGTAGCTAAGGTTGTGTCAGCTCTTCCAGGATGAACTTCCAGGGATTTCAGGGGTGGGTTTTTTTGATAGCTTCTCGTTTTCTCCAGGCTGATTCCAAGTGGAGAAATAACACCTACATTATCATCTCACTGCACGATAAAATTATCGAGCCAGTTGATTTAAAACACGGCACTAAGGAACAAAACATGGCATTAGTATACCAAAATTTTTCAGACTTCTTTTTGATACCATGTGCTGTGGTTTTTGTATGTATATATCTGTGTATATATATATTGTGAATATACTTTTAATCAGGATTATGTGTATATAAGTTACAGTAACATTCTATGTCTCTAATATCCTTCTACCTGACACCCTTCGTCTGTTGAAGGGGGATGATCCAAAGGTAAGTTCCTTCTGTGCGTAGGATGATTTCTAAGGAATTTTCATTTTCTTCCAAGTTTACTTCTACAAAAGCCATGTTACAGTGGGCCTTGTTGTTTATAATGTTTGTAAGAAATAATGGCAGCAGTATTATTCGTGCCATTTTATGAATAAAAAGTGATTCCCAGATAGAATAGGATCTGCTTGTTTAGATTAATAATAATAATTTATTACTTAGTTAAAAAAAATAAAATATTTCAAAGAGTGAATAGACAGAAATCAAAACATTTCTAATTAAGGTACATATGCTACTCCTAATTCATGTGAAAAAGCTGATTTTAATTAGCGTTCCACTTGCACCTTTTGTTTGTTTATGAGAATATGTATGCTATTTCCACGGCATTTAAAATAATTCTCTTCCTTTTTGCAGCAGCAGCACATTCATTAATCTTCACCGCTTTTTACAGTTTGGTTGCTGATGTTGTGGTGTTCAACTCTGCTTTTAATATGGAATCATTTCTTACATCCATTGGAAAATTTATGAAGCTGATTCCTGACCACAGACCTAAGGATTTGGAAAAAATAATCAGACCGAAGTGCCAAGTCCTTTATTTTCCAGTCAGGTTTCCCGATGTGAGCAGGTCAGTACATTTTCCACGTCATAAATTGCCTCCAGCCTGTCAAAACTCTCTATTTATGGTGACGTTCTAACTAATCAGCTAAAGCATCGTTAATGAAAAGAGTTTGATAATATGCAAAAATCCCCTAATTGATAAATGTATTTCCATAATCAGAGGCTATTCAGGCGGCGTCTGATCTGCCGAGCCTGTCCTTTGCCTGTTGTACAAACTTGCATCGCTCGGGGTGAGCGATTTCCCACTTGTTTTTAGTGATTTCCCACTTGTTTTTAGTCTTTTAGGAGTTGTCGGCTCCTCAGCTCTCTATATATTTGTACAGGGGAGGTCAAGGAGGAGGAAGAAATGCTAGAGGAGAGTAAAACCCTAGAGTCCAGAAGCTGTATTTCCCCTGGTGTGTTGCGGTGAGATTTTATTCCCTCCTCCCTCCCCTACCTCTTCTTTTATCGCTTCCCAGGTAGGCGAAAAAGCATCCCGGTAGCAGGGAACGGACTTGCAGATGTTGGCATTAGCTGCAGCTGAAGTTGCTCTTCCCTCTTCCCTCGGTTACTCTGAAGGACGTTTTTTATTACCCTCGTTTCAGAGCCCGTCTTGAAATTAGCGGTGGGTTATGTGGCTCAAAGGGAACATTGGCGAGATCCTTTTCACTTTTGATTAAACCTGGCACAATTGTTTTTCCTCTTATAAGGGACTCTCCTCCCACCGAACAGAAACGTTGCTTCAGTGGGACCGGTACTAAATAGAGTATGATGCTGCAATTTGATTATACTCTTAAAACCAGTGCGATGCTGGCTTCGTTTTTTTTGCTGAAATAAGGATGGAAGGCACCATAGTGACTCTGCAAGAGTCTGCCTTTTGATCTGATAGCAAGTTCTGGCCACGCTTGAGATCTCTGTCCCCGACCAGCTTGTACGTACGGTTATTTCAAACCCTAAACATACATTTGTGGTAGTTTGGGGTGGAGAGATTTTTAGTAGCGGAGCTGAGGTCGTGCACTCTGTTGATGTTCATGCTGCCAGGTTTGCGTTTCAGAATCTTGGAAAACTTTATATTCTAAAGCACTACCGTTTAGAAATCAATGTCTACAGTTAAGTCTTTAAGCTTAAAATTTTTGGCAAGTGGGTTAAAAGCCTCCAGTGTTCCTTAGGGACGTGGCTGCCTGGATGGCAGTGGAGATCAGAACCTCTATATCTTTGAGGATCAACTATGGCTTCGCAGAGACCATGTTTTTCAAGAGCAAGGGAATGCTGCGGATGCTCAGCATATTTGATACCGAGCCGTTTTAAAAGGGTCTTGTGGTTTTTTGGCGTACCTTAGGAAATCATGCGGCCCCAGCCTGGTTTTGGAGATGGAGTTGGGATAACCCTGTCTCATGTACTAGATCTGCTCTTTGGGATTTGTCAAGCCCTGGCAGATGGGGTCAAACGAGACCTGACAAATTAGGTTGAAGTCATACACGCAGTCATCATCGTTTGTCCAAAGCAGAAGGTGATTAGGGGGGGTAAAATGACCAGTTTGCTACCCAAACTGGTCAAGTGGGAAGACCTTATGTCTTACTGTGTGCTCTTCTAATGCCCTGCTCTTAGATTAAGTCTCACCTCATGAAGCAGGACACCTTTCACATTTCCATCGTGTTTGTTGCACTTGAAATGATATTGAACAGCTTATTTCCAGCAGCGATGGACAAAATTCAGATGTTCGGAAAGAACTGTGTGACTGCACAGCTTTCTCAGCAGAGTAATTAGAAAGGCAGATCAATATCAGCTCTAGTACTTCTAATACGTATTTTATTCAACAGCTAACTCAAGATGCAAGATCTGGATTTTTTTAGAATATCATATCGTTACAAGGAAAATAAAGCAGAAGAAAAGGCTGTTTCTGAATAATTCTGAGGTTCTTTGGGTTTTGACCTTCAGCTGCAGCCAGTATTTACTATTTCTTTACAAGATCATGTTTTAAAATAATTTGGAATGCACCTGTGGCAATTGAATGCTGTTTTTTAATTTTGACTGTATTACTTGTAGTGGCTGAATGGAGACTGAGGACAAAAAGGTTAAGAAAAATTGTGGCCAAGCTGAAATTTATAAAGCAAGCTCTTAGCCCAGAGTGTTTTTCAAGTTATTTTCAAATGGTAATTTGCTTTATCCAAACCAAACTCATACAGTGTAAGTAAGTGATTATTTGCATGACTGACAATCATTTCAGTGCCTGCAGTCTTTCTAAAATGCATAATTTTGCTGCGATGTTGGGAAAATATTTAAAAATTCTGAGGGCAAAATAACCAGGATGATTTTTATTTTTTTTTTTCCCTTTACTTTGACCTCTTTTATTTTGCGTGTGAACATCTCAGGGTGTGTTTGTGTCCTAGACATAATCTTCATTTGGATGCAGGAGAGGGCTGATCTCGGAAATCGTCCTCGTGCTTGTGGTGGTGATGTTTTTAAGATTATTTTAGATTAATATTGCAATTGTAGGGCAAAATAAAAATATATCTGACTTGTGATCAAAACCAGTGTAATAAGGGAGCATGTCAGATGAGTTAATCCTGTAACGGATCTACCTTTTAATGTAATTACTGTAGGTGATGGGTACACAAACTAGCACAAGCAGCGTAGTAAACCATCACTTGAGAGTAAAGGTGTAATGATGAAGGATACCCCTGGAAATACCTCTGAATAACTATTAGAGGTACCGTTATATGTATGTACAGTGTGTCTTTAAATATTTCAGATGGTTATCTAATCACTGCTTTTCTAGTTTTGAGAGGAAATTATCAGTGCTTTTTAATAAAGGTTCTTCTTTTGAATAAATACTTGTCATAAGGGCACGTGTTGGTGTTCCCATAGCACAGAACCAGACTGTGGTCCTTATCTGACAATGAGAAGAGATGAAAGGATTTAAGGATTTAGCAGAATAAGAAATGTACTGGCCTAATCCTCCTGTTTTCTGGTTCTGACAACGACTACCTTCCATATTGCCTCCTGTGGTGCCACGGCCGTATATCCTCATCCTCTGTCATTTCTGACTTGGAATTCTCCTTTTTACACACTGTGATGAAGTAAACGGTGTAGAAATACTTAGCGGAGCACATCTAAGCTTGGAGACAAATAAAACTGCAGGTTAAGGCTGTCACTTCATAGCACATGGGTATTGCAAGGGATGTAGACCAGTAGTTGATGTTATGTGCCATATGTGCCGTGTATCAGCCTGGTTTTTTACAACACAGTGAATTAAATACATTGTAGTTC
The DNA here is from genome assembly GCA_013399435.1 of Arenaria interpres. Lineage (NCBI taxonomy): Eukaryota > Metazoa > Chordata > Aves > Charadriiformes > Scolopacidae > Arenaria > Arenaria interpres. The sequence continues at coordinate 617,398 of VXAK01000373.1, read as the reverse complement.
ACACTTCCATTGTCGTTGGCTAAATTTCAATTTATTTTCTATTGTCATGAAAACAAAATCCTAAATGTTGTTATTTGTTTTTTTCTATAGAATCAGTATAGTCAATTTTGATATAATCTGTTTCCACTTTTGTGCTGGAAAACTATGGTCCAGGGGAAAAGCAAAAATCCCCTTTCTACTGATGTTGTCTGTGGTACCTGCATCTCCATATGCCAGCAGATTCCCCTGGAGCACCTCTGGAAGGTCTTGTTGATGTTGTGTGTGAATTCTCTTGGTCCATCCGCATCCAGACTCTCTCTGGCAGTCGGGAAAGTGAGGTCAGATTCAGGACCCCTTGGAATTCATTTCAATGAGAATTTTGATACGGATTTTGGATATTATTACTATTCCTCTGACCGCAGTATGTCTTTATTATTACCTTCCTGGTAGAAAAGGAAGATGTTTTTATAAGCAGGAATGAAGTAACATTCCTAAGAGCACAAAATGCACATTGGACTAAGGTGGAATAATGTAAAAGAAACACGAGAGGGGGAGGATTACAACAGAAAACAAAAATAGCTTCTTTTAAGTGGAACTTGTTAGTGAGTATCTTGTACTCTCTGCGTTACACATTTTGAAGTAGAATTAAAGATTTTAGACTATTGTTTCTTCATTTGCTTTTATAACTTAGTACATTTAACAGGACATTTTCAACCATTTGATTTGATTTTTTTTTTTTTTGGTAGTTATACTGTAAGAGAAGCAATTTAGGGAGTACTTTAGGGACAGTCAAGGGAATTCCTGATTGAAGCAGAAGTTTTTAGAAGGCGCTGACAGTATCTCTTGTACGGAAAACGTGACTGTCACGTGTGGAGGAGCCTGTTTTGGGGAAATAAAAATTGCATTACTTGGCCCAGGCTTGCGGGGCTGAACTTCAGCCCTCTGTTTAGATAACTAAGAGGTCCCCCCACTTCTTTTGTAATCCAAACGCTCTTTGCTGGGCTGGAAAAATCCAGACGTCAACAAGGAGGGCAGAGACTTTGAAGAGCCCAAAGCGATAGATGGGCACTGGGGACGTGTCTGCGTGGCACAGAGCGATGCTCAGCAGCGGTACCCGAGTGAGCTCTAGTGCACTGTCTTGCATATGGGAAGCAGTATACGTTAGAAGAGCAGTTTTTTGGCTAATTAGCCTTCCAGTGAAATAGCATGTATTAGCTTAGGTGGAGTAGTATGCTAATGACAGTGATTCTGGGGCTAGCTACTGCCTTTGGTGGTGGCTCGGGCATCTCCGTGGTGGGCCATGCTCTCTCCGGTTGGCAAAGCCTCCCTGCCACCACAGTTTATGGGTAGTTAGCATAATTAGAAAATGCCAATAGACTGCTTCTACCTTGGGGCTTGCTGCTGAAGAACTGGGTGATGGAAATTACTCCCCTAAATGTCTTTTCCTCCTCACCTGCCGCCAGCAGGGTTTGAGGGTCGGTGTTGGCACGCTAGGACAGTAACGCAACGCCCATGAGGGATGCTCTCAAAGATCTGGGACACGGCACCTATTGGGAGGAAAGTGCAGTCGTGGCTTAAAAAGGGCAAAAAATTTGAGTTCTGGAGCCTTTGGCTGTGGATCGGTTCCCTTCTGCGTCTCTGGGGTAAGCGGAGAGTAGCTGCACCTACAGCGAGGGGTTGGGTGGTTGAATGAAGGGGGCCTCCATCCATATTCAGTGGGGCTTTCTGATGTGATGCTTCCCCCAAGTGTGCATCGTGTACCATGGGGGAGGTTGGGGGGGTGATGCAGGAGTTTCCATTCCCTCTATGGATCCCCAAGTCTTCCAGGCAGAACATGTCAGCTTTATCCCCAAAATATTTATCCCCAGAACTCTCCAGCAGCAGCAGCAGACTGAGTGTGCCCTCCTAGAAGAAGGCCTGGCTGAGCGCTCTGCTGGGATGTATTCATCGTGCAAAACTTTCTAAAAAGTAATTTCTTTTTATCTGTTCAGGGACAAAAATAGTTTTACTGACTCTCTTTTATCTGTCGTATAGGTATTCCACTAAACGCTGTCATAATAACCATTTAGTCTCACAATAGCTCACAAGGATACTTAAGCAGAATTCTCTGTGCAGCCTAGTTTTTTATTATGTTGGGTACTGCTCATGTTGCATACAACACATTCCCATAAAACTTGCATTTTGTATTTACAGAGAAATTTCTCTGGAGAGTTAAGGTCTTGTAAAACATTCTTGTTCTACAGCATGAACGAATTATTATACTCTGGGGCATTAAAAGTGAAGTGTACTGAAGAAAAGAATTTTTTCATTAAAATGCAGTTTATATTGATAAAACAGATTACTAGCATTTGATGAAATGTGAAACTTGGATCTACCCATATCACTAAATCGCCAGTAGGTTTGTTTTGGCAAGAAGAATAGTATGTAATGTATATCAGGACCAATCATTATACAGTACCTGTTAGTTTTGTATTAGATTAAATTGTCTTTCACTAGAGTACTTGGAAAAAAAAAAAAACCACCACCCTACTATATCTGTATCTTGAAGTAGCAGAATGTGGTAACCAAGAATATTAGAAAATAAAAGCTGTCGTGTTATCAGTTTTGGCACAGTCATTTATCAATCAGTATTTTAAACATTGACAAGTGGTAATTTAATAGGGAATGACCCTGTTGGCAGGAAGTTCTAATGACAGATGATGCAAACTCATTTATCACTATGGGGCTGTGCTGGCTTCTTACCTTTCTCAGTATCACAGCTCATATTTTCCAAGTCTGGGATGTGAGAAGCCACAAAGGGCAAAACCTGTGGCACCGAGCCTATAACCACTCCCATCTAATCTGATTAACCCCTTAGCTGCAAATTTCTCTGCAGCATAGCTGGGAAGATCTGAAGGTTCTGATACTGGTTTAAATACAATTTATTTTTGAAGCAGGGTTTGCCGTGGTGCTTGTAAACGCTTTCCCATGGTAATTATTTTTAAGAAATGTTCGAGTTGTGTCACTTTGAATATAAAGTTGAGACCCGCTGGTACTTGGCTTTCAAAAACAAACCACATTCTAATAATTAATAGCACATTTCATTAGCAGGCATTAAAAATATTATATGCGGCGCCCTATACAATGGGCGGCTATTATTATTATTATCATTACTACTCGAGAAGGAAATTGATGCATTCAGAGGTTTAATTGATTCGTGCATATTCATGTGGGAAGTCAGTGGTAGAGTCACGACTGGCCTGGATTATTATGCACTTCCATGCATAATAATTTCTCTGCGGCTCGTAAAGAGAATAGACTACCTTGCCGTAATGTATGTGGGCATTTGAAGTTGGGGGATGTCATGGGAGAGGAGATGAAAATGACACCTTCATCAGCAACTGGTATGGATGGCGCTTCTAATTCTGCTGGGATTAGTCTATCTGTAATGCAGTAATTCAGCTGCACTTACTCAGAATGAAAACAATAATATATTTTTACTTGAATTCCCACAATAGTAAAAGTTTTCCTGGATTTGATACGATTCTATGTTACCTTTTCTAAAGTTTAAGGAAGGTGAGCCTTGCTTTGGGCTTTCTCCACCTTCCTACCTCTGTTCTCCATCTGTTCTTTCTCTTTTCCTTTCTCGGCGGTATTTCTTCTCAAGACTGGGGTCAGGTGAAATATCATCCTCGTAGAGGAGGATTCAGACATGAAATACTTTTAGAGTTCGCATCACATTGCTGTGATGAGAATGAGAGAAGTTTAAATTTAATTGGTTAAAATTGTCAAGGCAGACTTGAAGTCAGGCTGGTTTCTTTTCTTCTATTCAAAGCGGGAAAAGGCGATTGATTAATGGTAGGATCCTAAAAAGTGCTAAACACCCTCATTTTTGCTGCAGTGATTGGAGCTGAGGGTGCTTGGGGTGTGACGCGGGTGGCAGGAGGTGGCACAGAGGACGAAACGCTGGGCATGGGGTGACGCAGCTGTGGCCAGGTCTGTTCCAATCCATGGGAAGGGACAGACTGAAATCCCCCGCGTGTGTGAAAGATGGTTTTTATAGACAAGGCTGGCCCTGCTGAATTTTGCATTTCAAAATACTGCCCTTCAAGGTTTGAACGATTCCATATTTTTTTGTTACGAAATTCATGAATATTACATAGCAGTGAAGGTGGATTTTTTTGTTGTTGTTGTTGTTTTGTTTTTCTTTAAAGGGATTTCATGCTTACAGGATTGTAACAGAGAGGGAAGCAGCCGTGTTGGACATATTATTTCTCAGTTGCTCCGTGAGGCAGTGACAGAACCTTATCGCTTAAATATTCCAGGCATTTGTTATAATGTAATGGAGAAGAAAGTGGGTGTGCGCTAAAAATTACAGAAAATATAGGAATAGGAAGGGATATTGGAGTTTTTAGAGATTCTTCATTGAGAAGACAAAATGTTTCCAGGAATTTTTTTTAGGAGAATGAAGGAATCTCTGTTACCGGTCACGGGGGAATGGCAATGCCTTTAGAAAAAGCCAAGCTTCATCTTGAGCATGGTATTATTTTGAGGGGGAAAAAAGTAAAACCAAAAACCCAAAACCAAATAAAAAAAAAAAAGAGGACATTTTGAGAGACTGGTGGAATTACAGAATAGCCTTGCAAATTCTTATTCAATTTGAAACTGAAACTTCTAAGCGGGTTGGATCTGCTTCGAGCGCTGTCGTGTGCCAGATTGCAGACAACCCATTCAAGTTAAAGCCAGAGGTACCCTTAGATGGAAGCGTCAGCAGAGAAGAAACTAAGATGTTCTATAGGAATTTCAAAGAATAGAGAATAAGAGAACAAAATTACACGATGGAATACATAAAATCGCAGTTTTAAGTTTGAAGAGGAAACTTGAAACATAGCTCTCCAGGCCTGTGGAGATGACCTTTATGTAACGTGTAAGAACAATTTAATACAGATGTTTTATTTATACATAACCAAATGGGATGAAGTTAAATTATTTTTAATTTTGCCAAATCACAGATAATTTCTTTGTTGTACACGGAGTATTTTAATCTGTTTAGGTTTTTATCTTTTTTATTTTTTTTTTTTGCTTTTGCATTTGCAACTAGGAATATTTAATATTTTATATTTTGGACATTCCCCCTGCTCAGTTGTGACTCCCGGATGAAATAATCTTCTTCTTCTTCCCTTTAAATAATTCAAATAGCATACATTTAAAAATATGAAAATCCCAACGTAAACGTACCAGAAGTGCTTTTAAGGTAGGAGGCTGTTCAGCTTTACTGTTGAAAAGAAGCCCATCTAAATAGTAATGAGGGCTCATCAGAGTTCTGGGTTTCTGAGCACCAAGGAGTAGGGATGCTGGTTGTAGAGCTATGGGAGATCCAAGTCCAGGAACGTTCTCCCGGCTTCTTTTCCTCACGTAGGCATGACAAAAGATCTTTGCATTGTATTTCCTTTATTAACGACGGGGCATTTTGTGTGTTGAGAAATCTGTGTTTGTAGCAAAAGGGGGTTTTGGATATTGTATAACAAGATATTACTGTGTTCAGTCGGCTTTTCAAGCAATGTTGTAGGCACTAACAATAGCCAGGAAGAATAAATCAGATACTAAGCTCAATCAGCCAACCTGTCATTCATTTTAGAGTGGATTCCTCACAAAACTGTGCTGTTTTCCTTTAAGATGACTCCTAAGTAGTGCTCAGTCCAGGCTTGCAAGAAAATAAGGACTTTATCCATCCTCGGCCTACCTCATGTTATTCCTGCCCCCCTTTCAGTCTCACAGCTCATCAACAGACCACGTTGTCTCTGTTTTCATTCCTGCCCAGCTATCTGTGGGATTAATGGTGTGTAATGTCTCTCCATCACCCCAGAGTCCTCAGCTTCCCACTGGTCCTCCCTTGTCAGCTCTTCTCATCCACAAACCACAGGTGTCTTAGTGCTGTTTCCGCACCGATTGAAGAAACTCTGATTTAGTTTCTCCAGGATGGATTTGATTTTTAGGTATGTTCCCCCCTCACTGCCAGAGGTGCTCTTCGATGGGGTTCCGTGTCTTCATCCCACATCATCATCTCTCAAAACTATTCACTACCATGTTTTCCTTTAAACCCTCTAAGCATTTTTCATCTCCAGCTGTTGGGTAGGAAAGCCAAGAAGATCTTCCTTCCCTTGGTCACTAAATGGTGGGCCAGTCCATGTGGCTGTGCAGGTAAATACAGAAGGTAAAGAACATGCAGATGTGTAGACTCCTTGCTGCTGGAGATGCAGCAAGCAGCAGTATAGCTCCACTATGCCAAATGAAAAAAAGCTTATGTGATTCTCATACTCAATAGAAAAGAGATTTTTTAAAGGTACAGGTTGGCGTGTCTTCGTAAAGCACTGAAAAATTGTCTGTTGCTCTGGTCACCCGGGTTCAGGAAAGATTAATTTAAACTGTGAGACAGGTACAGAGAATTGCTGCCAGGATGATTAGGGAGAATCTGTATTATGAGAGCAGATTAAAAGAGTATGGTTCGCTTGTCCTAGCAAAATAAAGGTTGAGAAGGGGATATATGTTAATCTTTATAAATACAGTCAGAGGATAAATGCCATGAAAGAGGAGGAATTATTTAAGTTCCAGGATAATCCTTACAACATCCACTAGGTATAAATTGGTCATTATTAAATGACTCAAACTGGAAATGAAAAACAGGGTGTTGTAGGGTGGTTGGTTGTTTTGGTATTTGGCTTTTTTTTTGTTTCTGAGAGGTGTTTAGTTTTGAAAGGACTGTTGAAACACTATGGAAATCTAAGAGGAACTTGATAAATTCGTAGAATAGCTGGTTAAATGATACAGGAGTAGTGCCAGGCAGTTGCAGATGTTTGCTCTGCTGATAACCCCAAAATGAAGATGCAAAGAGATGGACTATGAGGTGATCACATAATGACTTCAGTCTTGAGACCTGGACTGGTCCATGAAGGAGATCATGTATTTGTAGTGTCTATAAAAGACACAATGGAAGACCAGTCTGTTCTGTGTATGACACACAGTGTTGATCTTGAATGTTATTAATCAGGTGCTTTAGAAGTGAGCGGTGTCCTGCAAGGTTTGTCTTGCTCGTATGTTCAACCTCTCACCGTATTTGGGATCGGATGATGAATTTTTTCTTCTTCTTTATTTGATAAGGAGTTTTCATTAGCCAGGATTCATAATGACCGTGGTGGGAAGGGGAAAAAATTAGGGAAATGTTTTTGCTTTTATCTATCTACTGGGATCATCTGGACATCTTAGTGCTTTTGAAGAAAGCAATGTCATGGCCATTGAGTTTGGTCCCTCCTCTCCTTTCCCTTTGATGCACTGGAGTTTTTGAGGAATCAGTCTTAGACTTTGCTATTCTGTGGCCGCCTGAGCATCCCTCAGAAGACAACACAAACTGGGGTGGTGCCAAGGGTTGACAACATCAGTGCTTGGGGAAGGAATTAGGTGAGATTTGCTTCACCAAGAACTGTCTTGGGGAAAAATGTTGAGTATTTTGGTGCTGTAAGCATCCTTCTGGGTTTTGCCTCAGTTTACTTTTGCTCACTGAAGCGTTTGGATAAAATTCTTCTCTTGAGCTCGTTGGAGTCAGGATGAGTTTATTTTAACTTTCTTATTTTGATGAGTCTGTGTGGCTCTTTCATTCCCAGCCTTGTGCGGAGCCATTTAATACTAAAATTGCCTCAATCTGTGCTTAAAGCAAATGAATCACAGAAAGAAGAACTTTTTCTGCAGTAATTCCTTTCAGTGACTGAAATTTTATCTGTCCTTCATCAAACTTCCTCGCAGGTCTTTCAGTTCCAGAGTTCACTTATGTTATCTGCTGTCTGATTTTGAATTCCCAATGTTGGATTATATGGCTCTATATGGAAAAGAGAGGATTTGTCCTTTTTCGGGTGCCTAAACTGCCTTCCTTTTGTTGCCAATGAAAGGAGGGGTTATCTGTCAGGATTCCTGGTAACCTAGTCACAAAATAAATTTTAAAATAGTAAAAGATATTTAAAAATAAGTTTAAAAAAGAGCAATAGCAGGTGAAAATTATTGGGTTTTTTTCTAGTGAAACTTTGTATGGTATATATAAGGTTGCCCTGGTTTTATGACATTAAAACACTATATCTTTGGTTCTGAAAGTGGCTGAGCTCTTCCCAGAGGTACTCGGTGCTGAATTTGCTGGTGCATCTATACGTCGGCGGCTTATTAATTCTGGGAGCGTCCCTTCGTTTGGGCCGGCAATAAGTCCTGTTCAGTCATTGCGCCGGGGAGGAAACGTTTAAAGCCGCGATGGTGCATTGGAGCCCGTTTGTTTGCGGCAGATGATTTGCCTGAGCTTTGATGCGCAGTCACTTTCTGACATTTGTGTATTTCAGCAGTGAACAATGTAAACTCATTTTCTGAGCACTTTGATTACTTGCACATAGCGGTGCCCATGGCATGTGACAGAGAAGAGCACTCTATCCACTAATCAGATAGATATGCTTCAAGCGTATTTACACAAAATAATGAAAACAGCTGTTAGATACCTTTAAACTTGAGTGTGTTTTGTTATTAATCTACTAGCCCGTACACATGACACTATAATTCTTCGCTCACTCAAGTTGCCTTTAATGACACAGTAATAAAACGGAGAGGGATGAAAGTAATGGAATTGTAGAATGTAATGCCTCAATTGTTCTACAGTGTCTTCCTTTTTGCCAAAATAAACCACAATTAGGTCCATATGGTGTTTTGAAGTTTTCAAGCAATGACCCTAATAAAAAGTAATGAATTTCTGACAAAAGAAAGCATGGTGCTCTTTTAAGCAGATATCTTCGCTATTGATCTAGTTATGATTGCAGACTGATATGCTAATAGAAGAAGAAAGGTTCAACGTGCCTGGTACAAGCACTTTCATTTGTGGTTTATTTTATTCTTATGAAATTCAGATTGAAAAGGTAGAAACATGTTGTAATCCATCAGTTATGAGTCCCTTTTTTAAAAGACCTACTATAAAGAAAACAAATGGATTTTTCCGTAGAAAAGCGGGAGTTTGGAAATCATTCGTTAACTCGAAATTTCCAAAGTGTGTGTTAAGGAAGAGGATGCCTCGCAGTGATGAAGATGCTTTGTTTGGGTGTGTGAAACTTGTCTTGTGCACTTTATTGTCTTCAGAGGTCCAAGCTGGGCTATTTACTATTCTGTCTTTAAGCCTTTTCGGGGGGGAATTGGAGTGATGCTCCTCTTCATCTCGAAAAATCAAACTGTGGAGGGAGCAGTTGTTAGGTAAGTACAGATACTTAAACCCAACGACTGGGGAGGACGTGAGGCTCATCCCTGTATATAGCACATAGCTGTGGGCGACCGTTAAACAAGTCTGGTGTGTCAGCGTATTTCCAGTGCAGTAATAACGATGCCCGAAGTATGGGTAATCTCGTCTTAATAGAGAGAGGAGAAGGCAGGTTCTGGAAACAGATACCAGGGGAAATAAATGGCTGATGCGGCGAACCTTTCACTGTTGAGTGAGTGTTGGTTCCACCTACACGCAGTCCTAAAGGAGGGAATTGAAAGGCATCCGCTGGAAAGTGTATATTGTTGGCATTATTTTCCTCCAAGTTGTGCGGTTAGTGTTGAGCGAGGCCTGTAGTCTTGCAACATGAAAGTACTCAGAGCGTACCTTCAATAAGATCTAGCTCGTCTACCTTTGATCATCGCTAGAAACCACCTCTTGAGTGGCTTCTTCACTGCTAAATTGGGAGCCCATTTATTTAATGGGCTAATTTCTCTATTGCTTGTTCTCTAACTATTGAGCAGCCTTTCAGACTTCCCACTCTAGTCTCTGCTGCTGTCGCTTTGGAAACCTAATTTTGGCCTCAGTAACCCTTACCATTTTTCACTTATGTTTGCTACCTTCTACGTTGCTAATTTCTCCATTTCCTTATGTATCACGTACTTTTGTGTGGTTACTTTATTCATCTTAATTAAGAGAGTCTTGTTGATGGATTAGAACTTTATCCTCAATAGTCTTTCCTTTATGCAAGGTAAAGGGATTGTTATTTATTCCACCACTTTTCTTCTTCCATAAAAATAGATACTGTTTCCTAATTTCTCACCTTCTTGCACTGGATGCTTCTGTGAGATGTGAATGATTAATTTGTATTATTGCAGTCATGTATAATAGCAATTGACTGGTGCTTTGAACCTAGGGCTTGCCTTCTGGAAGAAGGCATGAGCTGCAGGAGAAGCTAGTCTCACTTCGGGTTATAAAATTGGGGCTATTTCTGTTATTTTGAATTCTAATAAGAGAAAGCTAAAAGAGGAAATCTCTGCTTTACTTCCTATAATTAAAACGTGTTTAAATTGATTTTTCTTGCCTCAATTTTCAGTGTTAAAAGCCTTACGAAATAATCTCATGCTCTGAAATAGGGTGTCAAGTTGTAGTTTGGTTTTCAATTACATAAAGAATCCATCAAGCATAGGTGGCCTCAGAGGCGAATGTGTTTAAAATAGCTAGTTTTTATAACCAACTCTAGGTAAGAATTGAGCTTTCCACCCTAAATGAGCAGGTTCTCCCAAGGAGTTGGATGGAAGCACCCGTGTTCGGTGGGACTCCTCATGCACTACCCATCTTTTGGTGCTTGTGCTTAATTCCCTTCCTCTATCAGAAATAATAACAAATAAATGGAAATATTTTTAATATTGAAAAAGGGTCTGAAAGCTCAAAGTAAGCATGGGAACCTTGAAATGCTGTGTGCTTTAGCCACAGCTTTTTTTCGTTAAATATAAGGACTGAATTCTGCAAGGTTGTACTCCCTTGAGAAGTTTAAATACCATCGGGAGACTTTAGAAATTCTGGCTTGTTTTTTATACAACTCAGGTGAAATTATTTGAAATAATTCGAAGTTCACGGTATTACCTTCAAAGTCTTCTTCTAGAGACTTACCGTAATACCTCCTGAAATCTGAAGTTTTAACCGTTTGTGGTGCCCCAGGTTTTGACCATTTGATTGGAAGAGCGATCACTCTGACAACTGCTGACTGTGTATATAATTTATTTGATAAAAATACCCAAAATACTCTCATTCCCGTGTCACTGGTACTTGCACTGTGATAGCACCTCGTACATCCTTTGACTTTCCAACACGTGAAAATAAAGCAGTCAGTATTAAGAAGCATTAGCACCCCAAAAAGATAATAATACAAGGTTTCTGATGTTTGATACAACTGTGCTTGGGTACGTATGGACCGTTCTATAGGTGACTAACTGCAGTCATGTAGACTTCCTCAGTCAGCATATACGTTTGCAAGACTAGCTCCTTAATGAACAGTAATTATTATTACAGATTACAAATTACTGCATTATAGAGCTCATGTAAAATCAGGTCTTGAAGTAAAATCCTCTTGAAGGATTTTATAATCCTTCATGCAAAACCCAAAAGTTTTCTATTTTTTGATCTACTGATACATGTATATTTAGAGATGTATTGTGACTTTTATTTAATGTCTTCTTTTTTATAAAGATATTTAAGCTCCTTTAAGAACAGAGTGCGTCATCGTGTAATGATCAGAACTGGTGATTTTTAGGAGTAGATGGAGGGGACAAGTTTAAGAAAACATTTATTGTATTGTGTTTTGGAATCACAAGCTGGTTGTAGAGGTTACGTTCAAAATAGCAGGAACGAGTACGGCAGCATTTTGGTAAATTGGGATATAAACAAACATCTGTTGCAGGAATGTAGAAATGACATCATAAAGAATGTATGCAAAAACTTAATTGAAAAAGAATGATGCAGAATTGCAGCATGACTTTAAGTCTAAATTGATTTTTGCCTTCAGAGTGAAAGTGGGATTTTTGTGCAACATTCCAATACTATAAAGTATTTAAAATGTAATGTCCTATTAATGTACCTAAAATGTAGACTCTGGGTCACCCAATAAGAATAGTAGTTACAGTAATACAGTATATGTAATATGCAATTATCTTGACAATAGTTTTATTTTTTCAACAATTTTGTCATAAAAGAGCAGTAAGATACAATGAATTTGATTCATTTTGTGTGTGTGAATCATTTAATAGGCCATTACATCTACTATATTAGACTCCATTCTCCTTTCAGAGCTTTTCATTATAAGGCTGTCTTTAATGGAAAGAAGTTTAACCTTCCCTCCCAGATAGATTGAACCCCATAACAGTGTAAACATTCTCATTATAAAATAAAATCCCCTTCCCCAAGGGCAGCACTATAATTATGTTGCAGAGTGTTGTACAAATGTTTCTCTTAAAAAATGTTGTCTCATTCTTGTCCTCGAGTTTTTATCATTTTCATTTATGAAGAGAATCAATAATACTTTTAAATTGTAATTTAATAAAATAAATGTGATCTGATTATTTTTTAATTTTTTTGAAGTTATTTTAATCAAGTTTGAGAAGAAGTCATCAGTAAAATTGCTGTTGATTTATAAATAGGATAATTAGAGGCTTTCCTCCTAAGTACTGTTCACTGGCATTGTGGCTGTTTTTATTGCCTAGTCAAACCTCTTCATTCAATTTTAAAATTGCCTTCTGAATGAACTGCGCTCTGAGCTTGCCAAATAGTGTCACCATTAATACCTTACCTCCTCTATTTCATTGTCCAGTCCGTAAATGCGCAATAAATTGTTTGATAAGGAGGTCAATGAGGTTGGACTCGTTTTTCAGTGAATTACGGCCAAACGTTTCAGATTATGTCACACGTCTCATCGTAGCGCCGGGCTTAAAAGGGGGTGACACCGTACGTGGTAGATCATTTGGTCTGGTTGCTCCAGGACTAGGCACAAATCAAGGCGGGCAGGTTCTCCACCCGTCTTTATATGGAGAACGGATGAGAAAAGCTCACCTTATTAATCCAATGTAATTCTGTGGCGTGTCCCTTGGTATAATTAAGAAATCTCTCAGTAGCAGGTAGGCAGCACGTGCTCCACAAGGATGGGTTAGAATCATAGAATCGTAGAATGGTTTGGGTTGGAAGGGACCTTAAAGAGCATCTACTTCCAAGCCCCTGCCCTGGGCAGCGACACCTCCCACTACTCAAAGCCCCATCCAACCTGAACCCCTCCAGGGATGGGGCATCCACAGCTTCTCTGGGCAACCTGTTCCAGTGCCTCATCACCCTCAGAGTAAAGAATTTCTCCCTAGAATCTAGTCTGTATCTCCCCTCTTTCAGTCTAAAACTGTTACCCCTTATCCTGTCGCTACACTCCCTGATAGAGTCCCTCTGTCCTTCGTTAGGACAAAGACATTCTCAGGCAGGAGAGTATCTCTCTGCTTTGGCTATTGAAAAGCTGCAGTAGCGTTCCTGGAAGGTCCTGAAGCTTCTCCCACCAGCGTGCTGGATGATCATATCTTATACCACACGAGCTGTTTGGTGGGAACTGGGGTTTTTTTGTCCTGCGTATATAGCTGATTTTGGAGAACCCTGCCGGGTTGGTGTCACCGTTCCAGTAGTTTCCCCATCACGGTGCATCACCTTCACCCAACCCTCCTCTGCCCCGAGAGCTCCTGTGGCTTCCATCCAGGCACGTCTCCCCCCAGCGCCCGAGCGCCTTTGAAATAGAAATGTAAAAGGCGAAAGTAAGAAACTTTGTGCTTGTTGAGTCTAAAAGAAAGTCTGTTTGTGTGTGTCTCTCCCTTTGTAACAGAAGGAATGTTTCTTATGTTTCTGTCTTCAGACAGTTGGCACACATTTCATCTCAGCAGCTGCTTTCTCTTAAAGTGCAGTAGAGTGTAGGACTGTAGTGACACTAGCATTAATACTTCACATTCTGCTATCATATGCTGTCACTGTGAAATATGGATCTAGGTTACATGTGTTTGCAGACTTTGTACTGCTGAATTATGAAAGCTGACTCCGTTGGAGGATTGTGTTGTATTCGGCGACTGTGAACTGAACAATAAATGAATGCAGGCAGAGGCTTGCAGTCAGAAGCCGTATCCTCCTTTTTGCCCTAATTGAGACAATAGCTTTAAAATGTCGAATTGCCAAATAAAACGTCATCGTGGACTTAGGTAAATATATTTAGCAGGCGTTTAAATACGTCTCTCGTGGGCACCTTTTCGTTGTTAGCCCCGAAATTGTTTAAATATTATTTTTTAAATCCCATTCTTCTGAATGGTATGAATTACTGCAGCTGAATAAAATTTACTGCAAAGAGTAAGAGCACTGCTGCTGTCTGACAAAATAAATTATTGGGAACAATTAGTTATTTTGTTATCAAGAATTAGTGTGTGCCCATAAATAAAACTCTACTTTTTTTTTTTTTTTCAGCTGTGTCTGGATGTCTGTAAGAGGCACTTTCCTTATTTCTAAAGGTATAAAGTTAATAAAGATGTAGGATGTATAGGGGATCCGGTCCTGGCCCTGCTGAAGTCCCCTGGGACTGTGTCACCACGTCACGCAGGGGCTGCGGCGGTGCGAGAGCGAAGGGTCAACAAAGCTGCTGCAAAGGGATATTTGGGGATATTTTGAAACAAATGGTCAGCAAAAGGAGATCCTGGGGTACCCACAAGCAGATTTTAATACAGGCTCCTGTATGCAATTTGGTTGAGCTGAGAATGTTAACTAGTGCACTGGTTAAAGTCAGATTTGCTTGGTGCCTGAGGTTCTGCCGGTAAATAATTTTATTTCTTAAAACAGCCGTCTTTAGGTATGTGTAATTCCAGTGGCAGTGTCGATGCTATGACTATACACCGACAATTGATGTTGATTTTCTGTGTGCCACCGCCGAGGATGAGAAAGCAAGCCTAGGTGCAGAAAGCTGGCGTCCAGTGTAGTACCCTCCATTCATTGTCATTTTTTTTCCCTTTGAATATCGACTTCTGTTTATTCTGAGTGAATAAACAGAACATACGCATTTTGGTAGCGTTAAGTCAAGTCTCTAAACCACACCTCTTTGGGAGCTTCCAGCTGGCAGAAAACCATGAGCAGCATCCTTACCATGAAGGGTCTAAGGCTCAAAATACTTTTAGAGTTGCTTTGGACGGCGTGAAGGAAATATTTGATATTTCTGAACTTGTCTACGTATTTTAGTCCTTAGCCTGCATGGGGTTTGTGTCACATACGTATGGAATTTTACGTGAAGTGGCTGCTGTCATGGCTCTTCCCGTGTTAATTTTGATGTTTCTTTTGTGTGTGATACTCAAGTGGGAAGGTGGGGTTGTATCCTTTCTGTGCTGTTCCTGTGCATCAAGGCTTCCCACAACAACCTTTCCTATTGTCATCTCTTTCCCTGGCTTCTTTTAAGTTGTGTCCGGGTTCACGTTAAGTTTCAATACGCTCGTTGAGAATTGTCCCAGACCAGAAACCAGGCACTTCTAATTTTGTACTCTAACAGTAAAGAGGTGAAAAACATAAACAATTTTAGCAACAGAACTTAACCAATTAATGAATCACGCTGGAGGTAATATCTATGTGCTCTCTGAGAGTCCTGGATATATGCATAATAAATCAAGATGGTGCTATTTAGATGCTCACTCATTTTCCGTGCAGCAAACAGCTGTATCGTCCGTCTTCTCTTCTTTGCCTGTCTTCTCTTCTTTGCCTGTCTTCTCATAGACATCAAGTTTTTTTAATACTGGGGCACAGTATGGCAGAACTTTGCCGTAGCAAGGCTTATTTTTTTAATATAGGAAAAATAAAATACACATAAATTTCAAATTTTCAATCGTGTAAATCTGCTTTTCTGTCAAAGTGAAGATAATTTTCTTGATCTTGACCAATCTCTGTCCTTTTCTTGTCCAAAAGAATGAGGGTAATGTGTTGATGTTCTCGTAAACAAGACCGTTTTGTAGTTCATTGCTTTTATTCATCTTCAAAATATTCTTGTATTTGTCAAAATATTTCTGTGGCATGTGACAGTAGAAACACCAGTAGAAACAGGATGAACAGCATAATGTTTCTGAAGTTTTTGGAGTGTCTTGATATAGAATAATGCATGGATCTACTATTAAATGTAGAGAAAATTCATCTGGGGTGGAGTACTGCAGTGGTTAGAAGGTAGAGTTGATGCACTCCATCTCTAATTGATGTGGTCTAATCGTTAAATTGCCTGGTCTTTAGAATACTGATCATAAGAGCATTTACGTGCAAAACACAATTGTCACTTTTCTATGGGGACCATTTACAACAAAGCTGGTGTAACTTGTCGGCGTGCAAGAAGACAACCTTTACGCTTAAGTTACATTATTTATCACAGCTTTTCAGTGGGGAGAAGTTCTCTGTGTTTCAATACCCTCATGCTATGCAATTCTGTCCATTTTATAGTATTAATTGGAGAAAGCATAAAAGGACTGTGACAACTTGCCACATTTCTCTTGCTCTTCTGCCAGGGTTTATGTTGTAATGTATGTCTTCAGTTGCCAGCCTTACAGTGAGGCAGCACTGAGGATGTAGGGATGCTCCGAGCCGTACAGAGTTCTTCTGGCCAAGGATGGAGAGAAGCAGCAATAGCAAAGGGTAACATGAGGGGATGAACTGAGTGAGATTGAAGTGTCTGGAACTGTGGATGTTGATGGGGACAGGTCCTCAGAACTGCTTATGTGCTGGCATCATTAATTGTAACAGGCTATAAATACAGCATGAGACAGCAGGATGTTGGGATGTAGGAAATAAAAGCGTGCCCAATGGTGGAAACCAAAAGGGCTATTGCACATGACCCTGAAAAGATGTGGTTGTGGATTTTTCTACCTTTGAGATATTCTGGTGGTTTAAGATTTGCACTCCTGGGGGAGGGACCCTTTATAAGGGAGTGTAGTGACAGGACAAGGTAATGGTTTTAAACTGAGAGAGGGGAGATCCAGATTAGATATTAGGAGGAAATTCTTTACTGTGAGGGTGGTGAGACACTGGAACAGGTTGCCCAGAGAAGCTGTGGCTGCCCCATCCCTGGAGGGGTTCAAGGCCAGGCTGGATGGGGCTTTGAGCAACCTGGTCTGGTGGGAGGTGTCCCTGCCTGTGATGGGGGGGTTGGAAGTAGATGATCTTTAAGGTCCCTTCCAACCCAAACCATCTATGATTCTGCTGGCTACTCTCTGTTCCTGACCGTTCACAGGGGGATGAATCTCCCATGTGTGACTGGGAGGCGCTGGTCTTCATCAAGCCTTGTAAACATAAAGATCCCCAGTACCTTTTATCATCAGTAAGGTCCTCAGAGCTAATCTAGCACGCAGTCTTTCAGAGATTACTGCGTAATGCCCCAGAGACATGATGAGCAAAGTTCTCAAGCCCCAGAGGACTGAGCTATGAAACCACATTTCCCAGTAGCTTAAAAGTATTTGTCATCGGCTGATTTGCCTTGAAAGGCTGAACAGAAGTTCTTTACACATGTGTGCTCATGCATGTGCGTGTGCACGCACACACACTTGGGCTTGTGGGACCCCTGTGTGCTCGGTTATTTTATTTACTAGTAATAAAGATTTTAACATTTCAAGCAGGACCTATTTCAAGAGCCAAAGACTGAATTTCTGAGACACCCTTATAGTTTATTGTGTCCTTTCCCCTCTCATTAGGGTCTAATTGTTGTGGGAGAAGGTCCAAAACCATCTCAAATGCATAGACTTTTGAGATAATTCTGCAGAATTGAGCCATACTGTCTGAGTCAGTACCAAAGTCAATTATTTAGACGGGTTTATCAGAAAAGTGCATAAAAAGAAAGGAATCTCTCCACTATTCCCCCATTCCCCCTGTGCTGTTTTACCAGTTCGCAAGGGAGGAAGGTGCGTGGTATTTTCTGCCTCCCACGGGAATGCCACACAGATATTTCTCAGCCCATGTTGGTGTTCTCACACCTGCTAGGTCGGTCTCAAAGAGTCAGTCGTCTTCGGCCGGCACGTATCCTGCTCCCGTTGTGGGTTCCACCTGCCATTAGATCAAACGGCACAGCTTCAAACCAGGGGCATTCACAAAGCCAGGCAGAATCCCGTTTCCTCATTTAAAGCCAGCAGGACATCCCATCATGCCTACCTTTTAATTAGATGGTATTCTGATCAGTGTTCCCATTTATTAATGATCAATACTCTCGTTTCAAGTCGCAGATGTATTCAGCTTTCAAATAAAGGTTGGTATTATGGGCACTGCTGTGTCCAGGAAGGGTTTATTTTTTTAACTTTTTAAAATATAACCAGAAAACGTGACAATTATAATGCAGACCTAAAGGCTTTTTCCAGCCCAACCGCGGTAAGTACATTAAGCATATGAAAGTGTTTTAACTATGACATGGGTTTTTTAATTCTGAAAAATAAGCATCTGATTCTGATAGAGACTCATTTTAACGATGAAGCCAAACATCTGAGTACATGCCCACTTTGTGAATTGCCTTAGTTGGGTAGCAAGTGTCCCATAAATCTTGTAACCAAAATAACAGTATAATAATGAGCTGAATATTAAGATTTTTCTGTCTTGTTTGTTATAGAGCTCAGAGAACCTTCTTTTCTTGTGACTGTAATCTGTTCCCTGTAATGTAGTCTGGTGCAGAAGGCATAGATCAACATTTCTAAAGGGTTGGTTTGATCAACCACACCTGATGGTTTGTGGACCACATCTTCAGCTGCTTTCAAGGGTTGTAATTCCGTGGATTAGAGCAATTTATATCATCTGAGAACCTGATTTCCTCTTCTAGCCATATAGACTTGATCAAACAGTATCCATAGACTTAAAAATTACAAATTTATTTCTCAATTTTTGCAATCCCATGTGGTGATGTCATCAGTATCATAGAAATAATCAAGGACAATTTTTCTCCCCAGTAATTTGAAAGGAAAACTGGTGAACGACAGGAGAGGTTCAGAAGTAGTGTCGGAACTTAACTTTGGTGAATGGCAAGTAGGACAAATGTGCAGTTATTATCTATTTAATTAAATGGTTCATAAGAGTCAAAGTGTTTTAAATCCATCATAAAATACAGGAGGTCAGAAACTTAAGAAACCTGGTAATTTAAATTAGTATTAAATAATAGGTAAATGAGGGTCTTCTTTTAAGGCACTCCATCAAACTTAGAGGAGGATTGGATCTCAAACATGAAAGAAGACTTGAAAAAGAGCCAGCAGAAAAAATAGGGATTTTTTTTTTTTCCCACAAGGGCTGTGATTTCTGTTGCCCTGTTGATGCATAAAGAAAACTTGGAAAAAAGTTTTTAGTTTTGCAGTACTTGTTTCTTGGTAATATTTTCTGTGCTTTTTTTAAATCTTAAAAATTGTAAAATGTTTACATTATTCCCACCCAAATGCGCACACACGGAAGACCAGCGTGTGTTAAAGCATGTTCATTTTCATCGCTTATGCTACGCTACAGAGGGTTATTAAGACAAAGAGGAAAATCTTTCATCTGATTTGTTCTTATTTAGTAGCAGGACAGGATCAGCACTGGTTAATAAGCTAAAATCAATGGAAACCTCACCCAAAAAGCAGTTTTGCACTCAATTGCTCAGTTTTCACTTTCTTTTTCCTCGCGATGATGTGATCGTTTCACTCTAGTTCTCCAGTCACCGTGCAGTCTCCTAGGACAGGTAAGACCTGAAATTCCAGTGTGGAGAAGCATGAGACAGGCATGCTAGACATTATAGAAAAGGGAAAAAAAATATCATTTCATTGATTTTTAATTTTCCATGCACCTCTAACTTAAAAAAAAAATAATTTTAATTTATATATTAGAGTTTTAAATGCAAGCTGGGGGGGGGGCATGTTTCTTTTAGATAATTAGATTATTTTCTTTTCTTTGTAACATTCCAGATTCTGTTCCTCAATGAGGTGCTGCTGCATTTTTCATTTTCTTATATGCTCATGTGTGATTTACCTCTGGAAGTGCATTTGGAGGTGGAATGCCGCTCTGTCCTTGTAGTAAAATGATGTTTGAGTTTTTAAATATGTATCTGAACTGCTGTCTGCATCATCGCAAGAAGAACATTTCATAACTGGGTATATCAAAACTGGTTATAGAAAATTTCAGTGGTTAAATACGCAGAGAATGATCAAGAATTACAGCTTATTTACAGTTCCATTTTAAATCAATCCTCCGTTCAATAAAAAACCCCCAAAACTCAAATAGTGAAAAGGATGAGAAGAACAGTTAAAGAGAAACTTATTCTTGAATACACAGTAGGAAGATGTTTTTCAGTGGTATAGGTTTGAAACTTCAGAGAAGCTCATGTGTCTTCAGAGGGATTAAGTTTCAAAGTGTCGGCAGTGCTGTTCTGTTAGTGTAGTCGGTTACAACAAATTTATCCTGTGATGATACATAACGTAAAGAATCACCTTTTATCTCCCACTGAAAAATAAGCTACAGCAGCTCTATGAACTCTGCTTGTATTTTGATACCTTCATGTTTGATTTCAGCCTCTAAGAAGAGATGGAGGTACCTCTAGCAGCACTCATGGGTAACCTTCTTGCATTGTTGAGTGTGCATCTTGGCGTCCGTGCTCTGTTTCCCTCTACTTAAGTACACATCAAAGGTCTTATTTATTCTGCTCCATGAGAACCAGTCAGGAGTGTGATCACACAATCTTGAGGCATCATGAAGGCCCTGCAGAGGTCAACACTCTCTCTGCTCTCAATAGGCAGCTTGAGGACCTGGCTGGATTGAAAATTCTGTGGTCATTTCGGTGATTTTCACCCAGGCAGAACAAGCAATATGCGGTTGATTTAAGAAATAGCTCTTCCCAAGCCACAGAGCCCTGCAGGTGGTGATGAGGTGGCCACCATGGCAGGATGCAGTCATCAGGCATTTTGCCCTGGGGCTCAGACCCTGCTCAGTGGACGCCATGGTCACCACTTTCTGGCTGTAATTGCAGTTATGGACATATGGTTAAATATTGGAGCTTGCAGAGGCTAATAGTTATTTCGGGTGCAACTCTTTTCCTTGAGATCTTCACCTTCCCACCTTCCATCGGCTCCCTGCCAAAACCCTTCCACAATTTCCTTCATTGTCACCTGTTGGAGTTAGGTCTGGCTGTGTCTGACGTCGCTTCCTCTTATTTCTGCTCCTATTCTCTTTGGAAATCAATGTACTTTGAAAAGCACAGAAAAAAATAGTGGAAACTAGACACAGATCATTCATGGTGGAGAGCTGTTGGAGGTGGAACAGGCTATCACAAGAGTTGAGCTTCTTCTGGTTCTTAATGCAGAACTTTGCCCTTTTTGGAGAAAGCAGCTCTTTCTTGAGCGTCTGGTTCGGGCGAGGAGGGGCTGGGGTTTGTTTTTAGCCAGAAACCCTGTGCTAAAAGTTCTTTTTAGAACCTCTGACAGGTGAATTTTATGGTGCCTCTGTTTAATTGAGACACATAAATACATCACCCCTGCTTTTTACAGAAACCTAATGATAACTATGGCTGCTTATATGCTGAGATTTGCATCACAAATGCAAGTTTATAAGGTTTGTTATTGCAAAAATATTTCGGGTCTGTTTTCCTTGTTAAAAATGCTAAAAACATTTTCCAGATATTTTGTGTTCATTAAGAGACTGATACAGTCAAGCAGGAAATGTGTTTTTTAAGAGCAGCTTTACTGAGTGTAGCTCAATTTCCTCTTCTCACATCTTGTGGTGACAATGCTAAAGCAGAAGCACAAAGTATTTGGAGTAAAAATATTCTAATAATAGCTCCTCTTAATCAACTGAACTATTCTGGACATAATATTAAAAAAAATAATTAAGCACATTTGTGAAAGCAACACTGAACAAACTTTTTGGAACTGTTTTCTGACATAAATGTTTGGGGTAGTTGCTGGAGATTAAATCAATCACGAATAAGCTGCATGGAGAGAGGGGTTCAGTTGGGGTTTTATACTCGAATATAACATATCAGTGTTATCACTCATTTCCAAACTGATTTAGTGACTCCTGAGAACATGACGCAAAGGGAAAGCTGTTTTCTGGACTCACGAGTACTTCTCAAATAAGTCATAAAATGAAATACTGCATATTCCAATATGCTTATTTTCTTGACTGAGAAAATCAGTTGCTTAAGTCCAAGATTGTAGTTGCCCTGAGTGGAACTATGTGAGCAACAGCTAGGATTTGCTTCAGGTGCATGAGAATAGCATCAACCTCCACAAGTCAGCAACGAGGGGGAAGGACGGGGTGAGAAGTGGCTTCAAAAATGGGAACTTCAGCAGTACTTGGTGAATCCGGTGCATATCTGTAGAGAAACCCTCGCTGCAACAGAAACC